>JAOUQZ010000012.1:7893739-7920462 GCA_028564935.1 Neosilurus hyrtlii
GGGTGAATGATTCAGCGAATCGGTGGATGGGTGAATGATTCAGCGAATCGGTGGATGGGTGAATGATTCAGCGAATCATTGGGTGGGTGAACTGTACGTACCATCAGGTTGAACATCGATATCGGAGAAGTTCTTGCCCATGAACTCCATCATTCGTCCCTGCTCCATCGCCGTTAGCACCTTGTGCACCTTTGCTAGCTGAAGTGTCCTTTCATGCAGCGGGTAAAACTCATCCTGGAGGATTAGCTCGTGTCCCAGAAAACTCGCTAACTGGTTAATTTCCGGGTCTCCGAGATTCAGCACCGTAGACAACGTCGCCATCCGCTTCCGCAATTTCCAACAAGTCAGCACCTGAGGATCCTTCGCCCCGCAGATCAACGAGAATCCCCGAACGCAGTCCGAGCACCTGAAGTGAGACGAAGCCGAGGGTCGGGCGAAGATGTAAGCGTTGTCCTTCATCACTCCGCAGGATTCCCGCTTCTCCACCAGCAGCTGCAGGGCGCGAAGCATTTTCAGAGTCAGTAAGATGGGAATGGGACGCGCCCCCTCTCGCCGGATAACGATTTTGTAAAAATGGCGGCAGAGTTGTTTCTCGACCTCGGTCAGAGCCCAGTCGATATCGGTGGCAGGATCGGTGTTGTCTCGGGATAAAAACGTCTCTAGCGTCATGTTCATCACCTCAGCTTCGCGGCTCCGGTTGAACAGGATGATCTGCGTTAACGTCACCTTCGCTAAATCCGACCAGTGCTTGGTGGACGCCTCGGCAGATAATCGCAGTGTAAATTCGTCCTGCGCCTTGTTGAGGAACGCGTGGAGCTTCTGAACGTCTTCCGTGAAAGCCAGCAGCACGGGGGGTTTGAACTTCACCTCCTCGTCTTCGGAGTTCCTCAGCACCGTCGCGCACAGCAGGTCGTTCCAGCGTTCCTCGTGGATCTTTTGGAAGTTCTGCAGTTTTCGTGCCAGCTTCACATTTTTCGGCATCACCACTTTGGTCCGTACGAGGCGACTCAGCTGCGCCAGGCAGATGGCCAGTTTTTTAGCGAGGGACGGAATCTTGTAGGTGTTTTTCTCGCTGTTGTATTCGCAGGCGTGACGCACGGCTTCCACCGCCTGCATGCAGTTATACGGGTCGATAAAATCCTCCAGTTTCTTGAGAGACGTGACTTTGCGGCCGCTGAGCAGCAGTTTTCCCAACTCCCGTAACTTCTGACGGATGAAGCACTGACTGTTCGGAGAGTCCCCGCTCTTCCGGAGCCAGTATTCCGCCATTTGGATGACACAGCTGTCATTTTTCACGGCGTCTGTGATTTCGTCCGTGATCATGACGCTTAAAATCTTCCACAGCTTTGGGCTGATGTTATGAGGTACCGGCTGCGTGGCGGCACACAGAGCGAGCGCACGGTTCTTCCCGGGTTTGGGGACGTAATCTTTGGGACTCAGTTTGCACGCCTTCATGTGCCTCCACAGGACCTTTTTGGTGAAGAGACCCTGACAGTGCGGGCAGTGAATGAAGTCGCTCGGTTTCATTTCCCCTCGCGGGCGTTTGTACGGGATCAGGTGCCCTTTACCTGATTTCAGCACCGCTATGTTGTGGATGTAGTTCCCTCGGAGGCGGAGCTCGTCCAGGTAAATCCTCCTCTGTTTGGAACCTTTGGGGAAGCTGCACGCTTTCGACACTTCCTCTTCCTTCGAGTGAATGACCTCCAGATGTCGGGCGATTTTACTGAAAGGTTTCGAGCAGAACAGACAGTAGTGTTTTTTATTATACACCCTTCTCCCATCCTCGGTTTTCTCCGTCCTGGTAACAGCCACGCCCTCTAGCTTAGACCTCCGTCGAGTACTTGCGCTCGGTTGCGGGCGCTCGCTGACGTCCGAGCTGCTGGCGTCGCTCTCGTCTCCGGGTTTTGAAGGGAGATCCTGTCCACTGTCTGACGCGGAGTCGTTGGACTCCTCAGTAAATAACTCATCCAACTAAACACGATAAATAAAAAGTAATCACACACAGGTAAACATTACCTGGCATCAAGAAATCTCGTAAAAATAAATAAAGAGTACTTCAAATTATTTAAACTGTTGTTATTAATTCATTTGATCAGCACCTTGATCATCTACTCTAACAGGTATTACACATCCATTAGAACTGTTAAGGAGAATCATTTGATGAGCCAAATCACATGAATCGACTCATCGTAAAGATCCAAACTTCTCATCAGGACGACCTGAGACCATCCTCTTCCTCCACACACCGGGGGTGGGGGATCAGATTTATCCACCAAGATGTACACACATCAAAAATGTGCTTTAAACATGTAAACACTGCCACCTAGTGTTCTGCTCTAAACACAGAGACGGACGTTACTCATCCAACGACAGGAGACGATGCCGGACTTCATCAGATGATTTCAGAAATAAAAAGCAGCTCTTTACTACATTTACACCAAAATCTGAGTTGAAACATTCGCCGGGCTCCATCCTGAGGAACTCACCACCAACACCACCATACACTGCACATAAACACACATAAAACCTACGATGCTCTTCGTCTTCCTCAGTCTGGAGGCGCAGACGTCTTCATCGCTGTCTTCTGAGGAGTAAATATTTATTCTGGAGTACAGATTGTGAGGGTTCCTCAAATCCTACAACGACAAACACACACCAACATCTGGATACAACACAGTATTCTTATTCATTATTATTATTATTAAAAATAAAACAGAAGTTTATTGACCTGCTCATTGCTTGTTTCAGATCTGGACAACTCCTCGTTCTCCATTAAAGGCTTTGATTGACAGGACAGAAACCCGTCTGCGCTTGTCACCTCTGCGTGAGAGCTGCTCTCTGATACCTGTGAAAGAAAACACGCCCTGCTTTATCAGATCACCTTCACTCTTTACCGAGGTGTGTGTGTGTGTGTGTGTGTGTGTGTGTGTGTGTTACCTGCTGAGCATCATTCTTTGATGTGATGGTAGAGGTAGAGGTGGAGCTGCTGTAGTTTAGTAATGGTTTCAACTGAGCGTTGACCTCCGCACCACCATGAAACTCCATTATCTGTACTGTATCGTTCATAACACATTAATAACTCATTCATTATTCAGTTACAATTGTGTTACACTGGAACCGAATTCATACACAGATTCATAAAGAAAACTCTGATCATCATCAACCCAAACTGATGAAAAGCAAAGTGAGAAAGGACCGAGAAGCTGAAGTGAGGATAAACATCTCTTTTAGGGGTTGTTGTGGTACTGGGCGTGGCAGCCGACATGGCGTTCGGCGCTCGTCACTGGTTCCAGTGTTGCTTCCTGCCCAGGAGACCAGAACTTACTGCCCCTTCCCAGCAAACACTACATCACTGTCACACTCATGACTTTGCTAAAGGTCTCAGCATGGCTGCGCATGCGCACTAGAGAAAAATCTATGTGTCAAACAGCGCCCCCACCGGTGATTCACAAAACTACAGTTACATCCGTTCATTATCATTTACACGCGCTTTAAACACGTTATTCGACTGTTCAAATTAATCACATTTAAATCTATTTTGTGAACATCTCAAATAATAAGTGTTTTAACTGTGCAGAAACTCTTCCTGTAATAGTAAATAACGCTACACGACACTGAGTGAGCAAAAACAGTAAAACAAAAGACAAAAAAATGTTTAAACATGGCGGCGAAAATAAATAAATACCAACTAAAACAAAACGAACCTGCAACAGAGCCGCTAAAAGAGCAGAAGAATACACATCACACGATATTGTTTACCTTTTTCGTCCTTCTTGCTTCGTGGTTCACATAAGAAAAGCAGGCTGAGGGAAAAAAACACACAAACCTCCTTACTTCCGGTAAAAAAAAGCTCTAACTTCCTGTCACTTCCTGAACGTGAGCGCATTTTCAAAATAAAAGTTCCTATACAGCTCGTACATGTTTTTAAACACTTTAAACATCACATTAAAGTTATAATAAATAAATAAACATGTTTCTGGGGTCAGTGCGCCGTTTTGTGGTGTTTAATCTGGGGGTTTTTGTCACCGAGGTTCTGCATTGTGTAAAACTGAGGCTGCTGCAACAACACACACCTTACATACATGAAATGACTCCAAACCACAGCAGTAAAAATAATTAAAGAAGGAATAAATGAATTTGTAAACTGCTTAATCCTATTAGGGCTGCGGGGCCTCCACTCTCGGTTAAGGCGGGGTACGTCCTGAACAGCTTGACAGTCCATCGCAGGGCCAGAACACACACACACAGCCATTCAGTCAGATCTATGGGCAAGTTAGAGCAGCCAGTTGGCCTAATGTACACGTCTTTGGACCGTGGGAGGAAACCAGAGTACCCGGAGAAAATGCACACAAGTACAGGGAGAACATGCAAACTCCACACAGAGACGGCGGCGTCCAGTCAGGGGCTTGAACACAGGACCTTCCTGCTAACCACTACAGCACCCACCTGCCCGGTGAATGAATGAATTACTTTAATAAAGGTCATAAATAATTAGATACATAGATAGGTAGAGCAGAGAGACATATAACGACTGAGATCTTAAAAATGACTGACCCTCACGTCACTACTATTAAAGCTGCCACAACTAATGCATCACTCAATCTGAACACTAATTAATACTTTTAATTATTCCAATTTTATTCAGTTTTTACAATGTTGTCAGTTTGTGTTTACAGATATTCTGGATAAAATCAGTGTGTGCGTGTGAGAGAGAGAGAGAGAGAGAAAGAGAGAGAGAAACAGACATAACTCACAGAATGTTTCTGAGACAAACTCGTCACTTTTTATTAATACAGGCAGAGGAATCCTCGTACCTCATGGAAAGATCGTTTCTCCGGTGCAAGTTATGAACAATCACATTCTATAAGGAGAACGAGGCGCACTTTCTGAATCCCAGTACAGCCTTGATTTTTAATATTTATAAAGAAAAGACAGCCATGTAATTCCTCGTTTCAGAGAGTCTACGTCCCCCTGAAGGTGCGAGACTCTTCCAGAAAAGTCCACAGTGCTTAGTTTCATCAGTGAGGACAAAAACATATTCAAATACAGAGGATGAGGAAATTCTACATCTAAACTCGTTACAGTGAAACGATCCCATCCCCCCTCCCCGAAATGTCAGATTTGGACTTTATTCCCCCTCCAGTTTGTGCATAGATTCACAATCCTTTCCACGATGATTCAGATTCACCGCCACTCACTCGCTCCTTCCGAATCCACAGCTCTAAAACTCCAGATTTCAAGAATCAGAACTCTAGAATTTCCAACCAACAGCTGTCCAACTCGAGTTTTCAAAAACAAAAACGATTGAGAATGTATTTCTTCTGGTGCTCAAAAGAATCTGTGAAGTTCCAGGATGTTTTACTCCACGATTCCAGACTTTTAAAAGCTGGTGGAAATGTGGAGCTTTCTCACGCTCTAAATCTTAAACTGGATTAAATGATTAATATCCAGAGAGAGAGAGAGAAAGAGAGAGAAAAAAATGCTCCAGGTTACTGATCTGTAGGTGGGAGGTTTAAGCCCCAGTACCACCAAGCTTCCACTGTTGGGCCCGGATAAGGGCTAATAATATTAGTATATTAGTATATTATAATAATGCTATAAAATGTAAATGTACCAAAATAAACTCAGAAAATGGAAGAATGTGTGGTACTGTAAATTGTGAGGTTGTTGCTAGTTCAGTAAATCTACAGCACAACAAACTTCTGGATTCTCAAAAGAAATTATTTTTCCTACAGAAATCTCTATTCTACCCCAAATATGAGAATCAGAACTAAAAACGTTTGTGTATCTGATTCTCCAGAACGGAAGATCTACAAAAATTAGTCATCTTGGCTTTTATTTTCCCCAGAAATTGAACATAAGGAATCTTTGTGTTTTCCACTTTGACAAAACTCAAACTTAAGAATTTCTGGTTTTACATGGAATTTTTCGGAATTCAGGACGAAGGAACAACTTTTCTCCTCCAACCGAGAGGCTGTACAATTTTTTGACATCCAGGATTCGAAAACCACAATTCTGAACATTATACTGAAAACTTTTCCAAAGTAGAAACAGTAGAGTTCTGATCCAGAGCTGTGAAAATTCCAGAATCAACCAGCGATCAGGAGGCGAAAAAAAAAACAAAAACAAAAGAACCAAACGGAAGCATTTCTTTCCACAGGACCTTATTAAAAAAAAAGAAAGAAAAAAATGACAAAAGTTCTACGTTAAACCCACAGGTCCTTTTCATACGTTCACATCTAACACATAAAAACTACATCTAAACAGAAAGTGTCATTCTATAAAATATTAAATGTAAAGCACTCCACCTCCAGAATTAAGAAAAATAAAATCAATGGAGACATGCCTAATATTTTTGGTAAATGTTTTTACTGCTACGGATTAAAACAGGCGAGATATTCCGAAATCCAAATCCTTCAGTGCTTCGAGTTGGACTTCCATTAATATCTCTTTTTTTAATTCTCAGGATATTAAACATTAGAAAAATTAAACATTAGGAAATCTGGAACTCTCGTCTTCCTGAGAAAAGTAGCCAGGTCCGGTTGATAAACGAGAAAAAAAACAAACAAAAAACAAACAAAAACCAACAAATTCTTAAAACGGAGAATCAACATGGATCCATAAAGACATACAACAACAACAGGAAATAAAAGTGTTCAGAAAATATCTTATGTCTTTGTTTACCTGGTGATAAAAGATGAAATTGTTTTTAGTAAATTCACTAAAAAGTAAAATCAGAAAAAAAAATTGTTTTTCTGTAAACATAAAAAACCCAGAAAATGTTAAATTGTATAAACTACAGAAACAGTAGGCACCTCTGAAATGAGTCACTCGAATGCGTGAATAAAAACACTCGTTAGCAAATTACATACAATTAAACAGCTCATTTGATTTACGAACTCGAGTTTCATAAAAAAAAGTAAATTTTTTTTGTTTCTTTTTTTATCCTTATTTTTTCTCTTTTTTTGTATTTTTTTAATGTAATCATTAAAACTGAAAGGTGCAAAACTCCTGCTAACAATGAACGGCATGAAAAACATGAACTTTTTAAACATTTTACACAAAAACAAAATAAAAGTCCTTGAGTAAACATTAACACGAGTCGTCTTCTCTCTCCTTTTTTTTTTTTTTTTTTGATTAGCGGAGTGAGTGAAGCGAAAACAGTGCAAGGCTGGATTACATTAATAGTAATAATAGTTTTAAAGAAATAAACAGTACAATACACCAACACAGAAGCGCCAAAAATTCAAATAAAAACAATGATAAAAATCTTTACGTGATTAATGCTTATCTTTAAAATTGGTTAACATTAAAAACAAAAACAAAGCGATGGTTCACATTACATTATTGGCAATCTCTGGTTCAAGTATTGTGGTTTGTTCTGATATGTCTTATATATGTATATATCTTTTTTTTTTAAATAAAAAACTTTTTTTGTCTGAAAATGTCAAAGAAATCTATATTAAAAAAACAATGTGATCTGAACGCAATGCAAAACGAAATATTAACACATTAACAATTTACAACGCGTCTGGTATCTTGTAGTGACGGTGATTCATTCCAAACGATTCGATCCTTCTGAATGACTCCTTTGAGTGATTCCCAAACACAGGGATTTAAATGAGTGTTGTTTGAAGTTTACACTAAAACAAGGCGAATCTTCCCCATGAAAACGTCTTTTAAAAGTTTGGACAATCAAACGCGGATAACTCGATTGACTGAAGCAGGTAGTTGAAAGGAACTGAATCAGAGGAGTGGAAATGCCCATCATTGTCTTGTAGAGGAAAAGCAACATGTGCAAAATATTGATGTGGTGATTTTATTAGGTGTTTATTAAATATTCATCTGGTTGCATGTTGGAGAATTTGAGTGCGGGGACAGGGATATTGCTCGGGAATTCAGATTTGCTGTTAACGGAAACGATGTAGCGCAGTGAGTGTGGCTGGGATTTTTTTTTCATGCTGGTGTCAGAAAGCTTTTTGGGCTTCAGAGAGATGACAAGTGCAACCTTTTATAGTCCACTTGCGGTTTTGAGATCCGAACAAGGCAGTTTCACGTCCAGGCGACGGCGAGTTCGTGTTATTCGAGCTCAAGAAAAAAAAAGAAAATAATTTAAAAAGGGAAAAGACAACTTCCTTCGCTTTAATACGCGTCCTGGTACCTGTTCAATCACCTTGTCTTAGAAATGGAGGAGACCGGAGAGCCCCGGAATGAAACAGGACGGACGGTAACACTTCTTTATCCAGAAGAAGGCACTCCTGCATGCAGTCAACGTTTAACAAGACGGAAACATCAGCGACACGAATAGCAAGTTTTAAACACCAGCATTGTTTACATCCCAGACGGAGTTTATTTACATTATAATTATATTTATTCTTCTTTTCTCTTTTTTGGTATTTAAAATAAAAAGTACCAGGATTTTTCGCAAAATGTCTCCACACGGGAACAGTTCCTGCTCTGAGGGACAGCGACGCGGCCGCCACATCACCCCTTCAACACCCAGCTATTTATTTATTCATTCATTTATTTATTTATTTAAAAGAATTGACTCGGGTCCTACCCAAAAGCGCTGATCAGCCGAGGGCGTGTCTGATATCTGGAACTGATCACATATTTTATACTCGTTAGCAGGCTGAGAGCGCAAGAGCTGATTAGTGGATACATGATTTTTGGATAATTAATTAATTAATTAATGCCGCATGTACTTCTTCATTCTTTAATTATTTTGTTGCTGAAAATAACTCATTACTGATGGAGTTGAAACGTTGCGTCTCAAGCAGGCGCTTTTTTAAAACAGCTTGTTTTGTTTGGGTGGAATTGTGTTGATGTCTGTTCCATTTCAGAAATTAAATAATAAAATGCATCATTATCATTATGTGAACTGACAAATGTTTCCATTTTACTAGGAAATAAAACTCGGTGATATATTTATATCCATTTATAACTTTGATGAATTCGGGTTTATATGAACTGAGAAATGATTAACTTCATTGTGATACTGGAGATGAACACAGTTTTTACAGAATGTTTAAAATCATTCATTCATTCATTCATTTTCTGAAGCGCTTAATCCTAATTAGGGTCGCGGGGAGGCTGGTGCCCATCTCAGCCCACTCTGAGTACACCCTGAACAGCTCACCAGACCATCACAGGGCAGAAACACGCTGACGGCTCTGCAGCTCCTCTTTATGAAAATCAGCGATGGTTCTTTTACATCCTCTCACCACAGACAGTGAGAGACACGGCCGGCCTTTGATAACCCAGTTATCTGCACTGGGGGGACAGCAGTGAGAACCCGTTGATAGTGGGGCTTGAACCCCCGACCTTCAGATCAGTAATCCAGCACCGATCCACCAGGCCACCGCTGCCCCTGGTTAAAATCATGAACTTTAAATCTGGTTTATTAAATAAAACCTCTTGACAACGAACTGAATTTATTTGATAAAATCCTTCAGTTTTATATGAAAGCAAAAGTTCTGGATCAGTTGAAGGGACGTGTTTGTGTTACAGCTGCAGGATTTATTTATCAAATTATTTCCCGTAGCTGCGGCTCAGGGGTTAGCACGGACACCGAGTCGCCTCGGCTGATCAGTTACACGCACGTTTCAAAACCTCAAACGGTTTTCATTTCTAATTTTCTCTTTATGATCACATGACTCTTCTTCCCAAATTAAACCTCATTATCATCGTTTGGTTCATAGATTCCGTGTCGTTTACGTCCCTGAACGAGTGCTGCCGCTTCTGATGATCCGATAGCATTCAGAGAGAAACAGTCATGTGCACGTGACCCCTGACCTCCCGATTGGCACTAGAATGCTAAAGGACCGCCCACCACCTCCCCGACGTGTCTCTGCGTTTTGTTATTTTGCATAGTGACAAAATAATGTGCTGGCTCGGAGAATGTTAGCGGCTAAAATTAGAACACAAAAACAAAAACACAGATTCTGTTCCGGAACGCTGAGGATCTCTCGGAGCAGGTGGTTCAAGTAACAGTGGCTGCGATGATTAACTCTCGCTAATGATTCACTTGCTAAAGTGGGGAAAAAAAAACAAAAACAAAAAAACAATAGAGGCTGCAAACAGAGAGGAAGAAAAGGACGTTTAGCAGCTGTCAGAATGGACACACACACACACACACACAGGGAACTCGGAACAACATTTCACACATTTAACAAAAAAAGAAATCACGGAATAAATGATTTTTCACATCAAATCAGAAAACTGATTATTCGAGTTGTTGGTTTAGTTTTGGTGACGCGGGACAGGAGGAAGTGCATATGAACACTGACGGGTATCAGAAATTTGCAGGACGTGGAAACAACAACAAAAAAAATGAATAAATAAACTGCAGTATGGTTCTGATCCAGGTTTGTGAGCGTGTCTGGCTTCCTGCTGAAGGTGCCAAGACGCGCGAGGTGTCGATTTGGCTTTGATTAATCATAAAAAAATGAAATTAAATTAAAGATAAGGACACACATTCCTTGACAGCGTCCCGAATCACTCCTGATTCACTACATAGTGCAGTGTTTTGCAGTCGCACTCAGAAAGTCCCACAATGCACTGCAACACGCGAGCCTCCGGATGCTCGACTGTAGCATTACAGAACACCCATAATGCATCAGGGCTTGTGTAGGGAACAGGAAGTAGGGCACCGCTTTGAGTTTCTGAGCAAATGGACGGAACGCCGAGTGGTGTCACATGACATTCCGTGTCGCTGTGTAACATCGCTACATCGCCGTCCTGCGTCCGAACAGCGAGGGGATTCCTCCGTTTCCTGTAACGACATCACGTGACTCTTCAGACGGCATTCCATCACAGAATTCTGGCCTCACATACAGTCCAGCGTTAAGGTTCAACCGTTGTGACGTCTGAAGTATTCCAACACTGACATCACAAGACATTCAGCGGTACCATCCACGCCTTTCTGAGGCGTCGCAGCATTCTGGCATTCGCAGGTCTACTTCGCTCAACATTCCGACACCGTGACATCACATGATGCAGCATGTCGCTGCACCGCTGCATTCCGACCCAAATTCCCGAGTCGGTAACTGATCCGGATAAAAATAATAATAATAATAATCCCTGTTCCCGGTGGTTCTTTCCCGGATTCAGTGAAGGCCAAGTTTGGAATAACGATGACATTCATTTGGATTTAATCCACAAAGGAGGAGATGAACGAAAGTATAAAAACTGAGTGAACTGCAAGTTTCAGTCTGATTGTAAATTCAGTCAGAATTGTAAAAAAGAGTCTTTTCTTTCTTTCTTTATTCGTTTGCTGTTGTTTTTTTACTCCATCTGTCCATAAGTGCTTATAATAATAATAATAATAACAATACGTATCGTACATCTTATTAAAACCCCAGAAAAGAATTCACTTTTTTTTACTGCATTAGGAGAAAAGGATCGATTTTGGTGTTGTGCCTGAAAGCCGAGTCGTTCCCGCTTGCGATATCAAATCTCTGGGATACGAGAGAAAGTGTGCGTGGATTTGGGACACAGCCGCTGAGCAGCGAGTCACAAGCCCGGCGAGTCCGTAAGTCCATCTCTGTAGAAGAGGCTTAACGTCTTCTATATAAGAGCTTCGGCGAGGTCGGAGGATAAACGCGTGATGATGATGATGATGATGATGGAGGAGGAGGAAGATATATTGCACAACGCATCACATAGACACGGAGCTTTTTTTTCCTCAGATCTTCAGGGAGGTTTTTTTTTTTTTTTTTTTTTTTAATGTTTGCCCGACATTCAGCACTAAAATCTGTTCTGAGACACGACACGGTGGAGCATGACGGTGGCATCCTGTACACACACTTTAATTTTATACTAATAATAATAATAATAATAATAATAATAATACAGGGTCAGTGTACCTCAGGTTTTTTTTTTTTTTTTAAATTCTGAGGGAAAATGCTTCAGATTTTCCTGTCGGTTTCCCTTGTTTTTATCATTGGCTCAGAAACAGAATGTTCTTTAGATTTTTTTTTTTTTTAACGAGACACTTAAGGCTGAAAAGTTCTGGAAAAAAAATCCACAGGAAAGGTAACGTGGTTAAAGCAGGAGTTGAGGAGAGAGCGCACGGCCGCGAGGTTTCTCTCTCTCTCTCTTTTATTTGATTTAAAATGGCCGCCTTGCCTCTTCTCCATCCTCGTCGTCTTCTTCAGCAAAAAGACCCCGAAACGTCCCGACTTTCCTTCCAGTCCTTTCTCACTTCTTCATCTGTAATTCTACTCCTAATATTTTTATTCTACTTCTAATTTAGAAATAAAAAGAAAGCCAGCTGCAGGGAACGTGATTATCCTCACACTGATTTGTTGTTGTTGTTGTTTTGAACCCCCGGTGTTCCTGCTGGTTCACATGTTCTCTCCATTCAGCAGGTCTCCGGGGAGCAGCGTGTTCACGGGTACGGGACTTCCCATCACCCGACTCTCCTCGCCGTTGATTGGCCCCCATAAACTGGAGTACGGCTGCTGGACTCCGCCCCACAGCAGCTCCGTCCCTGCTCCATTAGCCCCACCCCCTTGGTTACTGCCCCCCTTAGTGGACGACGGGCCCCACTGAGACAGGGCGGGGTGGGCGGAGCTGCCAGAAGGCGGGAACGACTGAGCCTGAGAGAAGAAACGGGTCACTTCCTCCTCACCAGCAAACTCCGCCAAGATGGTGGTATTACCCAAAACACACCTGGGCAGGAAGTAGGGGTTAGACAGGTACAGACAGGTAAGTAATAAAAAAAAGAAATTGGTTTGTATGTGTGTTTGTGTACACAGTGTGTATATATATATATATGTGTGTTTGTGTATACAGTGTGTATATATATATATATATGTGTGTGTGTGTGTGTGTGTGTCTCACATGTGCAGGGATTTCTGAGCTTTTGCTGCTTCCTCTTTCGAGCTGTATCGTACCAGCGCGTTCCCCTGCGGCAAACTAAGGTGGAAGGTAATAAGGGGACCGTGCTGCATGCACAGAGTCCTCAGAGTGGAGCCATCAATCTGCAACACACACACACACACACACACAGTGTGTTTAATGTAAAACTGTTTCATTGAGTTTTTATCTCCATATTTAAATAATATTAAGGGTTGTGTTCCAAATCAGCAATGTGCACAAGTGAGTGAGAGAGAGAGAGTGTCCAAGGGCACATGAGAGAGCTCACTGACCTGAGGAGTGAGATTACGCAACACAAGCCAGCTACTGGTCCTGCTGGAGCTCTCGGAATTCCAACCAGAGCTCTCTGTGGGGGGGGGGGGGGGGGAGAGAGGGGGAGAGAGAGAGGGAGAGAGAGAGAGAGAGAGAGAGAGAGAGAGAGAGAGAGAGAGAGAGAGTGTTATGGTTTTTACACTCACCAAGTCAAAAAGGAAAAAAGAAATAAAAGAAAGGAAAGGACAGGGATGGGAGGGAAGATGAAAAGAGGATGAAAGGGAATTATAGAGACGTGATTTTGGGGAAAGGAGGAGAAGAAAAGAATAAGAAGCGAATGGAAAGAGAAAAGGAAATATAAAGGCCAAGTGGAGAGTGTAAACCTGAGGAGTAATCTCTGCTCCAGCTGTTGCTCAGAGCCCCAGATGTCCAGTTGTTGTTGTGTTTGGTATTAGTGAGACCCGGTGGGGGGCGGGACACTGTCCCAGAACTCCGCCCACCCACAGGAATCTTCCACATCTCGTTGGACAGCGAGGCTTGAGTGTGTGAGACGGAACCTGTAGACCAGGTGGACTTCATGTCTAACAATTTACCTGTAGGGCAAAGAGAGGAGTGATGTCAAAATAACGCACTCGCATGACGCACTCGCATGATGCACGCACGCACCTCCGTTCCTGTCCCGGAGCAGGTAGCGATTAACGTCCTGAATGTTGGGGTTGATTGTGGGGCAGCCGGAAACACTTCCTGGGGTCACGTTGGGGTCAGACTCGGGGTCGATGTTCTGCAGACCTTTCCAGGGAACTCCGGGACAAAACTCTGAGACGATAAGAACAACGATAAAAACAAGGACACGGCGAACGCCGGAATAAACCCAAGATGGAGAATAAACGAGTGTTTACCTGGAGGCCAGTTAACGTTCGTCCCGTTCGCCATCTTGTCGTTAGTGTTTTTGCCTGGGGGCCAGCTCTCTGGTGCCCTCAAGGGGCTGCTGGGAGATTGGCAGCTGGACATCAGGTTATAGGGAGAGAAAGAATCGTCCATCACAGGTTTCATGTTGGCGGCGTGACTCGAGGAAGGAGCACCTAATCGAGAGAACATTACAGCTTACTTTTAAAGTAAATAAATAAACAAATAAACATCCTTCCACTGCTCTACTACAAGCACAGTCAGATGATTTAACTCATTATTAAAGAATTAATTTGTTTATTTGTTGGTTGTATTAAATAATTGGAATAATCTGGAATAAAATGAAAGAGCAGGATGGGTTTACTGGGGCTGGTGGTGGTGCTGATGGAGTCGATGGAGCTGGTGTGAGTCCACTGGGATAACCGAGACTGAGGCTGGTGCGGAGTGTCCTTCAGCGCGTCCATGCAGCCCACGCCCACACTCCCATTCAGTCCAGCTGCGCGCACACACACACACACACACACACACAGAACGATCCAGACCTCCATGTTTAGACTGAAATGTTTACAGTGAGGATGAAAGCCGGAGCACATGGCAGCGTTTCTTACACAGAGCAGGATACGAGCTGAAGGAACCAGGAGAAGCGTGCGGCTCTTTGGCGTGCAGGTCTGACATGGAAAGGCCTGTAGAAGCCTGGGGGTTTCCTGGGAAAGTGTCCAGGTTTGGCTTGCCCAGATTGGAGTAAGAGTGAGCTGACGAGGCCTGGTGCTGCTGCTTCATCAGCAAGGCCTGAGCCAACTGTCTCTGGTGCTGCTGGATCTGCTGCTGCATGTTCGAGATTGTACGTGCAACCTGGGTGGGAGGAGGGAGAGAGAGAGAGCGAGATACACATTACGGATACAGAGATGGTGTAAAAGATGTGGTGATGAAACATTAGGAACGTTAGGGTGGAATTCCTAGTTTTAATATTAATAAAACGCTGAATCAGTCGATTTTTTTAATGACACAAATGTGATTTACATAGAACTTAAATCTAAAAGCGGTGTGTGTGTGTGTGTTTCTCACTTGCTGCTCTTGTTGTCTGATGGGACCAGAAACATTTCGCTGAGCTTGCATCATCTGCTGCTGAATCTGCAAACGCTGATATGCCTGAGAGAGAGACACAGCAAGACAGAGAAAGATAAGGAGAGAGAGACAAAAACAGAGATGGAGAGAGAGAGGAGAAAAAAAAGGGATGGAGAAAGAGAAAAGAGAGACAGCAAAGGAGCAAGAAACACAGAGAGACAAAGTAGGGGAAGAAAGACCAAGAGAGAAATACAGGAGGAGGTATGATGTGAGAGAGAGCGAGAGAGCAAGAGAGAGAGAGAGAAGGGAATATTATCATTAAAAACAGAAGGTGTGTACTGATTTGTAGATTCCTGAAATCACAGCGCAGTAAAACATTTCCTCCCACACATTTCCTCTGTTACACCATCACACCTTCTTTAACTCATTTACTCTCTCATTTCCTTTACAAATTCCTCCCTCCGTCACTTTCTCTGAGTCACCGCTTCCTACAATCCCGCTCTCCTTTCCTCCGTCTCACACACCACTGACGCAGGGCATGGCCCGGAGAAGACGTTGGGAAGGATGTTCAAATGGAAACCTCAGCTCGGAACGAATGTTGGAATAAGGAACGTATAGAATAATCTACAGGGTCAGAGTGTAGGAATACAGGATCATCCCTTCCCCAATCCCAATCGCTCTCCCCTCCCTCCCCCCTCCCTCCCTCCCCCTCTCTTACCATCTGCAGTTGCTGGAGTTGGTAAAGCAGAGTCATCTGTTGAGGATTTATCGGTGAAGTTAAAAGTGCAGGATTCAGGCCAATGTTTTTTGCTGCAAACTGCAAGAGCTGTGCTTGAACCTGAACAACAAGAACAGATTACAGTACAGTGAGAATCCCGTCCACCGATAAACACTGGAGTGCACGCAGGAGGGGGGACAGGTCCAGGTCCTGAGGTCCAGAATGCTGGGATAGAACCTGGATGTAACCCAGCACACAATACAGCGGAGATGGAAATTTGGGCCGTAATGTTAAGATCCGGTGTGGTTCAATGACTGCTGGGACATTGAGATAAAATCTGCTGGACTAAGGAGATATCTGGGTCCACAATATCAGGACACAGTACAGTTCACCTGAAATATTGGGACACGGGACAGTTATCCCGGAATGCAGAGATAATGTACCACTGACTTTAAACTCTGGGCCGGAATTTTGGGACACAGCATGGTTGAGGTGAATCACCGGAATCTTGGGACGCAAGTCATCCTGGAATACCGGGATGAAGTAGTATGGTTGACTTTAAACACTGGGCTGGAATGTCAGAACACACATCCGGCCGGAATGCTGGGACACTGTATGGCTGGGATAGAACATTATCTGGAATTTTTGGGGCAAAAACTTTTGACACACCTGAGGGGAGAGAAACTGAGGCACTTGAGTGCGTAGTGGGGGGTGATGGGCAGAGTTTAGTGCTTGAGGGGGTGGAGCCCTGGATTGTGCTGCTCCGTTACTGCCAAACATTCCATTCATCTGTGAAAGACGAGATTTACCGTGTAACAAAAATAATATCCAGAAGCCACAGAACATATATAAAAAAAGAACTCATCAATAACGTGACAGGTTTTTATTTCATTAATATGAGATTTGTCGCACTCACCTGTCTGCTGTTCAAGTTCTGCATCAGTCCTGGAGAGACTCCGCCCATGCCATGGCTAGGAAGGCTGTTATTGGTCAGTTTGAGCCCAGGAGAATGAATAAAGGGTGATGTGGGCGTGTCGTCTGATAATCCGCCATCCTTATAAACACACAGCAGAAAACAGGTCAACTCAGGACATGTTATTACTGGCGTGTGTGTGTGTGTGTCTAAGCTCAGTACCTTGTCCAGATAAGCAGACGAGTCTTTTGGGAGGTGTGGAGGGCGAGTCAACAGCGTCCTCATCCCTCGCTTTTCTCCATCACACTTTTTCTCCAGCAGTGCGCCTAAACACAGATGGAAACATGAGCCAGAGTGTGTGTGTGTGTGTGTGTGTGTGTGTGTGTGTGTGTGTGTGCGCATGTGGTGGACACTTACTCATAGCCTGGTCCAGATTCATGTTGTTACTTCTCAGTGCCTCCTCTGCAGGATCTCTCTGAAAACACACACACACACACACACACGTCAATTAAAAATCCCAATTAACACTCTGGTTAAACACATTTAGAAAGAAGGTAAAATTTAAGGTAGATTTCTGTATTAAGGTTTTGGAGGATTTAAGGTGATATTTAAGGTGGATTTAATGAAGATGTAAAGTGGATTAGGTTATTCATTTGTATTCATTGTATATATATATAATTTTTAAAGGTGGATTTATGACAGAATTCAGAGTAGAATTAAGGTGGTATTTCAGATGGACAGTCCTGGGCAGTAGAGCATATCTAAGGAGGTACTTAAGGTGGTATTATACTTCAGAATTATTCAATACACCAGTACTTCCAGAAACTAACCTATAAAGTTCCAGATTTTCTCACACACACACACACACACACACACACACTGTATTTGTACATCTTTACTCTGAGTTTCCTGTTTCCCGGTGTAGTAGTGTGTTTAGTGTATCTCACATGAGCACTTTAACTGTGTGATAGAAAGATTATTCAGTAGCTTACAGGGAAGCCCATATCTGTGAGCTGTTTGATCAGTCGGTTCATGATCCAAACTTCATCTTGTTTTGTGGGGATTTTGCCCTGAGAAAAAAAATAACAATAAAATAATAATATTAAATAAACAAATGTAATAATAATAATAATAATAATAATAATATCAAACTGCATAAATATCTGATAATTATTTAATAAAATGATCGATTGATTTGCACAGTGAGGAAACTCCAGTGGTACTGGGGCTAAACCATTAAAATAACACAGTAAGTCTCTGTAATGAAGATACTGCACTCAAAGTGCCTCGTTTACACGTCTTACATTACTGAACAGGACTTTACCAATATTCCACCATGAGACAATAATTATAATTAGTAAATGCCTCGTACTTTCTGTAGTCCTTTCTTCGGCTGATTCCAAGAACTACAGGAAGATGTGTTGTCCTGGGAGGTGGGGCTTGTCCACATGTCCCCATCCTCAGCGTCCCATTGGCTGCCACTAACACCAATCTCCTCCCCACCAGACCCCCAGCTGTCTTGCATAGATTTGGGGGCTATTAAAACAAAAAGAAAAGAAAGCACAAAATCAAAAATTACTTCTATGAAAAGCAAAATGCAATGATTTTTCAGTCTTAGGATATTTAATGCGACCACCAGGTGTCAGTATAGTTCAAAACCACACACACACACACACACACACACACACACACCTCCATTTCCAAAGCTTGCAAAATTTCACTTTTAACGACATATTAAAACCTTGGCAGACACACTGCCCGGATCTCACCTGGTGGTTTGGAGGATCCTGAACCTCTGCTGAAGGACGCACTGGACTCGTGGTTGTTTTCTCCCCAGACTCCAGCAGTTTTGGGTGACTTCACCCAGGTGGCAGTCCCGTTATCCACCGTGGCGCTGGAGGAATCTGCCTCACCCCAGGACTCGGGTTTGGGCTGAACGTGAGAGAGCTCCCCCCAACCTACACAGGAACAACCTGCTTACTATCCAGTAATACTTTTAAAAAATATATACATCAGTGAATAAGAAATTTATTAGAAGTTAGGTTTTACTCTGAAGAAAAGAATTGAAAACCTCCGCTGTAGCCTGGCACTTAAATATTTGTGGGCATCTTTCCACAGGGAAAAAAAACAATAATACGACAAACTGATAAATGCAGAGAGGAGCACAAAGCCTGCTCTCAGGAGGACCGGGAAAAAAAAAAAAAAAAAAAAAAAAAAAGTATATACAGACAGCAAACGTCTTTGTCTGCCATCGGTCCTGAACGCTGCCAAGAACAGAAATAGAAAGCTTTCATGGGGCCGGGAGCAGGGCCCGAGGGCCGATTCTGTCAAGACAAACACAAGGCGGACGTGTCTTTTTAACTACAGGACACGGGCCAATTGGCAGAGCCAAGCGGTGCAGAATGCATGCCATCGCACGGTTCTGGTAAAGCTCTGAAACAGAACTCCTGCGTAGAGCTCACTCCTGACAGCCCGGCTTGTGCCAGCTCTGGGGAAGAGTTACTCCATACTCTCGTTACTCTCAGCTTACTTCTGAATTATACCACAGTGCTGCTGAGTTCTGATTGTGACTAGTCAGAAAGCATCGAGTTCTGGATTGTGATTGGTCGGGAGACGCCAAGTTCTGTATTGTGATTGGTCGGGAGGCACAGCGTTCTGGATTGTGATTGGTCGGGAGGCACCGAGTTCTGGATTGTGATTGGTCGGGAGGCACCGAGTTCTATATTGTGTTTGGTCAGAAGGCACCGAGTTCTGGATTGTGATTGGCCAAAAGGCACTGAGTTCTGGATTGTGATTGGTCGGGAGGTGCCGAGTTCTGTACTGTAATTAGTCAGAAGGTTATTAACGATGTATAACAGCAGCTCTGACAGTAGTGCAGGTTTATAGTTGATTTTTTTATTTTGCTATATTTCATTCATTCTAATACAGTATATTCTATGGAAACACTTATTTCGCAACGGCATGTACAAGTGGGGCATGAACAACGAGCAAGCGTCTCTCTGATGTAGTACTGAGTCCAGATGTGCCGAGTTATATTTTATTCAGAAGTTCTAGTTTATATCTGATTAGTTCTAGTTTAATATCTGAATACTCTTTACATTGCTGGTGTCATGACTAATTGGACACGTCTTCATCCTATTACCGCGATGCTGCACTCTAACGAGAGTGAAACTAACAGCAAATGGCTTCAAAGTCTTTTCAATCTAATGCAAAATATCGATTGCAGCTTCATAGGTATAAGTAAAAGAAAAAAGACTGATGAAGATATACATATTTTCAGTGTAACAGGAGAGTTCGTCCGGCTTTCCTTTCATTCTTTCTAGTAATGCTCTAATTGTGCTAATCGGTACACAATGATTTCACTTCCTAAACAAGAATTTACAACAATAAAAACAACTTCACATACCTGGGTTCACCTTGGGCATCCGGTTTTGAGGAGCTCCTAGCTGGTTAGAACTGTTGCTGTTGCCGTCAGAGTGGTTCGGAGTCTGAACGTGGCTGTGGTGGCTAGGCCCGGTATGATTAATGCTGGGACCCCCGTTGTTGTTGGTAGGTGGATTGCTCTGGGATGAGGGGTTATTTCTGTCCCACATGTTTACACAGGTTCTGTAGGAATTAGGATCTCCCCAAGTGGCAGTTCCATCATCGATCTCCATTTTCCTTCGGATTGACGAAGGAGAAGGCTCTTCCCAACCTGTAGCCTCATCGCCTGGATCCTGCCTTCCTGTAGATCTCCAGGTAGAACCACTCTGCTTTACAGAGTTGGGGCCACAACAAGACCCCATGGATTCTTGAGGACTCTTTCCACCCCAACCCTGTACAGGACCATTTGAGCGTTGGGAGTCACGCCAGGTTTCACCTCCGAGTGGAGCTGCTTTCCCCCAGCCCTTCTGAGTTTCCTTCCAGTTCCCGCCATCTCCATCCCAAGAGGAACTTCGTGAACCTTCCATCCTCCCTTCTGAAGGTTCTCCCCAATCTCCACTTGCACAGTTTCCCCATCCTGAAGAAGAATTAGACCCATTTCCACCAGGCTGTGACTTGACTTTGGTGGGACCATCATCCCAGGTTGAAGACTTGTCTTCAGATCCCCAAAATTGGCCACTAGAGCCATTGGAACTGGGGCCGTCTGGCACTGGTTCACCCCAACTACCAACAGAGCCATTGGACACTTTCTTATTAGCAGGTGGCTCTCCCCAGCCAGTGTTTGCCTGATTTGTTGGTGAGGATGATCCTCCCCAGCGCGGTGTTGCAACAACTCGAGAAAGCCCCTCAGTCTTACTTCCAGAGTCCATTCTAGGAGGCACGTTTAGGTTGGGATTGGCACATCCTGCATGAGGTGGTGATCCAGTTGAAGGTGCATTAGAGGAGGTACCCCAAGCTTCTGTTCCACCGTCATCTTTGGAACCAAGATTTTCATCCATTTCCCAAACTGTGTGCTGCCGGACAGGGGTTTGTCCCCAGCCAGAGTTGCACAGAACACGAGGATCTAGGTCCTGCCTCGGCAGAAGTGGAACATCCATACTAGAGGATCTTTCTCTCTGTCCTTCATGTTCTTCACTGCTGTCCTTGCTACCTTCACTACCTGGAGCATCAGTCCCCCAGGAATTCATTGATTCCTGAGTGGGACCATCATTTGCATCCCACCCGGTACCATCACTGCTCGACTGTTTGCTCCAGTGGCCCCAGTTTGCATCACTTGTCCCCTGTCCCCAAGAGGAGATGCCACCAGAATCCCAGCCTGAGTCTTTTGATTCTCCACTCTTGGTGTCTCCATGGCCCCAACGAGCAGTACCTTCTCCAGTGGCTGGCTCAGTGGGAGACTGACTCATATTTCTCCCCCAACCATCCACAGGACTCATTGGCTCTGTTTTAGTGTTTAATCCATCAGTTTTAAGGTTTGGCGGCTCCATGCTAAAAGTCATGCTTGTTGGGGACTGGTGCTGTTCTGGGGTGTTTGGATTTCCCCAAGCACAGTCCGCTACAAGATTTCCGTTTCCATTGGTGCCTTGAATAGGTGCAATGCCTCCTGGGCCACAGACACTGGATGGGACTGAACTTGACCCACCCATACCCCCAGGCCTAGACCCCACCCCTGGGCCCTCATGTCCAAGTATGGGCCATGCGGCAGGGTTAGCACTGGGGTTCAAGTTTATATTTGAAGAGCCCCAATTGGACTGGCCTCTGGTGCCCATGGACAAATCAGATTTGCCCTCAGAGGCCCAACCCCTATTGGGACCACCCTGACTAGAGAACATACTTGAGGAGTGATTAACACTAGCTTTGCTGATTGGGTAGTGGCTGTGTTGGCTAGCTCCTGTAGCCATACTCATGCTGCAATTCACGACTGCTGACGTCTCAGCATCCAAGACACATTCTAATGACTCTGGGAACTGGAACTGGAAGTGCAAGTTTTAGTGTCCTTTTCATCAACAATCACTTGATTCCAGTTGGTGCGGCTGCTGCAAGTGGTGGTAGGGTCACACAGGAGCAAATTCTCATGCTGGGCCCCTAGGCCACTCTGATTGGTCAGCACTGTAAATACAAAAAAAAACAAAAAACAAAAAAACAATGATACAGTGTCTGGATAGTATTGCGTGTACACAACGGCCACAGCAGCCTAATTAATAATTTACAGATACTCAGAAAATAAAAAGATAGTAGGTTGCATTTAAAAATCAAACAACTGGGTGACAAAGATACAGATTATATTCACGCCTTCATTCCTTCATTCATCCGCCCAAGCTCTAAATCCAACTACAATCACAGGGTGACTAGAGCCTATCTCAGCCGTCTCTAGCCTAAGACGTGGTACACCCTAAACAGCTCACCAGTTGAATGTAGAACCAACATGTACACTCCCATTCACACCTAGGGGCAATCTGAAATGGCCATTGAGTCTTCCATGTATGACTTTGGACAATAGGAGGAAACAAGGAGAACATGAAAACTCCCAAAAAAATTAAAAATAAAATAAAATAAACAAACAACCCGCCCTTGAATTTTTTTCAATAAAAAAAAAAAAAAAAAAAAAAAAAACAACCCGCCCTTACTGTGCCTGGGACTTGAACCCAGTACCTTCTTGCTATGAGGTGGAAGCCACCTACACGCCTGTGCCGTTTAGATACAGTTTACAGACGATAACGGTAAAATAATTGTGAGGCTCCGAGATCACTAAAGATCATAGGAATCTTCATATCGAATTATTTTTCCTTGATTGAAGAAATCCTCGCCTGAAAGGCTCGTGAAACTACAGATCTGACAGAGATCTACGGCTTTTCCCTTCCAACACATCATATATTTGTCATACATGTCTAGTTTTTTGTTCCAGAATATTGCAGTGCTCTCTGGACCACGTCACTAGACAAAGCACATCCATATATATATAAAATATTACACATCTAAGAAGCATCTGGAAAAGAAGCACCATTACTCAGTACCCCTCCCCCCACCCCCCAGACCTGCAAGGAACGCTGAAGTGGAAATGGAGGTTCATTTATTTGCATGAAACCAAGAGCTGTCCCTCAGCCGCCGCCACTCCTCCCCCCACTAGTTCACTATAAAACCCAGAGCCGCTTCGCGACTGTAGGGTCGGAAAGCTTGGAATCGATGTGTAGTTTACTTTACGGGCAGCGTAATCAATCATTAGACAGCAGCTAATCAATAGTGTTGGCAGAAAAGAGGCTGGAAGGCATTGATCTCGGAATGCAAACCATGCGTTCTGCTAACGAGGGCGCGTTTACTTCCCAAAAGGCAAACTTCAGTTCGTTAGTAATTAATTAGACCACAAGAGAGACTGGTGGATTTTACTAGTGCTAACAACAGAAACGTTCTTTTTGTCTTACCTTCAGGCTTCGTTTTATTAAAACTGCGTAGTTCATAAATCACATTCGACACAAGCGTCAATCAAACAAAAACATCAAAAACGTTAATGCTCTTTAAACTACAGGCAAAAATGAACGCGATTCCTCACAATGAATTTTTCTTCTTCCTGTGGCCTTATCCACGTTCCCCAGGCGTCCTTATCTCGCACACATCAGGCCTCACTGAATTTCAGCTCAGCCCACACCAAAAGAACCATGCAGACTTAACCGGAGCGCTGCTGCTAGCAAACAGAAAGAAACCGCGCTTCTGAAACGCATGATGGAAAAACGGAAAACAGAACCGCTTCACGTTGACGCACCTTTTAATCTTCTGAGACCTGCATGTATTAGTCAGATCACCAAAAAATGGACTGTACCAAAAACCCAAGACCACACTCTTCGGTATTTTATGAAAGAAGCTTTCACGTCTCCTCACATTCCAGGCATCGGGAACCGGATATAATCAGCAATCACAACAAATCTACGCAGAAAGACACCTCTGATTGGTCGACCGCCAGCGTCAGAACTGCGCTCCCAATTTCACAAAGAAGCAGTTTACATCTTAAAACCTGGAACGTCGTCATGTTTTTCCTTCGGAAAAGATTGCTTTCTCAGACTACAGTCCAGCTCTGGCTCCAGGATCAAACGGCTCGGATTTGGTAAAGCAAGCGGCTGTTTGGGTTAAAAAGCTCGGATGTCCTTCAGTTCGGCGCAACTGGCAAAACCTGAAACGCCTTCAGAGTAGCACTGGCGTCCGTTCAACACTTCAGTAGCTTAATTTTTTTTTGTTGGTAATTTTCAAAAACGGAGAAGAAATCAGGAATACCGAGACGTTCCAGGAGCACTTTCTTTTCCTGGCTGTCTCTACGAACACGACGCCATTTTATCAGAGCTGAATCGCAGCCAAGAGAACGAAGCTTTCTGTCTCAATCACTCTCTTTTTCTTCCCCCTTTTTATCCGTGTCCTCACAAACTCCTCACACTCTCTCCTTTCCACCCGTCTCAGTTACAAGGACAGAGGGGGGAAAAAAAAACACAAACAGACGACATAATTAATTAATCATGTCCTGCACACAAGCATGGGGTTGATTTTACTTCCTTGTTTTGGTTGCAAGGACACCAGGGAAAACAAAAACATGATGAAAGGATAAAGAGGGAAAGATAGAGGATGGAACGGATGGAAAAGCAGGAATGTAGGTTCCAGGAGAGAGCGTCGGAATGAGCACGCTGAGCAAAAAAAAGGCTGCGTGTATTCCCAGCCGTCTGAGCTCCATGTTGAACTGAAGCCAAGAAAGAGAGTGTGTGTGTGTGTGTGTGTGTGTGTGTGTGTATAAAAAAGAGAGATTAGCAAAATATATCGCTAGCTTTTTAAAAATGTATTCTTTGAGCAGCTTATTTTTCTAAAAAGTACAAATACATGGTAAGATGTGGACCAATAATCTGAATGATAAATTCATAAACAAATAAAATAAATGATAAATTGCAATATTCATCTTCATATTTCAATAAATAATACTTCAGCACCACCCTGGCTTTACTTCAGGGCCACGATGTCCATGATTCAACCTGCTAATAAGAAAGCGTGGAGCTCCAAGATTTACTGCCACGCTTGGAGCACAAATAGAGGCAATTTTCAGATTTTAAAAGATAATTAAAAATTAATTACATTTAAAAATTAATTTTTAGCTGAATCGTATAAATATTTAAAAAAACCCTTTGTTTTAAACCCTTTATTTTAAATAATTATAGTTAAAAAGAAAATATTAAAATTTGATTTAAAAAAAATTCTTAAAAACAAAAAAAAAGCCTAATTTCAATTTTATTCTAATTTATATAAAATGTATTTATCATCTCAGCAGTGCTAATTTACATATAGCCACATTAGCATTATTAGCTACCCATTCCCAAATACACCCAGCAGTGCATTAGCTTAGCACAAAGCTACCAATCAGCCAAATTACAGAAATGTCACAAAGTGAGTAATTAGCACGAAGCTAAAGCCACCACCATCCTGTTTCGCTACACGTTAGCAGTATGTAGCATGCTAAAGTACGGAACAGAACGAGTACTCGTTGTGCGGATTACTTGTTAAGGCTACATTATCACTCCACAGTGGGCGCATCCCAAACTACACACCCTAACATAGCACACACACGCACGCGCTCTAACCTGTGAACTGTGGGTTGGCGTGCGGATGTAAATCGTCTTTAGTGGCGTAATTTCTTTGGAGGGGTTACAAACAGGAAACGAGAAGGGCTCATGGGAAACAGAGGAACAGGAAGTGCTAGAGCTGCCATTAGTGCTGATGACAGGAAGTGGATGACTCTGAAAAACAAACACACAGTAGAAACATGATCAGAAAAGAGTAGAGTGTACAATGTCTCGTTTACATAATTCCGTTTTGCCCAATCAGCTTCTAGTATTCCCCTTTCTCTCAACCAATCAGATTGCCTCACTATTCTGTTCATCTGTCAAACAATCAAGAGATCATAATAAACCAACATCCAATCACCACTCATCACATACAATCAATCCACTTCAACAACCAATCAGCTCCACCTTCTCTCGCCCCTCATCCAATCAGATCAGTTTTATCTGTTCATCATTCACCAATCAGCTTCAGCTCTCCTTTTCTCGTTTGTGTGTCAACCATCTGGATCACTTTTCCATCGCCCCTTTTAGAGCCAATCAGGTTATCCAACTGGTCCCCTGGATGACCAATCAGACGTCTCGGCGCTCAGCTCTGCTCTTTCCCGTTGCCCCTCCCCCGCTTCGTCTCTCACACTCGCTGTGCTCATTGTTCAGTGCTGAATAAATTATAGAAAGAGCACAGACGCCGGGGCTTATGGGAGATTTTCTCACACTCTGTTGCCCGTGAACTGCCCCGCAATCCCCCCTCCCACCGTCTGTCTGTCGCATTAATACCCCCTGCCCCCATTCTGCCCCTCCTCCCATTGCTGCAGTTCTATTGCTCTGATATTGTTCTCTTACACACACACACACACACACACACACACACACACACACACACAATAAATTCCTCATTTCATTACTGTGTGTGTGTGTGTGTGTGTGTGTGTGTGTGGCTTATAGACTTTATTACGGCTTTCTCACAGTCTCTCTTTTT
>JAOUQZ010000012.1:7922272-7934459 GCA_028564935.1 Neosilurus hyrtlii
CTCATTTCATTACTGTGTGTGTGTGTGTGTGTGTGTGTGTGTGTGGCTTATAGAATTTATTACGGCTCTCTCACAGTCTCTCTCTTTCTCTTTTAAAAAAAAACACCACATGAGTGATTCTGTAACCAAAAATAAAACTCAGAGACGAACGCTTTTAAAAAAACACAAATAAAATGAATTCAGGCTCTGGATAAATGCACGGTGCTGTACTGATGAGCATGGCCGCCTCACAGCACGCAGGTCCTAGGTTCGAGGCTCGGTGAGTTTCTTTGTGTGGAGTTTACATGTTCTCCCCGTGCTTGCATGGGTTTCCTCCAGGTACTCCAGTTTCCTCCCACAGTCAAAAACATCCACAGTAGGCTGACTGTCTGTTCCAAATCGCCCCTAGGTCTGACAGTGAGTGTGAATGGTTGTGCGCGTGTTGACCCTGTGACGGACTGGTAAGATGTTCAGGGAGTACCCCGCCCTCGCTCAGGCTTCAGCCTCCCGGCGACCCTTGTAGGATTAAGTGGTTTGGCAAATGAATAAATGATTAACAGAAGTGCCACTTGAACGACACTTTTAGCTAAAAGTAACCATGGAAACTTTCGTATGCTGATAGTAAGAGTCACTGGGTTTTCATTGCAGCAATGCACAAAGATAGATAAATAGATAGATAGATAGACAGACAGATAAATAAATAAATGCTTTCTTCTCTTTCCAGAGTCATTCACATCTCTATGACCCAGTATTTGGGACGCAAGTTTGACTGCGCCCGCTGCGTTAGAGGTATTAGGATTTAATCAAACACAATATTGGTTTGTCGAATCATCTGAAGAATCACCTCACGTGTGCGTATAAACGTTTCGGAAATATTTGAGGGGGTTTTTTTTTGTTCGGTATTTGCAAACCTTTAATAATGAGAACAAATTTTAGCTATAAGTAACAAGTAAAAGCTGTTTAGCTGAACGCAACCACAGGACGAGGACAACATTTAACAGAAAGCAGCAACTTTAAGCTAAAACAACCAAGAAAACAAGTTCTCATTAAACGTGACCATGGAAACGAGTTCTCTTATCATTAAGAGTTTTAACCTAGAAATCATATTTAGGCAATACTATCAAAGGGAACAAATCTCACCGGCAAATTGTAGCCCAAAACAGCCCTAAAAACTACTACTAGTGACAAGTAACCACGGCAACAACCTCTGGAAATGTTACCATGGGAACAGGAGCAAGTTGTGAGTCATCATCTCACAGGCTTCAGTCCAGCACTTTTTAAAATTATTTTTATACCAAGATTACAGAACACAACGCTCTCATGCTACCAGAGTGGTGTGTGTGTGTGTGTGTGTGTGTGTGTGTGTGTGTGTGTGTTTTCTCCTGCACTTTCCTCGTCTGCTCTCAGTAATTGATTCTGGCTGTTTCATGCATTTAGATGAACAGAAGGAGCAGCGGAATTAACTCCTGTAACCTCCATTAAAAACACACTCTCTCTCTCTCTCTCTCTCACACACTCACACACACACACACACACACACACACACACTCTCTCTCTCTCTCTCACACACACACACACTCTCTCTCTCTCTCATTCACACACACATACACGCTCTCTCTCACACACACACATACATATACACGCTCTCTCTCTCTCACACTCTGTCTCTCTCACACACATACATATACACGCTCGCTCGCTCTCTCTCACACACACACTCTCTCTCTCTTTCACACACACATACACGCTCGCTCACTCTCTCTCACATGCACACACTCTCTCTCTCACACACATACATATACACGCTCGCTCTCTCTCTCACACACACATACATATACACACACTCGCTCTCTCTCACACACACACACACACACACACTCTCTCTTTCACACTTTCTCTCTCACACACACACATATATATACACGCTCTCGCGCTCTCTCTCTCTCTCTCTCTCTCTCACACACACACACACATACACACACACACACACACACACACACACACACACACACTGCCAAAAGGTTCCATTACTTTTAACATCATAGCTCCTGTAAGGAGTAAATCAAAACATTCATCTCTGTGTGTGAGTGTGTGTGTGTTTGTGTGTGTTTGTGTGCCTCTTACGTCCTCACAGACCATTTTCTTGTTCCGCCTGTTGAGAACACACACATTAAAAACCCGTCGCTCACCTTAACACACACCCGGAGCTTCCGTATCGGATTACTTTAGTAATTTCACATCTGATGACGAGCATCAACACCATGTGGCTCGGCGTCTTGTTGTTAGCGACCTAATTAGCAAAGCTAATCTTCTAGATGAAGACCCTTCTTTTTGAATCGTGGCATTTATAAATACTCGAGAAATGAATCATGAAAAGCACATGTAACACTCATTAATCAGGATCTTCATCAGTTTTATCATTAATCACCGTCTCTCCACATGTACAGCACTGCGATTAGCAACATGTCTATAAATAAACGTAATCCACTGCAGTCGCTCAGGATCCAATGCACACTCCGAAGCTGAAAATCCCAGCACATGACTGACACCCCACTGACCATATGCTAATTAACATATGCGTCACTAATCGTTAGCATAACGCAGTTAGCACTGTATGCTACACGCAAAATTATACTTTCTGACTTTAGTTAAAACAGTAACTTCTCACCTTTTGTACCTGTCCCTGTCAACAAAACACTGTAAACTCAGAACACACGGATAATTAGCATGTCATTTGCATATCGTGATGAATATGTATGGTACATACTGTAGCAGGAGGATAAAAGCCCTGACCAGGCGTTTCCACTTGTAATAAATCAGTTTGTGTTAAGACTTTAATTAAAGCATATGGCTTTGTGGAAAGCAGCTGGACAACAGGAAGTAGCTGAAATAAAACAATTAAATAAAGTGCAGAAGAAGGTTTATTTAAATGTATGTAAATTTGAGCAGCTTTAGTGAAATTAGAACAAAGACAATAATCACTATAGATCACTAGGGTAAAAATAAAGTGATCCTTCCACCAGCATACGGCTCACAGCCAATCAGAACACACCGTACTACTCATGGCCAATCAGAACACACTGTGCTTACAACGGCCAATCGGAACACACTAATGACAGCTAATAATAAAATGTAAAAAATCCGCCAACAGAGGGCAGCACAATCAGAAACCACACTGCTCTCAACCAATCAGAACACCACACAATGCTCAGCCAATCAGATCACGCTGTACTACTCCCAGCCAATCAGAACACACACTTAGTACTGCTCCCAGCCAATCAAAACGCATCATACGAAAACAGCCATGATTGGTCCGGAGGTGAATACTTTTTTGATCACATACATCATTTGCTAAAAAAGTTACTTCTGCGACCAAAAATATGTTTCTACTTCCTGTAGAATTAGAATGAAAGGAAAAGCACACGCTGGGGAAAAAAAAAAAAAAAAAAACGTACGAAAGTGTGGAAGCAAGAAGAAAAAAACAAAATCAAAGAACACCTGCAGGAGCGGCGAAAGAAAGCAGAGCGTAACCTCATCCTCACAACATTTATCCTTTATCATCACACATTTCCCACAGGAACGCCGTGCAACGCCACCACACCGAACCGTTCGGAGCTTAATCACATGACCGGAATAAAAACAAAGGAAAGGACAAGCTGAGGAGAACAGTGGATACTGCCAGTGTGTAATTTCATAGTTATGTCTCTTTAAGAGACGAACCCTTCAGTGATGTCACAGCATTTTAAGCAAAGTGGGCGGTGCAACAAAAAACAAAGTCGCACATTAAGAACATCAAAGAGAAAAAAAAAATAAAAGATGAAGAAAAACTACTTCCTGATGGTGACTTTTCTAGGGTTTGGGCCAAAACACACGAAAAAAGGCGCACACACACAGAGCTGAGTCAAACCTCTGTGATTAGTTCAATAATAACAGAAATTTTAAAAAAGACTTCCATCATGCAGGAGCTTATTAATTTATTCTTTTTTATTCCAGAGTCCTGCGTTCTGATTGGTCAAAAGGTGGAGGTGATAATTAGTACTCTACAGCAGGTTAATTGCTTAACATTTATGGAAGGAGTCTCCAGTGTCAGAGGCTTCAAAACAAAGACAGAAAAAATTAAACACTCAGGAGGAAAATAACCAGTTTCAGTAACTCCGGCCCCTAACTCCGTATATCATTCATAAATATTCATAAAGCACTCATTAATATTCAATAAACTATTTAAATAAGCATCAGCACCTGCCTGCATCAGGGATCTGAGTGTGGGAGAGATCATGTTCCGGAATGTTCCGCTGAACTCTCTCTCTCTCTCTCTCTCTCATCCACACCGTCCCACCCCACACACCCTCTCTCACACACACACACACCACCTGCTCTACGTTGAAGAGGGTTTTCACGTGAATTGTCCCCCTCTCTCACTCAGCAGCAGATGTGCATTTTTGCTTTGTTATTTTGACCTTCTGACCTTTTGAACAGAGACAGTGAGAGTTTCTCACGCCTGGGGTCATGACCTTTGACCTTGATTTCCAGGCAGATGGAGCAGACGCACTTCAAGTTCATTTATCAAGTGCAACTTCACGGGAAACCCAGTCACTCCACATCGCATCGTGCTCCAAACTACCGCGCTTTTATCCCTGAGATGTTAGAAGCGAAATACTCCAGAAATCCCTGACGTTAAAACCGCTGGATCAGTATTTTAAATCAGGGACAATATTAAAAAAAAATGTTATATTGTGATTCTTATCAAAAAGATTCATTCTTAATATTTTACTGCAAACATTTTGTAATATTAATAATAAGCAACAAAGAAAAAAACAATAATTGCCATAAAACCCAGAACGTCCAATCACTAACAACCTGACCACGCCCACAAACCTTAATTAAAATAACCCAACATCAATGCAATAATAATACTGTATGATCATTTGTGCTCCACTGAGTTAATGACCCCAATACTGAACACTGCGATCAGCTAAACGACAGGATGATAATAATAACGTCGGGATAAATTATAAAGCAGAACATGTTTCTGAGATGAAGTCCATACAATCTGTATTTTTATCATTTGATTACAAAATGATTTATTGTTCCTCATTTTTACTGAGATTTATTTAACTATTTGTATTTTTTTAATAAAATAAGTTATGTTAAAAATCATGTATTGTTGAAACTCTGATCATACATTTATGACATCTCCAGTCTCCACTACGGAATAACGTTAATAACGAGTCTATTCATGTTTTTCTACAGGTTGTTTATCATGATAACACTGCATGAGAGATACATCGTCCCACCACTCAACACAGACGAGCTGCTACTCTGCAGGGATTTTTTCAGGATAAACTGTAATAAACCCAAGAGTCAGATTTCTCTTTTTATTTTTGGGTGAAGGCTGAAGAGCAACGCCGCAAACGTCTGAAAGAGAGACGCGACGCTCACAAACAGCCACTTAACCTTTCAGTCTGAGGGTGTAAATACTTCTAAAGCCACTCAGAACCAACGCGCTGGAAGTCAATGACGGCACGTAACGAACAATGTTCAATAGCGTTCTCTATCCTTAGAGCTCGGGGCTCACGCTGCCATGAAATAGTTCCGATTTCACCTCCAAATCTGACACCCAATCATTTTTAACCCATTCAAAAAGAAAACAAATCAAGGGAGGAAACACTCCAGGTGACAGACTGAAGAAAACATAAATGTTGCACACCACCATGTCATTTTTACTTTACTTATCGTCTATGAAACTTCTGAGTTCCTGTTTTCACTTACGTTACAGCAGCTAGAAACTCACTGCTCCAGCACATCTCCTTATTCTCCCCACTGACAAAATAAATAAATAAATAAACAAACACAGCCTTAACTCAGCCTGGCATAAAACACTGACACTGGAGACTTCTTCCAGAAATATTACTTAGAAATGATCCAGAGCATTAACATCGACCTTCACTACAGGAAATTCATCACCACATCCTGACCAATCAGAGGAGAGAAAATGATCAACGCGAATACTGACGGGAAATAAAAAGCAAAATGAACTGAACATTGAATCTAAAGCAAAAGACGTACTACAGCAACAACAACAAGAACAACAATAACAAGAACCACCAACTCAAGACAAATTTGATATTAGACTCTACATCAATATCCTGATCATGTGACTACAACATACAGTATAAACTAACAGAAATTAAATGTGAATTGATTCAATCACAATCATGCACTTCCTCTAATAATAATAACAGCAACAACAATATTATAATAAATAATAATAATAATAATAATAATAATAAAATAAAACAAATCATAAGAATAACAATAATAAAATAATAAGAATAACAATAGTAATAATAATAGTAATAACATAACAATAATTAAATAATAATATAATAGAATAACAATAATAAAATAAAATAATTATTATAATGACAACAATAATAATAGTAATATTAATATAATAATAATATAATACTAAAATAATCATTTTTATAACAACAATATTAATAATAATATAATGATAGTAATTATAATAATAATAAAATAATAATAATAATAATAATAATAAAATAATAATAATAAAATATCTGATGTCCATCTCAGATGTATAATCTCACCTGGGTGCAGCACGTGCGCAGCGGCGTCACCGGGAAACAAACGGTGCAGGAAGAGGCTATTTATTTATTTATTTGTTTGTTTGTTTGTTTGCTTGTTTGTTTATCGCTCGCCTAAAAATTGCTTAACATTAGATCCGAAGGGGTCAAAAATAAGATGTAGAAAAGCAGCTTGACTTTATAAGAGGTCTTTCTGAGGAAATAACATTGAATAATAACAATAATAATAATAATAATAATAATAACACTGAACAAGAGCAGCAAAATAAACAAGTGCATCGGTTTCCTCCAGAACGCAGAAAGGACGGGGATATGCGACTGCACGCGAATTTACACCGACTTTAATCTGAATAAGAGCAAAATAGAGATATTCAAGTACAGTTAGTTGGTCATCAGCTATTTATATCTTTATGTGCGAAATTATTATTACAATAAAAATACAAACAGCAAGAAGTCAATGAGCAACCCAGAGGTTACTGCAGTTATTATTGTTGTTATTTCGATAGAATAATAAGAATAAAAGCGGTTATGTAATCAATTATATGAAAAGGATCAGAAATAAACAGCAGGACGATGCGCGCGCGCCTCTGACGTTTAAACCTCCAAGGTTGCTAACAAGCTAATAAAGTGCAAAAGGACAGACTGCTAGGTTTAGATTCGAGTCTCTTACAGTTCACAAACACGACTAAGTCGGAAACATATCGAGATATAATCCAGAAACGACATGAAAATGTGGAAATATCCAGCTGTAAACAGGGAGGGTCCAAAACGGAAGCGTTCAGAGTAAATGGTTTGAGACTTCACTCTGCCTTTAATTCTGTATTCCAATCAATAGCCCGCCTACCCGTCACTCCGATTGGCTGAAATGTTTTTATCCTCTAAGATCCGATTGGATGGCTACCCAAACTGTCCAAACTGATTTGCTGCTCGCAGGTTTAGCCCGAATAGGAGGCGGGGTTTGTCCGAGGAAAAAGTGACGCCTTCCTTCTTCTTTACTGATCAGCCATTTTGTTTAGCAAAGGCGTGAAAAAGGCTGGCCCACGTGACATTATGCAGACCAATAAAAAGGCAAGGATTTTGAGACGACATTTAGGAACGTCGACGCGACTCCATATTGGAAGGGTCGAAGGAATTCGATTGCCTATGATTGTTTTTTTTCATAAATTCCACATACTTGGTTGTGCTAGTGAAAATAAATATAAAGGAAGATTAAATGTATAAGAGAAGTAAACCTTTTTACTGCAACCATCACATGAAATATACGAAACATAAAAACTATAATATCAGCATAACATGTAACAGTAAATCAGAGACATTATCATAATACACATCGTTTAAGTGTTTGCATCTGATGGTTTTACAGTACTGCGATGGCCTGGCGAGCTGTCCAGGGTGTACCCCGCCCTCGCCCAGAGTCGGCTGAGATGGGCGCCAGACTCCCTGCGACCCTAAGTAGGAATAAGCGGTTCAGAAGATGAATGAATGAATGAATGAATGATGAATGGTTTTACAGTAGTTTCACCTGAGCGATAGCCGGAGAGAGAGAGAGAGAGAGAGAGAGAGAGAGAGAGAGAGAGAGAGTTTATCCCGGTTTGTGTAATATGAAGTGATTAGGAGTTTGACTCCTCCTGGATGGGATGCCAGTCTATCGCAGTTACCTTCCCAGTATCTTTACTGGTACCCATTAAAACTGCTGAGAGGACACAGGCACACTTGTGGTTAAGACCTTGTGGTGTCTAACGGGAATTCGCACCCATGACCTATCGATCTTGAGCCCAGCACCTTCGCCACTACCCCACAGGTCCCATATTGTACAACAATATATAAGGTTCTATTTAAGTTCCTACTTAGTAGTGAGCGGGAACTAAAGGAAGGTCTAACACACACATTTCATCACATTTACAAAAAAAAAACAATCGCTGGAACTGAAATCGAGGCTCTGTGCTGCTCACATGTAGAAAATAAAGGGTGAAATGTTGAATGTGTCCTGTACAGATTTCTAGTTCAGCTAGTTTCCTTCATTAATACAAAAACGTGAATGTGATGTAAACTAAAATCAGATATTCAGGATACATTTCCGCACGTGAGTGAATAAAAAGTCCAAATTAAAATACACTGCATCAGAGACTCAATTTGTGTGTGTGTGTGTGTGTGTGTGTGTGTGTCAAGGTTGTCACTGCAACACTGCTGAATCCAGACACACAACACACCCCATGTGCACCACAGAAAAGTAATAAGACTCGCCTCATCCTTTATCTCCCTCTCTCTCTCTCTCTCTCTCTCTCTCATTGTGTGTGTGTGTGTGTGTGTGTGTGCGCGCGCGTATGTCCTGTGAGCACGCCTTAGGGATTACAGTGAGCCACACCATGAAAGATTCATGACTTTCTCTACACTGTGTGTGTGTGTGTGTGTGTGTGTGTGTGTTTGTGTGTGTGTGTGTGTGTGTGTGTGTGTGTGTGTGAGTGAGTGTGTGTGAGTGTGTATGTGTGTGTGTGAGTGTGTTGCCTGAATATAGAGAGCAGGCATGAAAATGAAATATCTGACCCATAATGCACAGTGAGAAAGAAGAAACACCGCACTCAACCTAGAGAGAAAGGACTGTGTGTGTGTGTGTATGTGTGTGTGTTGGGGGGAGGTTCCAATTTCACGCCTCTGCTTTTCTTCTGCCATTTCTGACTGGACTTGCCCTTACTTTCCTCCCCACACACACACACACACACACACACACACACGCACATGCACACACACACACATATATACACACACATCCATCTCCATCTAACCATCCAGTAGTGTGTGTGTGTGTGTGTGTGTGTGTGTGTAGTCATCCCTCACTATATGTAAATGAGATTCAGATTCAGACCACTAAAGGTCACCATTGGAGCGATAAATCTCACTCGGGTTCGTCTGAAACCACACTCCTCGTGATCATCGGCTTTGTCCCAAATGCAGCCTCTACAGGAGTGTTTGTGTGTGTGTGTGTGTGTGTGTGTGAGTGTGTGTGAGTGTGTGTGGTGTGTAGGGGGAGGGGGTATGCTCTACCTGACCAATTTTTGGCGTCACCCCCATCTATGTAAGAAGAGTGAGGCTTCAGATTAGGATTAGGATTAGAGCGCTAAAGAGTTTTAGGATTTAAATAAAAAGTGAAGGTTAGTACAGAGTTAAGATTAATGATGCGCATTTTGTGTTAGTCCTGAATGTAGTGAGAATAAAGAAGTGTGCAGGGAAATATTAGGATTATACCACAAATAAATACATTTTGGTGAATATAATTTTATAGTTCTTTTATGGTGAATTTTTTATAAAATAAAAGATTATTTTGCCTATTTTCAAGCATTTTTCAATCACAATATTTCTGTCACAAACTCTAGCCGGTGTACAAGTCAGTTTTATTTGTGTAGCACTTTTTACAATTGACACTGTCACAAAGCAGCTTTACATAGTAAAATTAAATTAGGGAATTTAAGGGAATTTTAGGGAATCTAAAAATTTTTCTCTACAACCCACTACACATCCCTAATGAGCAAGCCCGCGGCGACAGTGACAAGGAAAAACTCCCTCAGTTGACACGAGGAAGAAACCTTGAGAGGAACCCATCCTCATTTGGGTGAAACCATAAAATACAAACCATATAAGAAAATTTCACTACAGTCCAACATGTAGTCCGGTTGATTATACCACAACTGTAAGTCCTAGATAACTGCAACAAGAGAGTCTCTATCACCAGCAGCAAAAAGTCATCAAGTTCATATGGATCTTCATCAGCAGGAGCGAGGGGCTTCCAAGATAAGGATCAGCACACGAGGACAGACCACAGGACTCACAGAGAAGAAGGATCAGAAGGATCAGGATCACCGACATCCACGGCATAGCATGTGTACCTCAGCAAAACACAGAGGGGAGGAAAAAAGGGGGGGGGTAGAGGTTGTTAGGTGTTCTTATAGCAGTGTAATGGTAAAAGAAGAGTTTATTAGTGGTGGGTGCAAGCAGGGACTCCGGCATGACTAACTATGACAGCATAACTAAAAAGAGAGAAACCAGAAGGAAGGCAGACATGAGGGCACCCTGTAACGTTGGGCAATCAACCATTCCACTGTCAACGGACCTGGGTGAGCATGTCTTCTGGTTCTAGTAAGAACTCTTGCTGCTGCATTCTGGACTAACTGGAGCTTGTTTATGCACCTATTAGAAAATTCAAAGAGTAACGCATTACAATAATGTAATCTTGAGGTAATAAAAGCATGAACAAGTTTTTCCACATCATGCAGTGACATCATATTTATTATTTTAGCGATATTTCTGAGATGAAAGAAGACTATCCGAGTAACTGCTACACACGACGAAACTGAAACATCATCCAAGCTTACTACATAATCAGAACACTGCATTTCCATATACACACTGCATTTCCCAGTATGCTCCACAGCACTGTCAATCTCCATATTGTGTGTGTGTGTGTGTGTGTGTGTGTGTGTGTGTGTGCATATGTGTAAGTGTGTGTGTTTGTATGTGTGTGTGTGTATGTGTGTGTATGTGTATGTGTGTGTATGTGTGTGTATGTGTGTATGCGTGTGTGTGTGTGTGTGTGTGTGTGTGTGTGTGTGTGTGTGTGAGTGTGCGCGCACACGCGCGTGTGTGTGTATGGTGGGGGTGGGGGGGGTCGGGGGGGGGGAGTGTTTGAATAATACACTGAGCCACATTCCCTCAGTCTGAAGTCTGGTTTTGGTATATTAGATGTAAATGAGACCGAGCCAGTCTTTTAAAGGTCACTGAAGGTGTTAAACCTCCATCTGAAACCCAGAATCTTCATCTTCACCAAGCGTGTACGGGTTCCGGGGTGTTGGAGTGAGGTGCTTATACACTCTATAATAGAAATTGATATAATATACATAACATCTTATATGACATATAACATTAGAAACAAGATTTTTCTGGAATATACTTGTATTATATATAAAATATGGCCAGGTTAAAGCGGGCGGAGCTACAGAGTTGCTAACTTAAAAGTGTCCACTCACCTTCCCAGAATCCACTTCAGCTTAAAACTAGAAGTGTTAAAGAGTGTAATTGATTCCAAAAACATAAAACAATTCCTTTGGGGAAAACAATAATCTATGAAAGGAAGTAAAAGGGACAGGGGCGTTGGAGGTGTAACAGGATGGAGCTGAATTCTGAATGCGAGGCCGTTATCTGCACTTCACACACACTTCATGCGGAAGAGATTTCTGCCGTGAGCCGGATTTTCTTTACCCAGAATCCATTAACTTTTCATCGTTAATGAGACGTTATAAATGACACGCTCGTACGATGGCAGAAGTGAGCGATTACCGAAGAGGAAATCCGGTGCAGGATATCAGAACAATCTCAGTTTCTCTAATAACAGATCATCAATCACAGGTCAGTCATCAGACAACACAGGGAGGAAGAGAGAGAGAGAGAGAGAGAGAGAGAGAGAGACAGAGAGGGAGAGGGAGGGAGGGAGAGAGAGAGGGAGGGAGAGAGAAAGAGAGAGAGGGAGGGAGAGAGAGAGAGAGGGAGGAAGAGAGAGAGGGAGGGGGGGAGGGAAAGAGAGGGAGCGGGGGGGAGAGAGAGAGAGAGTG
>JAOUQZ010000012.1:7959120-7976620 GCA_028564935.1 Neosilurus hyrtlii
GTCATGTCATTTTCTGAACCGCTTAATCCTAATTAGGGTCGCGGGGAGGCTGGCGCCCATCTCAGCCGACTCAGGGCCTCCAGCATCTTACCACCAGGCCACCACTGCCCAATAATAACATTAATAATAATATTAATAATAATAACATTAATAATGCTCTGCGATGGCCTGGCGAGCTATCCAGGGTGTACTCTGCCCTCACCCAGAGTCGGCTGAGATGGGCGCCAGCCTCCCTGCAACCCTAATTAGGATTAAGCGCTTCAGAAAATGACATGACATGACATTAATAATAATATTAATAATAACATTAATAATAATGACAATAATGATCATAATATTCATATTAATTATAATAATTATAATAATAACATTAATGATAATGACATTAATGATAATATTAATAATCATACCATTAATAATAATATTAATAATAATAACATTAATAATGACATTAATGATAATATTAATAATAATTACATTAATATTAATAATAATGACATTAATAATAATGACAATAATAATAACACTAATAATATAAATAATAATGACATTAATAATAATGACAATAATGATCATAATAATCATATTAATTATAATAATTATAATAATAACATTAATGAGAATATTAATAATCATACCATTAATAATAATATTAATAATAATAACATTAATAATGACATTAATGATAATATTAATAATAACATTAATAACAATATTAATAATAATATTAATAATAATAATGACATTAATGAGAATATTAATTATAATGACATTAATATTAATAATAATAACATTATTAATAATATTATTAATAATAACAATAATAATATAAATAATAATGACATTAATAATAATTACATTAATAAAAATAATGATAATACTAATAATTAGGGCAGTGGTGGCTTAGTAGTTAAGGCGACGGGTCACTGACCCGAAGGTCAGTGGTTCAATCCCCACTATCACCACTGTTGGGCCCTTGAGCGAGGCCCTTAACCCTCAATTGCTCAGTTGTATAAAAGGATAATTGTAAGTAGCTCTGGATAAGAGCATCTGCCAAATGCTGTAAATGTAATTATTATTATTACTAATATCTTCACATTATGTTCCATACTCTATATCCACTACAACCCAACACATCCATCTGATAATTTATCCCCTGAAGACCTTGCACACTTCTCAGAGCTCAACCTGTCACTGACAGTCATACCTCCTCAGGTGAGTGCACTACATAGGGTACATCATGTCTCACACAGCCTGTGTCCTGCAGTTCTCACCAGTTCAGTCCTTGACCTCCGATAATACGTTCTGGACCTTATGTAGTCTACTTGGCATTAATTAGGTCCCTTTGTTAACACACTGATTGTTTAGAGTAAACAGAACTTCTGTAGTACACGTCTACATCCAATCATCATTTTATTTCCCCCATCACCCTTATAAACAACAAATAGTGAATAACAAGTGCACACTACAGAGGGTTTAAAGTAAGTGCACTATGTGGGGTAACACATCATACAGTGTGTGTATTACACTATTATGACCAGTCCAGGTCTCCTCCACCCCCATCCCCAAAAAAACAACTTCCAAATGTTTGACTAGATCCTTGCAGGTTATACAATATATTGTACAACACAATTAGCAGGATTTAAGGGTTTTAGCAGTTTAAAGTTAATAAAAATGCACTACAGCGCAGCATACATTATCAGGGAGATATTTAAAACCATTATTTTAAACTAGGTCACTTATAAAGTGAAAAGTACCTCCACCAGACACAGATGGATTTTTGCAACAGGTGCATTGTTTAACCTGGAAAATCTGCCTGAAGCTGGATTTATACAGGAAGCAACGAGTGATCATGCAAAGTCAGCGATCAGCAACGAAATGACACTAAAGTGCAAAATTTCCTCAAGCAACATGAAAAGAGCAGCAGAGTTAAAGATGAAACATAAAATGATTAAAACATACCACAGATTGAGAGCACTGAGGTTCCCCAAACACTGAGGTTCCCCAAACCCTTTACCTATCTGCTTTCGCAGACCGTAAAATAAGCATGTCACTCGTCGTTTAACGTGTAGCTGCAGCTTAAGCTGGTAAATTCATTATTATAACTTAACATAGCTATAATGAAATGTCTTCCACTAGTGAGTGTCTGATGAACATTCATTCGCACATTATTTGCACTTATGGACCTCAATAGATTTCTTTCAACGTGATGCACAGATCTCCTTGAAGATTTATCACATTACCTGTTCCACACCCTACTCATTTAATCAAAATCCAATGATAACATGGTGTGACGTTGCACACAAACAAGCTAGCAATAAGCAAAAACAGCTGAAAACAGAACCTCATGGCAAAAGGTAAAAAAAAAATCAACAGCATTGTGGGATAAAGCACAACATTACACACGCAGGACTCAAATTTCAGGCCATGGTTAATTTTATACAACTGTTTTATTCGGACAAAAAAATAAAAATAAAAATAAAATAAAAAAAAAATGAACACTGCACATTGTAAATATGGCTGAATAAAACCAAGAGGGTACAAAAGAGAAATACATTTATAAAAAGATATAAAAGCTGTAAAGTGAATAAAACAAACTTCAGCTGTGACGATAACTCAATGAAGAAAATAAATGAACACCACCCTGATCAGGGTTTCTTGGTCACAGGTCCACGTGGGACAGAACAGGGGAGAAAAACGTTCTCACTAAGAGCCTTAAAGTTGGGGTTGGTAAAGTTTTATCTGAATACACAAACTGTTATATTGGTAAAAATAGTCCCTGCATCCTGACAACAATCTAACTAATAAGATTTGAAAATGGTCGGAAAAAACCCGTCATCTGTGGCCGCCGTAATCCTGTAAAAACACCAACCAATCAGTGTCTCACAGTCCTCTGGGAAATATCCAATCAAATGCTGCCATGTCTCCCTGCTCATGCATAACCCTACTGTGCTTTCTCACAGATCACTGCGATCTTGTTTAGAGGAGCGTGGCTTTGGAGGGGCTTCCAAAGTCTGGGCAAGCTTTAGCCAGAGCCCTGAAGAGATGGTACATTTAAATTCTGTTAGCTTAGATTACCAACCCCAACTTTAAACACACACAGAGAGAGAAAGAGACACACAAAGACGGGGGAAGGGGGGGGGGGGGGGTAGAGGGAGAACACTGTCCGTGAGGATTTGAGCAGCTGTGTTTAAGTCCGTGATGAAGTTTCTGTGACGATTCAAACTTAAGAACAATAATCGATGGAAGGAGTGACGAAGGGAACAACAGAGGAATGGAACTCGATGCTGCTTTACATCACACCTCCCGTCTGCTGCTGAAACACATCGATCGTGTCCTCGTCCTCCATTTCCAACTGCACAAACAAACAAACAAATAAAAACAGTTCAGTGAAATCGGTCTCGTCTCCAAATATTCGGCTGCTGCTGAACACGGCATAATACACTTAAGGCTCCGCCCCTTTCACTTTTATACCACAGCAATTTCTTGTTTGTAATTAAAGAATCCATGTTATACTTTTCCTTTGTTTATAGATGACGTTGTTATCCATACCTGAGCAGGTGTATCCGTCTCATTAATGGGCTGTCCATCAAACCGGAAGCGGATCTGCCTCATGGTAAGTCCCTGAACAAAACAGAGGTTTTACATCACCAGGGAAACAGAGGCCTTCCTGTAAAGCTGACCAGTCACCAGTGTCTAACTTAATAAGGTAACATTTATCCCAGATCAAATGCATGATTATTAGGAAACACTGATGTGACAATAATGTCACATATTTACAATAATTAATCTCTCTCCTGTCAATTACAAATAAATAGACAATCATGACCACCTGTGACTTCAGGTATGTGGAAGAGGGTAGACAGCTCACAATGGGTGTTTAATTAATAAAATATTTAACACATTTTGGCAAAATGGATTAGTGTACAGGCGTAAATCAATACAAAAACAAAATAGAGGAAACAGACTTTTGGACGTTCTGACCAACATTGATGACCATGATAATAATAAAAATAATATTGATAATAATAATAATAATAAATTAGCATTATCACTAGCTTTGTTTTTGATTGCAGAATTTAATCTTCTCGCACATTCCTTGTGTTAATACTAAGCCACACCCCCTGACACACATGTTGGATCATAAGATCATCTACACCAAGCAATGCTTGCATTACTCTGCCCCAAATATGATTAGAATGATGGTGCTTTTTTTCTTCACCTGTCGTTCGCAGTAGGCCTTCATCAGTTTACTGAGCGGCGTGTGCCTCTTGATTTTGAACTGCACCACCGAGCCATCCTGTCCCGCCACCTTCAGGTTGATGTGTTCATTATTTTCAGTCTTTACACCTTCCTAAAAGGGGGTATAGAGAGAGAGAGAGAGACAGAGAGACAGACAGACAAGATGAATAATCAACACAGCAGAATTTAAACATTTCAGCATGATCACTTTTTCAAAACTTGATTTGAAAACAATGTGAAAAAAGATCTAACTACAACCCAAATCCAAAGGAACCTTCTAAAGAAATAAACACCTACAAAATTACCACACGAAGGCGATATTTAAAAGCGTAACAATGATGACACCACCTGCTCCAAGTAACCATAACAAACCATGTGTGAGTGTCAGCTGTTTCAATTCACGCATTATCCAGTCGGGATAGCAAATATTATTATGCATTTAAAAGGCATTCTTGTTTCTGATTGGTGGAAAGGCATTGAATAATTCTTGGTACTCGTTTACAGGCCGATGATCCATCCCGGACATTGGATACAAAGAATAAAAACAACTACAAGATTTGGCTTTTGTATGACATTGCGGTATCTCGATATACTAACATCTCAGCGGACGTTACAGAGCTCAGCACCTCAATCTAAACAGTTCTCCATATCATACTTCATCTCATTCAATAATTGCTTATAATCCCTCATATAGTGAACCAATCAAATTACACCATTCCTGTGTTGTGTACATTAATTTATTTGAATTTAACCAATAACTGCATGTAATAAATAACAGCAAACACAAGACAATACGGTGTGTATAATAAATACAGAATAAACAGAAAAAGGAGACCATTTGAAATATTGCAATAGAATACTGGCTATACTATAACTTATATAATTTATTTTGCATATATTAAGGTTCTAAAATATACTAAAACGCAAATATTTACTAGGTATTATAATTAAGTAATTCCTTCGTAATACATGAATTTCCAAAGAACACTGAATAAGAGCTCCATATAAATTATAAACACATCATTCATTTACTTAAACCAGTCAGCTGTAGCAGCTTTAGCTTATAAAATTATACTTGTTTTCTTTAACACGCAAGAATTATTTAAAATTCGCATATTAAAATAAAAAAAAGCTTCAAAAATAAATAGGTAAATAAAAACCTTTAACACTAATATGTTGCAGAATGTGCTAAAATACACTTGGCTTTATTTTGTCTCAGGCTACAAAAGGTAGCACGGATGCTAACCGGCCCGTTAGCTTTTAGCCACTTAGCAAATACAGCAGCACTAAACTTATTATTTCTTTGTCCTTTCCTCAATACTCGGTTAAATGAGAGACATGATGCAAATTATCTAGACTATAAAAATAATCAGAAATAAGTTCACACTCTGCTGTGGGTTTTTTTTTTTTTTTTTTATCACTTCACCTTGGGTTTCTCGTCCGCCATTGCTGTTATGTCTCTACGTCTTTCTCACAGATCTCTTCTTTTCCCGCCTATATTCTAATGACTCGCGCCAATCCCTGCACTGCAATTAGCTGGGAGTTGCCTGCCTCCTGTACTCTGATTGGCTATATTTGTATATTTTATAAACAGAGTGTGCACTTGACAAATTGAAACACAGAGAAGGCGGGATTTGTCAGAAAACGGGTAGGAGGAAATAACACTTTCTCAAAACCTAGCGCTTAAAGTCGCAGGAAATTACGTCAATATACGGGCCGCGTGACAAAACAATTAAATAACACAAAGAATAAATGATTTGTTTTTGGTGTATATTCGTGCGGACCAAATTTATAAAAAAAAATTTGTTATATAACAAACCGCGTGGCTCGTGCAGAAACGTTGTGAAATTATGTTTATTAGCGATTCGAGTTACTATAGCAACGAAAAATAATTTCAAACTGCGAAAAATCCCTCTGGAATGAAAGGGATCACGTGGTGAAACACCTCTTTGGACGTCACATATTCGACTTTTTAATCTCTCTCTGTGACATCAAATCTCTCTCACACACACTCTCTCACACACACACACACACACTCACTCACTCACTCACACACACACACCTCGTTGCAATTTAAAACAACCAACTAGACTAATGTGCATGTCCTCAGACTATGGGAGGAAACCGGAGTACCCAGAGTAAGACCACACAAGTAAACGGTACATCAGTAATCCTGACCCCTTTAGTGAAACATGGTGGTGGCAGCATCACGTTCAGAAGAAGGTTTCATCCTCAGAAACAGGCTTCTTGTTATAATTTAAGAAAAAAGATAAGAGGGTATTACAAGAGAAGCTGCTTCAGTTTATTAAAATAATAAAGCTCGGAAGAAACAATGCAATGAAGGTGTAGTTTAAAAAGCTGAAAGTTCAGATGCGAATCCTACTGAGATCCTGCAACAAACATCTTACCAACATGAAGAACCTGCAGCGAATCTGCTGGAAGAACAAAGTGCAGAGCCGGCAGGAATTTCACTCACACCAACACACTCCCACCTGTGAGCGCAGGAGGTACTGCTGCTACCCAGGGGGTCAATACATTTAGCTTTTATTTCTTTAATGATCTACTGAGAATTAACATGAGGGGAATGATCTTATTTATAATCCAGATGATCCCATGACCCTTAAAGGGCTTCAATAGAATTTTATGCATTATTTCTATCACACTATGTATTAATTTAAATTTATGATTTTTTAAATAATAAAATCAATTCACCCGTTAAGAGCTTTAATAGAACTGAATCGTAACCAGAAGGAATTTTTTGGAAACTTTACACCTGGTTCTATTACCTGGTGAAGACCAGCGGATGTTCAAACTGAAGGAATGTAAAGTGATGATGTATTTTTCTCAGTGTGAACCTGTTCATATGGTCTGGACAGAACAACGCAAACATCCGTAAATGTACTTCTAGTATTTGTTTCATATCACCTCCTTCTTCTCGAAAAGGTGATTAGGAAGATCAGGAACGTGGTCACATCTCACCCAGACCTGTCTCACTTATTACATCATTACCTGATCACAACTCACTTTCTCCATCAGTACTTAGTGACATAACCACGATGATTACAGCGGACTGCAGACTTCACTCCACCCTCACTCCAGCTCCATGCTCATACAACTCTCACTCCACCCTCACTCCACGCTCATACAACTCTCACTCCACCCTCACTCCACGCTCATACAACTCTCACTCCACCTCCACGCTCATACAACTCTCACTCCACTCCACCTCCACGCTCATACAACTCTTACTCCACTCTCACTCCACCCTCTCTCCATCTCCACACTCATACAACTCTCACTCCACCCTCTCCAGCTCCACGCTCATACAACTCTCACTCCACCCTCACTCCAGCTCCACACTCATACAACTCTCACTCCACCCTCTCTCCATCTCCACGCTCATACAACTCTCACTCCACCCTCACTCCACGCTCATACAACTCTCACTCCACCCTCACTCCACGCTCATACAACTCTCACTCCACCTCCACGCTCATACAACTCTCACTCCACTCCACCTCCACGCTCATACAACTCTTACTCCACTCTCACTCCACCCTCTCTCCATCTCCACACTCATACAACTCTCACTCCACCCTCTCCAGCTCCACGCTCATACAACTCTCACTCCACCCTCACTCCAGCTCCACACTCATACAACTCTCACTCCACCCTCTCTCCATCTCCACGCTCATACAACTCTCACTCCACCCTTTCTCCATCTCCACGCTCATACAACTCTCACTCCACCCTCTCCAGCTCCACGCTCATACAACTCTCACTCCACCCTCTCTCCATCTCCACACTCATACAACTCTCACCCCACCCTCTCTCCATCTCCACACTCATACAACTCTCACTCCACCCTCACTCCAGCTCCACGCTCATACAACTCTCACTCCACCCTCTCTCCAGCTCCACACTCATACAACTCTCACTCCACCCTCACTCCACGCTCATACAACTCTCACTCCACTCCACCTCCACGCTCATACAACTCTCACTCCACTCCACCTCCACGCTCATACAACTCTCACTCCACCTCCACGCTCATACAACTCTCACTCCACTCTCACTCCACCCTCTCTCCATCTCCGCACTCATACAACTCTCACTCCACCCTCACTCCAGCTCCACCCTCATACAACTCTCACTCCACCCTCTCTCCATCTCCACACTCATACAACTCTCACTCCACCCTCACTTCAGCTCTACGCTCATACAACTCTCACTTCACCCTCTCTCCAGCTCCACCCTCATACAACTCTCACTCTACCCTCACTTCAGCTCTACGCTCATACAACTCTCACTTCACCCTCTCTCCAGCTCCACCCTCATACAACTCTCACTCTACCCTCTCTCCAGCTCCACGCTCATACAACTCGGACTCACGGAGTGTGCTGCCCGGGTAACTGACTCGGAGTCACGGAGTGTGCTGCCCAGGTAACTGACTCGGAGTCACAGAGTGTGCTGCCCGGGTAACTGACTTGGAGTCACAGATTGTGCTGCCCAGGTAACTGACTCGGAGTCACGGAGTGTGCTGCCCGGGTAACTAACTCGGAGTCACGGAGTGTGCTGCCCGGGTAACTGACTCAGAGTCACAGATTGTGCTGCCCGGGTAACTGACTTGGAGTCACGGAGTGTGCTGCCCGGGTAACTGACTCGAAGTCACGGAGTGTGCTGCCCGGATAACTGACTCGGAGTCACGGAGTGTGCTGCCCGGGTAACTGACTCGGAGTCACGGAGTGTGCTGCCCGGGTAACTGACTCGGAGTCACGGAGTGTGCTGCCCGGATAACTGACTCGGAGTCACGGAGTGTGCTGCCCGGGTAACTGACTCGGAGTCACGGAGTGTGCTGCCTGGATAACTGACTCGGAGTCACGGAGTGTGCTGCCCGGGTAACTGACTCAGACTCACAGAGTGTGCTGCCCGGGTAACTGACTCAGAGTCACAGATTGTGCTGCCCAGGTAACTGACTCGGAGTCACGATCATGGACCCATTGTGTGTGTGTGTGTGTGTGTTTTTCCCCTTACCTGTTTGTTTATTCTTTTTTTTATTTATTCATTTATGTATTTATTTATTTGTTTATTTGGGGGGGGGTGAAATGTGATAAATCTACATCTAAATCAAAAGTTTGTACATGAATGTACAAATTATTTTTAATTAATCAGTGCAACACACAAGCATAAAAAACACACACACACACACACTCTGACACAACAATACTTTCACACTCGCTTTGTTCAAGATAAAAGAAGTTAAAGAAAAACAGGAAGGCAACAGTAACACTCACCTGTCCCATGATTCACCTGGTCACATTTTTTCATCTGACTGTCATTAACTCTTTCCATATACACACACTTAGACTGCTTTAATACCCTACAGATACAGAATCACTCAACACATTCATTCATTCATTCACCAAACCTCTTAGGGTCACGGGAAGGGTGGAGCCTATCTCTGCCAACTCTGGGTGAAAGCAGGGTACACCCTGGACAGCTTGCCAGGCCACCACAGAGCCTACACACACACACACACACACACAAAACCATTCAGTCACACCTAGGAGCAATCTTGAACAGCCAGTTAGCCTACTGTGGATGTCTTTGGACTGTGGAAGGAAACCAGACTACCAGGAGGAAACCCACGCAAGTATGGTGAATACATGGAAACTCCACACATTCTTGCTTCGAAGTTGGCATGGTAACCAGTACACCACAGCGCTGCCCACGAATCAGTTCAAGTTAATAAATAATGAAAAAAAAAAAAAACAGTTGGTATCGCCACAATTGCAGGATGCCTTCTCCGGGTTTTTACTTCACATCAACCAATCAAACCAAAAATAACACAAAACCACTTTATTTTCCATTTTCAAACTATTATTTGTGTAATTGCCAAACATTTTAGCTTTTTGTACCCCAACCTCACACAAATTAAATTCGACACTATGGGGGCGACACGCTGGTGTAGTGGTTAGCATGTCCACCTCAAGGGTATCCAGAGCAAGGAGGTCCTGGGTTTGAGTCCCAGGCTCAGAGAGGGCGTTTGTGGGTGGAGTTTGCTTCCTTAGAGAATACGAAGCAACACCAGGTATCACATGGTTTCCGGACCATTTGGAAATCTATGTGTGTACTTCTTGCCAAAAGAGGGCCTTCTGGTGAAAATAGGTAATTTTCAGTATTAAACTAAACCATACGTGTATTTTAATACTATTTATTCAACGCTAATTCAGTTACAGTATATAATCAGTGCAAATGAAAGCCTTCTATGAATGTATTTTTGGCATGGACCTGATAAAACTTCAATAGACACCTGTTTTAAATACACAAATACACTCACAAATCCTGACATTTGATCAACAATTAAGAGAAAAACCGCAAAAGGTAGAAAAAACGGTTCTGACCATCGAAATGTCGACTTCAGTGTTTACGTTTTCAAAGTTTAACCAAGTTTCTAAGTGGAAATGTGGCATCTTGGCTAGGCTTGTTTGTCGACCTCTCCTCATTCATTTCAATGGGTTTTTTTTGCGTGGTTTTTGTCTGTGTCGCCATGGTAACAAGAAAAAATTAAATAAAGAGAACCATTTTTCTGGGTGAATAGCAATGTGTCTGCTCTTAAGCAGCCACATCATTAAGTGAGTAAACAAAGCAAACCGGAAATAGTCTGCTGTACCGGTTTTTAGCCCCAAAGACGTCATGCATTTAGTGTTCATGTAAAGTTTGTATCATTTGAGCGCCCTCTTCTGTCTGGAGGTGGGATTTAATAATTTAATAAAATGCTTGAAGGATTGTAACTAAAACATGAACATTCAGGAGATATATAATATATTTATCTCGAAATTACAAAAAAAAAACTCCACATTTCAGTGAATTTAACCACTAAATATCAGTAGTTTTATTTATGAGTTCTATAACCACTACTTTTCTACACCAATCCCACCTCCTGAATGTGGATTGGCTTGTAAGGTTCTGAGCTGTGCTTCTATTGGCTAGGATCTGATTGCATACCCAATTAACCAGTCACTGTGGGGTTTTATGAATATAGGTGGGGAAAAAACAAGGACAGGTTAGCGATATTAACTAAACTAGCAACATATTGTAAATACTGGACATTTAAATCATTTTAGATACAAAGCAGTATAAAATATATAATCATAAATATAATATAATATTAATTTTCTGGCTAGGATTGGTATAACATTAGCAAAACGATGCTAATCTCGTAGCCACATTCTGGCTGTGAGGAAAAGTGAAAAAGCAGCTAGCTAATTAGCAAAAACATTTTAGATACATTCACAAAAAACACTTGGATAACAAACAAGAAAGTATTTATTTAAAAGCATACAAATGTGTAAAACTGTTGTTGAAAAGGTTTCTGAGCCAGAACAGCAGTTTCCTGTTGAATCTTGAGTGAAATGTAATCAGTGCTGGTGATGATCAGTGTATCACAGTATAAACAAATCAAAATCACTTTATTATAAAGTTTAAATCACTAACACTCTGACAGAGAGAAGTGCAAACGCTCTCTATCTCAGCAAACACGAGTCTATTACCTCACAATCATCTCAATCGTCTACACCTGAACCACAACCGGACGCTACTGCGTCCACACTAACACACCACACAACCAGCATCACCGCTCCACCCTGCTCAGGCAGCAGGACGAGCCGCTGGAGCGCCTCGTTCTTCTGATCTTCTGGTCTTGAAGGCTCCCTCTCTTCCTCACTCCACCAGCTCGCTGTAGTAGTAGCGTTGAGCGTTTTCGCTCAGGTTCCAGCCGGCAGCACGGTACTCAAGCAGCTCCAACAGTAGCAGGCGGCTCATGGAGCTCAGCTCGTCCTGTAGGAGGAACCCGTCTCGCAGCAGGAAGAAGAGCTCGTCCATACGCCTGCTGTTCAGCTTCTCAAGCTGCTCGCCAACACGGTGGAGCTGCAGAGCCAAGCAGTCCACCTACACACACACACACCCCCCTTGTTTATTTAAATTCATTGGGATAATTTAATGTGTACATGGGTGGCATGGTAGGCTAGTGGTTTGCACGTCCCCCTCACAGCAAGGAGGTCCTGGGTTCGAGTCCAGGTCCTGGGTTCGGTGAGGTCATTTTTGTGTGGAGTTTGCATGTTCTCCCAGTTCTTGCATGGGTTTCCTCCCACCGTCCAAAGACATGCACATTAGGCTAATAGAATGTGAATGGTTGTGTGTGTGTGTGTGTGTGTGTGATCCCTCACCTCAACTTCATTTACGAGAGCATCCGGTTGAGCCAGTGTAAACAAACAATCATACACAGGATCCACCAGAGCAACCATCGGATTGTTGTTCACCTATACACACACACCCCACTCATTCGAGTGAATAAATTATCCTGTACTGTTATGATCTGATGTATTTTTAATGAATTTCTGCCTTTTGTTATCATCATTATAATTATCATCATCATCATCATCATTACTATTATTATTACCTCCACCAGGGTGGGGGGTGGAGGGATTGGTCTGCTGTGTGTCTGTGACCATGGCCATTTTCATCATCATCAACTCAGAAATAGACAGATTTCCATGAAATATAAACCACATGTAGGTCTTGGGCTAAAGAAGAACTGAATACATTTTGGGTGTGATTTGTATCCAGGACACTTTTGAAGAATTTTTTTTTACGCTGTGCAATAGGGCAAGGAGGCGGAAATCACCCAGCATGTGCCGTGCAAAAAAAAAATACAGAGCTTAAAACTACTTGTGGAACAGGCCACAAGGGGGCACCATAATTGTACATCTGCCAATATGGTCCATTTAAACATGAGACTGCATCACCCCGGTGGATTTATAGGTATAATAATAATAATAATAATAGTTATTATACTAATATTTGCTACAACAGGAATCAGCACATTTGTGATTTGTCCAAAAATATTAACTTTATCATCATCTGAATCCTTTGATTAAATAAGACTACAGCGTCTCTCACACCCCTGTACACACCTTCAGTCTGTTGAAGACGTTACAGAGTAGTGAGACGACACACACCCACTCCTGCAGTGATCGCCGCCGCGTCTCCTCTCGCTTCATAAACTCCTGCTGCAACCGAGTCAGCAAGTTTCTCCTGAAGACATTAGTACTGGTCTGCTTCGCCTCCACCTGCCGTGCACACAACCACCATCATCATCATCAGAAGCTGCAGCTGCAGTAAAGCCTTTTTGCTTGGCCCCACCCACCCTAACACCTCTGCTGGGGCCACCCACAGCTTTAATGGGTGCTGTAAAGTGTGATGCTGTATTCTTACCTCCACTAAAGTACAGCAGATGTGACCTGCGTCTCTACACAGGGATGATTCCTTCAGAGCCTGGTCCACTATCAAATCACATAACTTCACCAAGTCTACTGCACTGGGGTCTGGGAGGACACCCCCCACACACATCAAAATAAATAACAAATCAATAAATACAACAATTTAAAAAACACAAACAAATGTATTCATGCTGGGTTGTAGAACAGCTGTGGCTGTAGTCTTTTCTAGCATTTTCACTATAAGAATATTTATCATGCTATACATTACACCATTAAGATAATGTTTGAAGAAAACAAGAATATGACGCGTTTTTCATGAACACCTGCAGCCAGTTCAGGTGCATCAACATGAACACCTAACATAAACACTGTTACTCAGGAGGGCGACACCGTGGTGTGGCGGTTAGCACGTCCACCTCACAGCAAGAAGCCCCCGAGTTTGATTTCCGGGCTCGACATGGGCATTTCTGTGTGGAGTTTGAATGTTCTCCCCATGCCTGCGTGGGTTTCCTCCGGGTACTCCGGTATCTTTCCACAGTACAAAGACATGCACATTAGGCTTATGGGATGCTCCCAGAGGTGTGGGTGTGAATGGTTGGGTGTGCTGCCCTGGGATGGACTGGTGAGCTGTTCAGGGTGTACCCCACCCTCAACCAGAATCGGTTGAGACAGGCTCCACTTTACCCTAATAGAATTAGGTGGTTTGGAAAATGAATGAATGAAAATGAATAAATAATACTGAGGTGTTTCTGTTCAGCTTTTATTTTATTAAACTGTTATTTAACTGTAACTCATGTACCTGTCAGTGCTGTGTTCAACATCTGCTGTGTTTCTTTATTTAAAGCCTTCCATTCTTCTGTCTGCTCCATATTATCCATTCTGATAATTGGATCACTTTCCCCTTTAACACAAAATATATTCACACTTTATACAAACCACAACACACACACACCACCCCCACCCAGATGAACTGTAGAAACTGAACTATTTCTCCCGAATAAATGGTGAACTAACACACTCTGTTACAAACCTAATAAAAAAAACACTTCACGATTCATCAGACGGATAAAATACCGCCATGGTGAAATTAATGAAGTACTGCAGCTCGAATAAAAACGTTATAAATGATGTAATAACTCACTGAAAGTAGCGCGAGACCGCTTTATTTACTAACTCCGTCTCGCCCAGCAGCTTCAGGACCCCGTGCACTTATAGAGGACTGTATCGATCGCCTGAGTTAAAAATAAATACACTCAGGAAATAATCACGAATCAAGAATCCTTTTTCAAATCTGATTCAAGCTACAACATATTAGATATAAACTTTCCTTCAAGTGAATATGTTGATTTGTTCGAGATTAATTTTACAATAAGTTGTCCCCAAAAACAGGCAGTGAATCGCTTACCTAATTCATGCGCACGCGCAGTCTCATCTCGTCGATGCATGCGACTGAAATAAGTTTTTGTACAAAAGAGCCACCTCCAGTGCAGATAACTGGGTTCCTAGAGGCTGGCAGTGTCTCTCCCTGTCTGTGGTGAGAGGATTTAAAATTACCAGTGCTGATTTTAGTAAAGAGTAGCTGCAGAGCCGTCGGCATGTTTCTGCCCTGCGATGGCCTGGCGAGCTGTCCAGGGTGTACTCTTCCCTCGCCCAGAGTTGGCTGGAATGGGCCCCAGATTCCCCGCGATGCTGACTAGGATTAAATGCTTCAGAAACTGAATGATGAATGAACAAAAGAGACAACAGGGTGCAACTAAGAACAGAGTTCATGGAAGCAGGGATTTATTTCAGAAACTTTCATTAATTTTCTAAGTCGCTTAATCCTAATTAGGGTCGCGGGGAGGATGGTGCCCATCTCAGCCAACTCTGGGCGAGGGCAGGGTACACCCTGGACAGCTCGCCAGGCCATCGCAGGGCAGAAACACACACACAACTATTCACACTAACACCCAGGGGCGATTTGTAACAGCCAATCAGCCTACTATGCATGTTTCTGGAATGTGGGAGGAAACCGGAGTACCCAGAAGAAACCCACGCAACCATGGGGAGAACATGCAAACTCCACACAGAAACACCCCGAGCCCTGGAATCAAACCCAGGACCTTCTTGCTGTGAGGTGGACTTGCTCATTTCAGAAACTGTTTAATTTTATTATTGATTATTGTGTAATGGGACATTAAATTTAAATATTCATGCAATGGATCATGGCTGCATTTATTTTATTTCTGTGCAACTTTGTGACATCAATAATACTTTTCAATTTTAAACGCTAGAAATTCAGCCCAATGAAAAGTCAAAACACACATCAGAGGTTGATTTTTTTTTAATTGTGTAGACTTCTCTTACATTTTTTTTCCTTTTTTTTGTTCTAGTTAATAAAAGTATACTGCTGTATATTAACACTGCTGCTCTGCCATGTGACAGTGCAAAAACATGTTCTTTCCACTATAAATATTTTACCTTTGATACAAAACAAAATGCTAAACTACTAAAACCTCAAGTCAGATGATGGTTCCTTCAAGCTCATCAGTCAGGATTTGTACAGTAAACATTATGACATCACTGGCCTCATGACATCATCTGAGATCATCACTTTTTTTCAGACGGAATGATAAAGAGACGAAGACATCGCATCATGATATTTCGACATTAAACAGCTGGATGTGAAGTGGGTTTAATAGGATGTGCAGTTTGGGACAAGCCCATATTTACACCAGACGATCTGAAGTCAGAAATGATTAATAATAATAAGTGGGCGTGGCCTAACTCACATGGTCAAGTGACATCATCAGAGAGGAGGATGAAGGAAATGACACATGCTGATGAGGCGGTCATTAAAAATGATGTTATTAGTGATTATACAGGAGAAACAAACACACACACACACACACACACACACACACACACACACACACACACACACTATTCAAACTTGTATGTTGGCTTCACATACTGTTTTTTCAGTCATAACTATTTATTTTCCAGCTGTATGTATTTCTGTTTAGTGCGGAAGTGGTGTAATACAGCAGAAAGCAGCCAGTCAGCTTCAAGCACTGTTCCACCAATTACAGAGCAGCACTTCACTGAGGCACTGATCCAAAGCTCCTCTGTTTCCATGGTGATCCAGCAGGAAGTCCTAGTTTGCTTTCATTACGCTCGGTTTCTGCTGCTCCAACTGTCTGTGTGTGAGTTTTTAAAAAAATGATTACAAGTTATTGTTGTTCCATGCTTGTTTACATGTGCTGCGTGACGGGAGTGACATAGTTCCGAGGGAACATTCCGGTCTGCCCGTGACACGCCCCCTTCCACCAGTTGGGGTCTGAGTTGTCCAGGACCTGCACCAGATCTCCGCGTCGGAACCCAAGCTCGCCATCCTCCTGAGGGTCAAAATCAAATAGAGCCTGCACGTAGGACGCATGGTGCTGCAACACACACACACACACACACACACACACACACACACACACAAGCATTTACATCATTAGAGATCAGAACATTCCAGAACATCTAAAACCGAACGCTGTGCACTGAACATCTCACTGCTCTAAAGCCTGAGTGAGGTTCACTACTTAGTACACGAACAGAGGGAACAGAATTAGTGAGGTCACTCGACACATCATGGCTACGTGATTTGGGACACACCCACAAGAGACAGTTAACATTGCCTCCATGATGTAATAAACAACTGTCCCTTTCCTGACCCCTCCCACAACATGTGATCGGATTGGTTGGGTAAGGAAGAAAGGGTGTGGTCTGGCTCACCTGTGTAACCTGTTCAATGTCACGCAGGAAGATGGGCTGGTTTCGGGAGACGGATGTGGAGCGGTGATAATCCACCAGAGAGTTCAGAGAGTTAAACTTCACCACCCACAGGAAGTACTTCCCCGCCCCATCCCGCAGAACCTTAAAGTGCTGCACATCATTCCCAAATCTGAGGGGAGAGGGCGGGGGGATGGTTTAAACTATTATATACATCT
>JAOUQZ010000012.1:7977727-7988605 GCA_028564935.1 Neosilurus hyrtlii
GTGTGTGTGTGTGTGTGTGTGTGTATGTGTGTGTGTGTGTGTGTGTGTGTGCCGTGGGGGGTACTCTTTAAAATGGATCGTTCTGAATTCCCCAAAACTCCAGACTCTGAATTCTGAATTTGCCCCTGCAGAGGACGGGCCTGTCGAAAGTGTTGCAGCATTCAGACTGTCCCAGTGTGAGACCTGGGCACAGGCACAAAGCGTGTCCCCTGTCTCCACCTGACACACACACACACACACACATACACACACAAAACCTCAATAAAGAGAATACCAGCATAATCATAAATAAGTCGGACATACAGACAGAGGGCTCACCAATACACTTCTCATCATTTCCACTCATGAACATAGGGGTCATCGTGGGGCAGATGGTACAGGATGATGTCATCACATCACAGGAAGTGAAAGCAGAGAAAGAGGAAGATGTACAGGATTCTTTCAGTCCTGTTGTCCCTGACAGCATGGTTTTCTGGTATCGCTCCATCACCGGCCTCAGCTGGAACAGGCACATGCGATCTTGTTATTACATCACTTCCTGTACTGTACAGTCTTACATGTCGTAATGTTACTTACCGTGAAGACGAAACACTCTCCAGTGCCAAAAAACTGCAGCTCCACACCCTCGCACCTCCTCATAGTCCAGTCTGATGACAAAAATGCTCCACACACCTGTGAGGGACAGACAGACAGATATTCAGACAGATATTACAGATGTGTGGTTCTGGACATGTCCATATGGCAGTGTGTATTTCGATCTGACCTCCTTTTCCTCTGTTTTCAGGAGCAGCACCGTCGACTCGTGACTTTCCACACACGAATAAAACCTGGAAATAAAAAGACTTTAAAATAAAAAAAATTGTGTAGAAGACAGTGCTGCGTCTAAGATGTTCTGTAGGGGATACAGAGAGTGGGGTGGGGAGTGGAATGATTAGAGAATAAGGAGGAAGAAACATGGAGTTTTATAGGATGGATGGTGGCGTACGATGTGAGGTCTCTGCCGTGTTCTTCAGTGCTGTAGAGTAGCTCAGGCTGAAGAGAGAGGAGCGTTCAGGAATCCAGCCCCATACCACTCGCATCTCCATCTCATTTAACACACTGGAGCGAAAACACCCCAAATCCACACTCTGATAAGAGCTAGAGAGAAACACACACACACAACTGGATGAATATTTTACCGACATTATAAACGTGGACTAGGAGCACAGACACCAAGATGAAACCCTGGGACTGTGAAACCATCAGGACACGATGCGACCGCTCCTCACCTCTTGTGTTCCATCCGTTTCTGTTTCAGTGCTTGTTTGTTAGCGATGTAGAGGAAGTTAAGCTCCTTGCGTGTAGGCAGCTGGATGTTAAAGGCTCTCAGAGGCAGATCATTGACGCTACTATGACAGCTTATGTTCTCCACAAACCGCTTCATGTCCTGCTTGAAATCTTGTACATCGTCTACTTGTGAACTCACTGAGTCGTTATAAAGGCTGAGGAGAGCTAAAGCTACACGGTACAGAACCTTGTAGCCCTCAACCAAGTAAACATCCAGCACTCGGACGGCATAGCTGAAAGGCAGGTCATTGAAAATCCACATAATCCAGTCAAAGTCAAACTCAAAGAGGTTCTGATGCGAGCTAGTGATTAGCCGACGGATTCCCCTGCAGTACTTGTTGGCTAAGTCACCAAAGATCATGCAGGACGCATGGGCGGTAATAAAGTTCTGATCAATGTAGCGATTGTGTGGATGTGTGTATCTGATGAAAGAGCAGACACTGTGGAAGCACTGAGCCTCACCCTCACTGTAGTGAAGCAGCAGAGACACCAGAGCAGGCAAAATGGGGCAGAAGGTGATTTCTGGGAAGTTCTCACTCACACACAAAAGGATCTTCTTAACTGAGTTCAGGCCGAATTCATTTAGGCAGTAGCGTAGGATCTCACCATCTTTCATGAACTTGGGGAAAGGATGCGTGCTCCTCCAGCATTCCTCGAACATCCTGGCCGCCAGGGAGTGATACGTCTCTGAGTCCTCAGTGCTGGACGTACTCTCAATGCGCTGGATCAGGTATTGGTAGGATTTAGCCTGCAGTGTGTGTTGCACCACCCAGAATCCCGAGCGTGCCATTTCTTTTAGCTCTGAATGATCACTGTGGAGAATTTTCTGGAAGCGAGCTGCAGGTTCTGGGTTGATTTTCTCCAAGTCCAGAAGATGAGCTGATCTCCCAGCTGTCTGGTTCTGTGATGGTCAACACTGGGATGTTTTTAGGGTTTCTGGTTGTACCTGCAAAACAAAAATATTTTTAAATAAACTGAGTGAGTAAAAAGTGTGGACCGAAAACTCTACGTGTACCTCCAAGAACATTCCACTGGGTCCTACCTGCTTCTAATTGGCTGAATGAGTCAGATCCAGATGTTTCAATAAAATATAAAAACAGAAATTTGTTGGTATATGATATATGAATTTTCTTGATATTGGTTTGAATTTACTGACGTTACAATAATAAAGAAATACGTTTAAATAGGGCTTTAACATCATCAGTATTTATAATCATGATCCTGTGAGCATCCTGTACTTTATACAATTCGGAGTCTCTTATAAACATCCAGATCTTCACCTGCTCAGTTTGGGGCTCAGGTTGTGCGAGTATAAATGACAAGAATATAAATTACCTCCATGATCTTTCCTCTGATCTTCGTTTCTTCCTGCTGTGAATCTTTCTGATGGTGGTTCGGAGTGAATGTCTTCCCTGTTGTTGGTTTCTTTAGCATTCAGCTGAAAATCTTGCTGGTCTTCACTGTCTTTTTTTTCATCAAACATGTAAAAAGATCTGGAACGAGGTCTGAGAGAGTTTTGTTGGAACTCGATTAAATCTGATGTCTCAACGAGGGAAGAAGAACGAATCCTCTGACAGCCATCCGACCCATTCGCCCTCTGGACAGAAACTGGAGAACTCAAAACTTGGAGGAACCCGGAGCATTTCTCCAGCATTGGAGGAAGAGTTTAGAGAAGTTAGGAGAAGGTGAAAAGTTCAGAAGTAATCAGGTAAGCTCAGTTCGATTCAGAAAGTTTAAGAAAATAAGCATATAAGTTTAAGTTGGTGAGAAATATAAAGTATATTTGTACACACACACTAAAAATGATGAAAGACAGGTTTGAAGGTTTGGAGAAGCTCATCAGAAGGAAAAGGCAGATTTAAGAAAGTTTTGAAAAAGTTTAGAATATTCTGAAGAGACTAGAAGAACATAGGAGAGTGCTGGTGGAGTCTCTGCAGGTCTGAGCTTCATCCTGGTGTTTTGCTCCAGCTGATCCCTAGTGTCCCCAGTGGTCAGATGATTTATGTAGGTTACTTGTGTTTCAGCTTTTGCATGGTGGAAAATTCCAAACTCTTTGTGAGAGAAGTGTGTGAGATGGTGGGGTGTTTATGGGATCAACACATGCTGTTTAGCAGGAAAAAAACAGGCTTTAGAAATTACAAACCAAATGACACTTTAAGCAAGCAGATCTGTTAAAATGAAACTGATCAACTCTCACTTCTCATTCATAACATTATCTGTTTTATTACTCTGAATATTTTATGGCTACCCAGTGAACTGTGTGTATGAATCATCAACGCTGAAGAACGAGAGTTTGTCTAAAAACATTAAACACATACATTTATTATTATAAATGTAACCATGTGCCTCTATTAATCACAATAAACTGGGGTCTGTATAAATAAAATAAACAACATGAAAATTAAATCAGCACTAATGAAAGCAAAACCTACTTAACAATTTAAAACTTCTTCAATGGTTCTTCAGTTTGTTTGGATGTAAACACATGTGTGTCATCATGAAACACAAACGACAGCTGAGTGGCGTCTTTCAGTGACAGACAGATTGTGTAAGATATTAACACAATACATCTGCAGTGACTTTATTTCATATTCGTATTAATACAATTTCTTAAAATAAACAGCCTCCATGATTTATTCAGCTTATAGTAAAAATGAATTAAAAATAACAACAACAACAATAATTGCTGTCAATGATAAGCTAACAACAACTAGCTAATAAAATAATTACCCTTTTCTCTTTATCGTCTCTTATAATAATAATCAATATTTATTTATTTTTAAAGTATTCTGGTACATAAATATAAAACATTGATATATGTAACAGTTTGGTGTTAGTAAAACACTTGTATAATTATTATTTTTGTAATAATAATAAATGCTAAGTTCCATTAGCAGAAGATTATTAGCCACTCCGCTTATCAATGCTAACGACACCGAGTACAGATCGTGTGTTAAATGAATTATGTGATATATGTTACATTGAATTAAATTTTATTTTTAAAAATTGCGAGTATTTTCAAAGTACGACTACCAGTTGTCCCTAACTGCTCTCCGTAGTGACGTCACGGTAAATGCGGAAGCAGCTCGGTCCGCTGTTCAGGCGGTTTTGTTGTTTGTTGTTCTCCAGATAAAAAAGATTTTGGATTTTTTAAAATCAGTTCGATTAAATATATGTTTTAATAAATAAGTGAATACATGATCTGAAAGATGTCCCAGGATCTGTGGTAAGAGTGTGATTATATTTACTTCCATTGTCAGAACTAACCTGGTTTTAACTGAAAGTGTTATTGTTATTATTATTATTATTGTTATCATTGTGATTGTTATTATTGTTATTATTATTGTTGTTGTTATTATTATTATTGTTGTTATTATTGTTGTTGTTATTGTTGTTGAGTTGTATCTGTTGATGATGATAGGAAACTGTAGCACTTACATTCAAACACACAGAGAAAATAAATAAATCACAATAAAGAGGAACAGTGCAGAATGAAATAATTTTAATTATAAATCAAAACCTAAACACTTCCTTATTCACAGAGTTTCAGTGTTGGTGCAGCGCGTGACGTTGATTTTCTCGTCGGTGTGATTTTCTGTTTACTGAAATCAACACACACTGTGTACATGTACAGCGATCAGCCACAACATTAAAACCTTCTGTATAGTAATGAGTAGGTCTCCTTGTGCCTCCAAAACAGTGTGTGTGTGTGTGTGTGTGTGTGTGTGGTATCTGAAGGTGTGTGTGTTATCTGAAGGTGTGTGTGTGTGTGGGGGGGTATCTGAAGGTAAGTGTGTGTGTGGTATCTGAAGGTGTGAATGCTGTGTGTGTGTGTGTGGGAAAGCTTCATGTATACATTAGCAACAGGTCCTTTAAATCTAGTAAGGCGAAGGTGAAGCCTTGGATCAGACTTGTTTGACTTTGGAGGTGGGGTCAATACCTTGAACTCTTCATCATGTTCCTCAAACCCAGATTCTGGAGAGTGATTGCGGTATGGCAGGCTGAATTATTCTGCTGGAAAACACAATTTTTAGGTAGCTAGAACATGTTAATGTAACATCCACCTGAATTCTAGAACCCAAGGTTCCCCAGCAGAACATTGTCCAGAACATCAAACTTCCATCTGCACACAGTCCATCCTGTTTCATCTCTTCCTCACAAAAGTGATGCCCCTGCACCCAGCCATCCATGTGATGGAAAAGAACATGTGATCCAGAACAGTCCACCTTCTTCAAATACTCCATGGGTCACTTCTGATGCTCATGTGTCCATTGTAGACGACCTCATATGCAGCGATATGGCGTACGCTGTGAGTTCTGATTCCTTTCTATAACCAGTTTGTATTCTTCTGTGGGATCAGATCACATGACACATCACTAGTCTTCACTCCCCATGCACATTAGTGAGCCCTCAGTGCTGTCAGTCTGTTTCTGGTTTCTTGTTCGTCTCTCCTTGGACCACTTTTGAATGAAGACATGATAACGTCCTTATTAAAGTCTCTCAGATGCAGAACAGACTGTTCATTTACTGCATAAAGAAATCCTACCACTTGTCAGTACCACTGTACAGAGATCATCGAGTCGGAGTTCTTCACTTCACCTGACAGTGGTTTTAATGTTATGGCTGATCAGCTCTACAGACAGTGGAATGGATTTCACACCTGAATGTTAATTACATGCTGTACGTGAGTGATTTATAAACCGTGCTTTTGTGTGTGCAGGTTACAGAATTATGACGCCACCTGCCGACTTGCTCAGGAGATCGCCGAAACCATCCAGGAGAGGAACCGAGAGCAGAGAACTGGAGGGAACCCAGCCAAGGTGAGGAACTCGAACTAATGATCACACTCGTGTGTGTGTGTGTGTGTGTGTGTGTGTGTGTGTGTGTGTGTGTGTGTGTGTGTGCGCGCTGATTGTAGTTTGTTCTCTGTGTTCAGCTGAACATGACCCTACGAGCGTCTCTGCAGAAACTGAAGCAGAACATCACACAGCTGAGGGAGACACTCGCTCGAGCCTCTTCTCAGCGTCGAATGTATCCCTGCACACAAACACACACACACACACACACACACACACACACACACACAAGCAGATTTTTTCTTAGTTAATTTTTTATTTTTTGATTCATTAACTCATGCTTATTAAATATAAAAGTGTACTTTCAGATCTCCACCGATAGAGGGCAGCATGGTGTAATAAATAATTTTCAGCACATTCTGTATATTTTATCATAATCTAAAGTCTCATCTCTTTGCTACAGCACTTACTACACTATACTTTTCAACTGTTTTTGTCTAAATGCTGCTTTAAATCTCCATCAATCTGCTTTAGTGATGCTTCTCCTCATGTTTCTGCAGCTTAAATCAAATATCTTCAACCACGAGAACCTCAGTCACATGACCTGATCCACCAGGATCCAACCAATTAGTACAAAAGGGTGTCTCCTGAGTTCCTCTGTTTTCTCTCTGTAGGAACTCTTTCCTGTAACTTTTTCTTGTAGATCCGAACACCAGAAAGTTCCTTTATCACAAACAGTTCCATGTGGAACCTCTTAAAAGGCGGAGAACCCACCAATAACTCTTGAAGATGATTAAATCTGACATTGTAACAAGAATGATTGTTGTAAAAGGTCTATTTAAAAAAAAAAAAAGAGGTCCAGGTGAAATAATTTGAAGTGTTTAAGAGCCTTTTATGAACTAAAACCGTTTGAGTTTGCACTACGTGTTTTATCCACACTCTCGCTATCATCACTCACTCACTCATCAGCCGAACCGCTTAATCCTACTAGAGCCGGGGGAGTCTGGTGCCTATCTCAGCCGACGTGGGGTGAGGGCGGGGTACACCCTGAAAAGCTTACCAGTTCATCGCAGGGCAACACACAACCAGTCACACGCTCTCTCACACCTAGGGGGGATTTGGACCCGCTGATTAGCCTGCTGTGCATGTTTTTGGACTGTGGGAGGAAACCGGAGTACCCGGAGGAAATCCACGCCAGCACAGGAATAACATGCAAACTCCACACAGAAACGCCCTCGCCGTGTCCGGGACCCGAAGATTCCTTGGATAATTGTGGAACCCTTTTTACACAGTTACAGAGTTCTTCAAAAAACAGTCTGAGGATATAAATGTTTTTATACGGTTCTTACCTGACAATGTGAAAAGCTCCGCCTCTTACACAAGTGATCAGGTGTTTTGTGGGCGTGGCGGTACAGTGAGGGGCTGTGTAGGTGATGTGGGTTGTAGGTTCTAATGGTTGCTTTTCCATAATGAGTGACTCCAGCATGCAGAGTGAAGCAGACCGCCGTCAGAATCTGGTGGATGATTTGGTGACGAGAGAGAAGCAGCTGTTGACTGCGTTTAGCCGAGACCCGAACGCACCAGAACCGTCACGGTAATTATACACCACACCCACCTCGTTATACACCTCTACACACAATTCTACTTCTGTACTTATTATAGAGGGGGTGTGGGGGGTTGGTTTCTGCAGGTCGACATTGTTAACAGGAGGATTTGGGGCGGAGCCTGTGCAGAACCCATGGCTGGTCGATGAATCAGAGGAGACGAAAGGACTCACGTTCAGAGAGATCAAAGAGCAGCAGCAACGCATCATCCAGGGTAACACACACTCTCACATGTGTACATGCACACACAAACACACACTATTTTGTGCTTCATCAGGAGAATTAGATCAGCATAGCTTTTTCTTTTTTCTGTAACTTTCTTCGTTTTCTACACGACGTTCTTGCTTTTAGTCGTTCAATCACCAGTGCCAAGTTTACTTTTATAGAATATCAGAATAACTTTCTCTCTCTCTCTCTCTCTCTCTCTCTCTCTCTCTCTCTCTCTCTCTAGTTCAGGATGAAGGGTTGGATGTGTTAGCAGATGTGATCAGCAGACAGAAGCGGATGGGACAGGAGATCGGAAATGAACTTGATGAACAAAACGGTGACACACACACACACACACACACACACAGACAGACACACACACACAGACAGACACACACAGACACACACACAGACAGTGCTGCTTGAGTTCCCTCAGGTGCAGTAAGTGTGTGACAGGAAGGCAGTTTCCTGCTGGAGATGATGATTCTTACAGGACTGAAAGTGATGAGTGTGTGTGTGTGTGTGTGTGTGTGTGTGTGTGTGTGTGTGTGTGTGTGTGTGTGTGTGTGTTGGGGAGATGTGTTTGTCTCTGTGAGTTTTGGGAGTTGGGACGGTGGATATGAGCTCAGTGCACTCAGGTGTGTAATGAGTCGGAACAGAACAAGGAAATTAGTTATAATGAGTTTTATAAATAAAAGGAGGACTGTGTGCGTGCGTGCGTGCGTGCATGTGTGTGTGTGTGTGTGTGTGAGAGACCCCTCTCACCTCCTCTGCCGGTTCGAAGTGGTGTTTAGCCACAAACAGATTACTGTCCAGATCAGAACGAACAGAAGTTCGGAGCGTCTTTCCTTTTTAGGTAAAGGGGTGCAGAAGGGGGCGGGGGGTCAGGGGTCAAAAATCTTTCGGAAATTATTCAGCACAAACAGACTGTGGCTTCCTGAGCGAGGTCTAAATGTCAGAGTTCAGAGGTTGTATCCACCTTGGGTCTAAAGCAGAAGAAATAAATGTATTAGTAAGATATAATATTAATTTTGATGTATTTTATTTATATTCTATTGATTATATGTTATTGTATTACTGTCGTCGTCACAGAGAAATTCCCTCCATTAGCATCTCTGCCACCATGTTATGTCTTGTAAATGTGATGTCATGCTGTAATTAGCATAAACGAATGTGATGATAATTTATAGTAAAGTCCGATCTGTAATCATTCCAACGTGAAACTTCAGTCCGTAACAGGGAAACAAATCTGAACAGGAATCTTACATCATTTCCTCTTGAGCTCATTAGCATATCAGAGGGTGGGGTCCTTTTTATCATGTTGACTATGATAAGCTCCACCCCCAGAAGTACAAGAATTTTATTTACAGAATATTTCATATGGTTGTGCTGTTTCTCCCCCTGTATGTAGGGTGTAATGGTACGACCCAACGTTTTTTTTATAATGAGTGGGAATCCTTTATTACATCACTTAAGGGGCGAAGGGAGGGGTGGGGTGGGGTGGGGAGACACACAACATATAGGAGATTTACAACCACACACTCTCTCTCTCTCTCTCTCTCTCTCTCTCTCTCTCTCTCTCTCTCTCTCACACACACACACACACACACACTCTCTCTCTCTCTCTCTCACACACACTCTCTCTCTCTCTCTCTCTCACACACATACACACACACAAACACACACACACACACTCTCTCTCTCTCTCTCTCTCACACACATACACACACACTCTCTCTCTCTCTCTCTCACACACATACACACACACACTCTCTCTCTCTCTCTCTCTTTCTCTCACACACACACACTCTCTCACACACACACTTTCTCTCTCACTCGCACACACTCACTTTCTCACACACTCTCTCTCTCACACACACAAATAAGATTGTAGTTGTTTAACGTTGTTCCAGAGCGTGTTAAACACCTGTGTCAGGTGAGGGGGTGTTCAGTACTCAGTGTTCGCTCTGTTTGTGATCATCTGCATCCTCCACATGGGGTTAGTTTTGTAGCTCATAAGTTAAAAGAATGAGAAGAGCAGCGGGATGAAGTCAGAGCTGAACAATGCCTTTCATCTGCAGCGTCTTTCTCTCCTTCCATCTGATTCCTCATTAATGAGCAGATCCTCGTTAGTGCCTCGGCACGTCGCCTCACATCCACCATCCATCACACGAGAAACACACAGCACATCTGGAGCGGATCAGGAGGGAACACACACGCACATGCGCGCACACCAGAGAGGAGACGATCACAACAGGAGAAGAAAGAGGGGAAAAAGAAAACATGGACAAACTAGAAAAGCACTCAGAGAGCGCAGACCTCCGCCAAGGCCACAAAAAAAAACTTTAACATTTCCTGGATCCCCACTATAATCTGGATCACCGCCGAACTCTAATCAATTGTTCCTTGTATCATTTCCCAGCTCCTAAAAAAATCATCAAAATCCGTTCATGACTTTCTGAGTAATATTGCTAACAGTCAGACGAAAAATCTAACCAACGCTGGTGAAAACATGACCTCCTTGGCGGAAGTAATGAGAAGAGTTGAGATGAAGAGCAGGAGGAGAAAGGAGGAACAAAGTAGGGGAGAGAAAAAGGGGTAAAGAATAGAGGAATGTTAAAAAAACACACACAAACACACACAGAGCTGATGTTCCTCGTCGTGTTCTTGTACACTGCTGTGGTTTTGAGGCGACGTTTCTCCCACATCACTCCATCATTAACACTAATGATTTACCCACAATCCCACACTCGCTAAATAACCACCACACACACACACACACACTCCCCTCTCTTGCTCCCTCTCTCGCGCTCTCTCTCCAGTTGTGATCATGTCGCTCTCTCTCTCCCCCTCTATCCCTCTCTCTTGCTCTCTCCCTCTCCCCCCTCTCACTCTCTCTCTCTCTCTCCCTCCCTCTCTCTCCAGTTGTGATCATGTCTCTCTCT
>JAOUQZ010000012.1:8107208-8118715 GCA_028564935.1 Neosilurus hyrtlii
GATTTGCATATTTAAATATGGGCGTGGACAGGGCGGGGTCGGATACTCCTACATGTGCGCTCAATTCCACGTTGATTAGGATGTTCAAAGGAAATGTGCGTGGATTCATGTGTTCGCATAGATTCATACATCTGAATTTTATTTGTGTGTAAGACGGTTTCTGGATTTAGGGGTACGCCATATTTCAGTAAGAATTCCACGCAAGTCTTTGTACACGAGGCCCCTGGAGTTGGTCGTGCTGCTGCTCCGGTTCTTTTAGCTCCAGGTGATGGTGCTCGGGGATTTGAAGTGTTCCCGAAACACAGTGAAGACGGCGCTGGCCGGGGTTATTTTTATTTTTAATTTTTTTTGTCCTCATCCATGTCAATGCTAGCATAAAAGCTCCTGTGTTTCCCTGATAATAAGACACCTTTTTTTTCGGTTAAAAAAAACACCATAGGGCTTATTTTGGGGGTCGGTCTTATTTTAATTAACATTAACAGCGATTTCAATAAACAGGTGGGTGTGAACACAAAACTCTGCCAAGATAATAGAATAAGAGAGAAGATAATACGGTAAATAAAGTGATGAGTGTTATACTCCCCCAGTCCTGCTTTTATCCCCATCCTGCCCCTCAGTCCTGCTTTACTATACTTTTCTTACCAGGTTTTTTTTCTTAACTTCCTCTTTTTCTGTTTCTCCTCCGCGGTGCTGCTGTAAATGGTGCTAGCTCGCGTGCGTTCACAAAAAACGAAGCAAGGGTAGGTCTTATTATCGGGGAAACACGCTAGTTCTGTACCCGCCGGTCGCTCGACCAATTCACGACGGAGGCCGTGTGTGGACAAACGGTACGTGCTGTGAGTGAGGTTGGAAATGCTTGAAAACACGTGATCTTAAAAATCGATTCTTGAACATCTGAATCAATTCATATTGCTAATAAATAATCGTGATTCAGACGTGAATGTCCCCCCGGCGCCCCTACTAGGCAGTAAGGATTAAATAAAACCATGAAGATGAATGTGCTGGAATTTACTCTCTATTTAAAACCTTTTACAAGTAGAGCGCGGGGTAATAAATAATTCAACTGGAAAATGGATTGATTGTAAGTGCCAAAAATGACTTGAGTTTGAACCCTTTATTTTTAAATCAGCGTAAAGTTGCTTCAGTTTATCTCGCTAACACAAAGGAAGCTAACAGGATGTTTGTGGAGCGGGTAGCTAACATCAGAGCTAATGTCTGTTTGATGAAGGAAATGATCCTGAATGAAGAATCATTGTTTGTTCACATTCTTCTCCTTGTTGTCCTCTCAACAACACTCAAACATCCCTGGTTTCCTTGGTAACCCTTTAGCCAGTCGGTGATTTGCTCTGTGCTTTAAACACTCAGATGAGCTGTTACTTTATTCTTGACCGTTACAGGCTGCTGATGCTGATGTAGTTCCTGGAGTCTGTACCACGGTGTCACTGCTCTATACTGCCCCTGCTGTTTTTACGTGGGTACTGCACGCAGGACGACAACTCGGTTTATTTTACTAAAAAGAAACGAGTCCCAGTTAATCAGTATTGACTACATAACCGCCATGTGTAAAAGGATGTGGCTACGGAGTGGAAGACTCCTCGGAAAGGTCAGGACCTCGTGCAGTGTAGATTTAATATCGGTCACAGCTCCATGTTACGCGGATTCAACTTTGTGCTCAGTGGAAGACGAAGGAGGAGGAATGTGAGTGTACGTGTAGACTTTCCTCTCCTGGGATTTGGAGATTGGTTTCCTCCACCTGGTCCTAATCTACCCAATTGAACAGTCGTATGTTTCAGCGCTTTGTTTTTGTGATGTGAGTCCAGGCCTCTTAGCTTTCACCTGAAGTGTCCATGAACTCCAGAACAGAAGCACCTTCGAGGTGTTTGCTCGAGTTGTTAACATCCAGTTAAGAACACCGTGATAATTACTCAAGATTCTCTTGGTTTTGACAAAAGGGATAATAAATAAATATCGTGAATAACCTGGTAAAGTAGAGGAGATGTTTAAAGTGGAGATTATCACTGTAATCTGTAATGATCCTGATGCCGTCTCTCTGATGTGTGATGTCACGTCTGGGATCTCTTGTAGTTTTGTATTTTACTGATGAATGAAACCAGAGTGTGAAGACAGCTGTTGTCTTTATGTTCATACTGTAGTTCATCTCTCCTCAGAATTCTTGCTACTGCAGGCTCGAGCGCGCCATGGCTGGTGTGTGTGGTGTATAATTAAAGTGTCGTATGGTTTCTCCTCGCTATGAAACGAGTTCCGTTTAAACATGCATGACAAACAAAACCTTTATTTTATATTTAGCCTGGAGGAGAATATACCCTGTAGATGATCCAAGGGGCGACTACAAATAACCAGTGATTTGTCCTGGACGTGTAATCTGCATGTCTCAGGCTCTCGGGATGCTGGTTTATGTGTGCTGCGTTCTGATTGGTCGGTCAGGTATTGAGTTGTTGTCACGCTCCTGTTTTTGTAATGCTGCGTCCAAACCGTGGTTTCTTTTCCATCAGCCTGTGATTGGAGATTGGATCTCTTCCATTTTCCACTGATTCTATAATCAGCTGTGTTTCCTTCCCTGCTGGGAATCAAAGGAATTTGCTGCAGGGAGACAGCTGCTTGACGTATCCCATGATGCAGCAGTCAGAGAGTGAGCATGACGAAGCAGTTGGTAATGTCTGTTTCCTCTCGGCGCCGAGGAACACGAGTCACGCTCTGTATTCTGTGCGATTTTATTCACGACTAAGTGTGATGTGAATCACTCGGCTCATTCTGGCAGACGACGCCGACTCTGTTTCTGTCTCACGTCACCCACCCCCCACCCCGCCTTTCTCACTTTATGATGGAATGATCCATACAAAGAAAAACAGTTGGAAGCTCTTGACTCGCCTCTGTGAATTTGGATGTGGGACGATATCTTTATGAATTATTATTATTATTATTATTATTATTATTATTATTATTATTATTATTATTATCTGTTTAAACCTTGTTACATTAACAGGGTGCTGCTGCTGAGTTCTGGGCTGTGATTGGTCTGAAGGTGATGAACATTGTAGAACAGCAGCACTGACCGCAGTGAAAGTTTATATTAATACACTCGTTCTGATATAGTATCGTTTCTATGGTAACAGATCATATACAGGGGCGTGTACAGCACACACCCCACTGATGAGCAGATTAAATGTGTTCAGTGCTTGACACTTTTACTATTCCCTCACAGTCCTGGATTTCAGGACAGTCTGATCTTGGACCAGTTGTTCCAGTTGGGATTTTGCACCGTTAACACCCCCCCACCCCCCCCCCCCCCCCCCCCCCCCCCCCCCCCGACACACACACAAAAAAAAAACTTTCTGCCCCTCCACAAGATTAACGAGCCGCAGCATTCCACACATTCCAACCTACATCAGCAGCAGACGACAGAGACGACCAAGAGAGACAGGAGCCATGTCTCTCTCTCTCTCTCTTTCTCTCTCTCTCTCTCTCTCTCTCTCTCTCTCTCTCTCTCTCTCTCTACCCAGTTAAATGTATTCTGATCTACAAAACAGAAATAAAGGATTAAATTTTGAATGAAAGATCTATTTTTATTAAGCAGGGAAAAGATGTTGGTGTTGGAAGAGGATTGAGTGGTTCTACACCCAACATCCAGCTGTCTATAGGAATGTAGCATGGAACACACACACACACACACACACACCCACACCCCCTTATGCACCTCGTTAAGATCCTCAGACTTAATAAACGCTGAACATGATTTCTGAAATTAAAAAATGTAAAAATCGTATAATGGCAATACGATCTGTGTGCATTTAATCTCCGTTTTAAAAAAATCATTAACACATTTTTGTATGTTTTTAAAAGTAACAAATTTAATCAAATTAAATAAACTGTTCAAAGGTGAACCGAAAGTATAAGAATACTTTACATAATTATTTAAATGCAAATGTGCTTTTTAACATCCTTTTGAAGCATCTGATCATTTTGAGTAATGTTGCGTGTTGTAGAACTGGTTATAGGTACAATAATCTCTCTCTCTCTCTCTCTCTCACACACATGATGACCTTGAGGGTTTGAGCCAGGTACCGTTTTCCGTTAATCAGTTCTCTTTAAGTAGATAAAAGTTCGGTGCAGGTCCAGAATCAGTTGATTGGCTGTAAAGTGGTTGAATCGAAGGAGCTGATCTGAGGTCAGTGTGGTGGGAATCATAAACCTGAGGTCTGAGCTGATGAAACTCTTCATGGAGAGCGTTTCAGCTTTGAGATCCTGTAACGATTGTGATCACATGCGTCTCCATATCTTCAGTACGTTACACACTCGGTCATGTGACCCTGAATTACCAGTTTTTTGGTCTCGGTGCAGGTTTAGTGCAAGTGATCCTCAGAGACGGAACACGCAACCAAACCTCCATCAGCTGCTCGCTGTTCAGTCTGTTTCACTGAAACTCCTCACTTTCTTAGCTGTTTTTTTTTTTTAAAAAGAAAAAGGAACAATGTTTCGGCATGTGACGCTGCCCCCTGGTGTTGACACACTCGTGTACAGGTTCAGATTTTCATAACCGTCTTGAACTTCGGATGTGTGTGAGGGGAAAGTGTCACGTAGTGGAAGAGCTCGAGATTCTGAGTTTAAACAGAGCAGGCTGAGCGTGAGGTTGTCTGAACTGTGGGAGGGAGGGAGTGGAGGTGTGATAAGGGGATTGGAACACGACCCGTTAAATGCGTTAGATTCCACAGGTGTGTGTGGATAAAGCGCTGAGCTCTGGGATCTGAATGACGCCTCGGTGCAAGAATGAATGACGTGTTCCTGGGCTGTTTTTGCTCTTCTCTCTGAGGATTCCTGAAACACATGTTCTTCTACATTTGTCCATAAAAGGAGAAAGAACAGCGCGGTGATCACGCTGCCTTCTGAACAGTACCGATCTTCTGTCTCCGCAGGCAGCAGGGGGAGGGGAACGATGACTCAATCACCTCAGTCAAAAATAAAACTTTAAATAATAATCTTTATAGAGTGATTTTCACTCCTAGTTAAAATCTTCCACTGGTGTGTGTGTGTGTGTGTGTGTGTGTGCTGATCAGCAATAAAGTATAACGTGTGTTCCCTGCATATAGATCATTTAAATATAGTGACACCCACAAAACTCCATAAAAGGTAAACTACACAGAAGTATGAATTGAGTGACGAGTGCTGGAGCTAAAAAGCTGAAGTGGCTGATATGATGACTCACTTCTTATACTTGAGTAAATATGAGAGAGAGAGAGAGATGAATGTTACGGATCTGTGCAGACACTTCGGGCCCCTCCTCCTTTTATACGCCGCCATTTCTTTTCTCGTAAGTGAATGATTCGTGTTCATCGTATCTCGTGGCTTGTACAGAGCTCCGCTGTTAACCTGTCCATATCCTGCTCATAGTATATTAGTAATAATAGCCCTGTGTCTCCTCGTGTCTCACTCTGTGTCTCACACACTCTTTCTGTCTGGCTGTCTCTGTGAACTTGGTGATATCTGAAGATAGACGAACACCAGACTCCATTCTTCACAATCCACATGTCTGAGACACACACTGTCCTGCCTCCATCCCTTTATCTCACACGTCTCTCACCTCCTACTGTAAGGAAAGCCACAACACGTACACATCCTTACACAGAATCAGGGTCACTGTTAACACACACCATTAGAACCATCATCCCAGCTAATGTATTCCCTGCACACCACTGCACCTCACCAACTATTACCATTTAATCACCGAACCCCCCACCGAATCCTGAGTGTCAGGATGATACGTATAAGCCGTGTGATATTTAGAATATTGTACACACTGTGCCAGTGGTAAGGTGTGTGTGTGTGTGTGTGTGTGAGAGACAGGCTTGCTGAAGTGTGCAGTGCTGTCAGATTACCCATCATGCTGATTTTCTCAGGAAGCCTGCCCAGAGATTGAGTGCTGAGTGTGTTCCTGTGTGTGATGAGGGTGGGTCAGAGGTCACTGTGAGGCACAGCTGTACCTCATCACCCTCATCACACTGCTCTCAGACCACTTCTAATCCGAGTTAATGATGGGATCCTGTGTTATGTCGAACCAGGGTGTGTGTGTGTACCTTTTACTCACCTGTACAGGTGTTTATTAATTATTTATTTTATACTGTATACAGCACCCTTTGAAATCAGAATTTGTAATTCATGTTAAATCTCTCTCTCTCTCTCTCTCTCTCTTTTTTTTCTCTCTCTCTCTCTCTCTCTCTCTCTCTCAGATCGGGAGGATCAGTCCATCCTGTGCACGTAAGTAACCCACTGATTGTATGCAGTGATGTCATCAGCTGTACCTGTGGTAGTTGTATTGAAGTGTGCTGGTATATCTCAGTCCTGTCAGGTGTGTGAGTGTGATGAATGTGTGTGGATGTGAAATGAGGAACAGATTAATAGACTTGTATAAACTCAGGAATGGGGTTTCTGAACTTGACTCCAGGTGTGATCAGATTTGTGGGCCTTAATCTGGTTCTATAACAGTGTGGAGTTCACAGGACGATTTAAATCAGATAACGTTCTTATTGGTGTGAATGGGAACACATTCGGGGGGGGTTGTGTGTGTGTGTGTATCACATCAGAGTTCATGTACCCAATCTCAGATAGTAACACAGGAAGTGAGGTCAGAAACAAACACCCCATCTCTGTGCTTTGATTACAGCACAACTTCTTTTAAGTGTGTGTGTGTGTGTGTGTGTGTGTGTGTGTCCTTAGAGGGGAATCTGGAGCAGGAAAAACTGAAAACACTAAAAAGGTCATTCAGTATTTGGCCCATGTTGCTTCCTCACACAAAGGAAGGAAGGACCACAACATTCCTGTGAGTGTATTCACACACCCCACACTCTACACCCCACACTCTGCACCCCACAGTAGTATATTTTGTATGACTTTATTTGGGAGCCCTTCTGCGTTTGGGACACAGCCATGTGCAGTGTGACTGTATGCTGCTGTGCTGATGCGTAGTGTAACTGCCATTTTAGTGTTAATGCACAGACGCAGTGCTGGTTGCTGTGGTCTTATTCACTAACGCTTTAAACTGACTCAGTCTCAGTCCTGACACACACACACACACACACACACACACACACACACGATCATGAGGTGTGTGTGATGGACTGGGTTTGCTTTTCTAACACTGTGCATTTGTTTAACAGCCAGAGTCTCCTAAAGCTGTCAAACTCCAGGCAAGTCTCTCCTGCATGCAGCACTAACACACACACACACACACACACACACACACACACACACACACACAGGTGCACTGTTATAAAATTTCATCTCATCTCTCTCTCACTCTCTGTTTTGTTCTGTGTTTAAGTCTTCTGCCTTCATTTCTCATTTGTCGTCTCTATACATCTCTTTCTTCCTCTGTATCCTTCTATCTCTCACTTTATTCTGTTAAACTTGTTCAACACACAACTTTATTTCAAAATCATGAATTATTGACAATGAATTATTTTGCTCATTAATTTTAGAGTGCCCTCCTGTTGTATGTGAGTAACTTACAGCGATCTGTCTTTCTCTCTGTCTTTCTCTCTCGCTCTCTTTTTCTCTCGCTCTCTCTCTCTCTCTCTCTCTCTGTGTTTAAACAAATTTTATAGAATATATTTTATTTAATAAAGATGGAGTTCTGTTTTGCTGCATGCAGATGTTTATTGTTCACTCTGGGACTTCACTCTTTATCTCCCCCCCTGGTGTTGTGTTTACTGTATGTAAACTTGGACTGTTTGTTGAAAATGAAAATATTAAATAAAAAGGAAAGTAAAAGTCACCTGCACGTCATTCACGGGGCTCGGGTTATCCACACACTCAGGTTTGTTCACCTGTTTTATTTCGATTCAGGTGTGATGTGTGTGTGTGTGTGTGTGTGTGTGTGTGTGTGTACAGGGTGAGTTGGAGAGACAGCTACTGCAGGCGAATCCCATCCTGGAGTCGTTTGGAAATGCCAAGACGGTGAAAAACGACAACTCATCACGTTTCGTAAGTTATGAGTAATTATTTCTCCTCATCTCTTGGAGAGGAATCGTTAATGCAAAATAAATAAGTGGGCGTGTCTTAAATACTCTACATTTTTCTTAGTGTACATTTCTTTAGAATTATTTGTTTATTTATATAATTTTATCTGTCCATAATTATTTTCCTTTAACTTTCACTCTTCACTATTTTATCTTGTTTTCACCTTTTGCTTATTTATTCTGTTTTTTCTTTGTCACTTCATGTTTTTTATTTAAAATTTTCATTTTTGCTTGAATGACTTTTCTTTCCTCTTTTCCTCTTTTTGAATTTTTTATTTTTTTCATTTGTTTGTTTTGTTTATTTGTTCTCTACTGTTTTTTCATTTCTCCTCTGTCCTCACACAGGGGAAGTTTATCCGGATCAACTTTGATGTGACCGGTTACATCGTGGGGGCCAACATCGAAACCTGTATCCTGCTCTGACTCACAGATTCACGTCTTATAGTCTAAATGGTGTGTGTGTGTGTGTGTGTGTGTGTGTGTGAGAATGAGAGAGACCGAAGCAGGTTGTAGCTCACACTGGAGGTTGATTAACACATGAGGATGATGATGTGTTGGTTTGACCGTGAAGGAGTTGGAGGATTAAATAGCCTCATGAGCTTCTAAAGTCATCGTGGTGTTTCTTGACATCCTGAACTTCAGACCTCCTGGAGAAATCCAGAGCTATTCGTCAGGCCAAAGACGAGAGAACCTTCCACATCTTCTACCAGCTGCTGGCTGGAGCAGGAGAACATTTGAGATGTGAGGGTCATCGTCTCACTGCTCTTAATGTCACACTCTGTGTTTCTGTCACACACTAAATTACACAGGTGTGTGTGTGATTTGTTAACACTCCGTCGTTGTTCTGACCCTGTGTAGCTGATCTCCTGCTGGAGGGCTTCAATAGTTATCGCTTTCTCTCCAATGGAAACATTCCTATTCCTGGCCAACAGGACAAAGACAACTTCCAGGAGACCATGGAGGCCATGCACATCATGAGCTTCTCCCACGAAGAGATCTTATGTGAGTGTGTGTGAGAGAGAGAGAGACTGATAATTGATGATAACGTTAGAATTCTGGTCTTGTGCAGTCATTGCTTTGATTTTTTTTTTATTGTGTGTGTGTGTGCAGCCATGCTAAAGGTGGTATCAGCTGTGATGCAGTTTGGAAACATTGTGTTCAAGAAGGAGCGAAACACAGACCAGGCTTCCATGCCTGAGAATACAGGTACACACACACACACACACACACACACACACACACACACACACACACACACACACACGTCAATGTTTTGTCACATCTGTTTATTTTCTTGCTGTGTGTGTAGCTGCACAAAAGTTATGTCACCTATTGGGGATGAGTGTGATGGAGTTCACCCGTGCCATCCTGACCCCGAGAATTAAAGTGGGACGAGACTACGTTCAGAAAGCACAAACTAAAGAACAGGTAACGCTTCACACACCGACACGCCGCATAGACACGCCTACAGATTAAAGAAATGCTGCACTATTACTAAATTTGTAGTGTGTGTGTGTGTGTGTGTGTGTGTGTGTGTATACGTACTTAAAGGTTTTTACTCTGGCAAGAGAGAATAAAGAAAATGGAGGAAGAACATTAGACAGATTTGATGTTAAATAAACTGATGTTGATGGTGTCGTGTAGTTACTCTTTACTCTTCGGTCCCTCAGGCTGACTTTGCGGTTGAAGCTCTGGCCAAAGCAACATACGAGCGTCTTTTCCGATGGCTCGTCCACCGAATCAACAAAGCCCTGGACCGAACCAAACGGCAGGGGGCCTCTTTTATCGGCATCCTGGACATCGCTGGATTTGAGATCTTCCAAGTGAGGAGGGGCTTTTGGTTTTAGGAAAATTTAAATATAAAGTGGAAAATATAACACTGAATTATTTATAATCATCCTCACATTGTGTTGTGTAGGACTGAATTCTAACAGAGCATGCAACTCATCTCTCTGTCTCTCTCTCTGTCTGTCGCTCTCTGTCTGTCTGTCTCTCTCTCTCTCTCTCTGTCTCGCAGTTAAACTCGTTCGAGCAGCTGTGTATTAATTACACTAATGAGAAGCTGCAGCAGCTCTTCAACCACACCATGTTCATCCTGGAGCAGGAGGAGTATCAGCGCGAGGGCATCGAGTGGAGCTTCATCGACTTCGGGCTCGACCTGCAGCCCTGCATCGACCTCATTGAGAGACCCGTGAGTTCCGCACGAGAGACTCACACCTACACATGAACCCTGTGGGTTTAACAGTGAATCATATCCATATACGCTATGTAGCAGGTACGTATCCGGCCGTTGGCCCAATGAGCTGGTTCCGTGGGGATGCGGTGTCTGTCTGTCTGGTGTCTGGTGTTCACAATTTTTAAAATGCCTTTAAAATATCTTCACAGAATTGATACTCTAGTTTATATCAGCAACAATCTTCTCAATCATCTCCGTTTCATTAAAAAAAGTTTACTGTGTGTGTGTTTCAGGCGAACCCTCCAGGTGTGTTGGCTCTACTAGATGAAGAGTGCTGGTTCCCCAAAGCCACAGATAAGACCTTTGTGGATAAGCTGGTGCAGGAGCAGGGTTCTCACGCCAAGTTCCAGAAACCGCGGCAGCTAAAGGACAAAGCCGACTTCTGCATCATCCACTACGCTGGCAGGGTACGGTACACAGCATGCTAACGTTATCTGCGTAACAGCTGTTATTCTGTTTAACACTGGTTTCTAAAGATGGCTGGCGGTGAGTGTGAACGCTGGAGTTCAGCTCTGTTTTTCACTCCTTTCCACAGAACACATCTGTTTTACATTACCAGCTGTTTCTCAACCGAAATCTGACACTGTCTTAAAGAGGACCGTTAGCTTGTTTTTTCGTTTTTGTCCCAAACGGTAATGAAAGATGGTGGGGGAGAGAGAGAGAATGATGAACAGAGAACACCTTTGCATGTTACTTCATCAAAATAAAACGTTTCAGGTGTTTAGATAAAATCGGATATTGACGTTACTCAGAAGTGACTTTTTAATAAAATGATTAGAGGGACGCGCGCTAGTCGTGGTCCGGTAGTCCAGGGGAAACCTCTGTTACCCCGAGAGATCGTCCACTCACTCACTATATAGTGTACACTACGTAACACTCAGTAGGGGATAAGGGCACTCAGTAGACACTGGGCTGAACGTTACAGCAGCATAAAGCCACACACACATCAAGAGGAAAGGACATCATCATCATCATGTTGAGAGAATAGAAATATAATGTCGAAAAACTAGTTGTAATAAACACCAACAGAAATCGAGTTTGATTTACTTTTCCAACCAGTGACATGCTGCAGTGCATGATGGTCCGTGTTGATTGATGTAGGTCACACCTCGTTTTGGTTCTTCCCGTGATTTTGTAGTGAACTATATAGTGAAGGAGAATTTGAATGATGCTTCTCTCTCTCTCTCTCTCTCTCTCTCTCTCTCTCTCTCTCTCTCTCTCTCTCTCTCTCTCTCTCTCTC
>JAOUQZ010000012.1:8124470-8147717 GCA_028564935.1 Neosilurus hyrtlii
CTCTCTCTCTCTCTCTCTCTCTCTCTCTCTCTCTCTCTCTCTCTCTCTCTCTCTCTCTCTCTCTCTCTCTCAGGTGGATTATAAAGCGGATGAGTGGTTGATGAAGAACATGGATCCTCTGAATGATAATGTGGCGACTCTGCTGCACCAGTCCACTGATAAGTTTGTAGCGGAGCTTTGGAAAGATGGTGAGCTGCCCCCTGTTGGGTACAGAGTGTAAAGGACGAAGTGTTTTTAATGCGTCTGCTGAGAGAACAGTAAATTCCTCACTAAAAGATCATAATGTAAATTAAATCTACACTTCGTTCCAGTGTTTGTGGTGTACTTCGGACCGCTACTCTTACACTAACCTGTGTGTGTGTGCTTGCTGTTACTGTTTTTATTTCTTTTGCTTTTTTCTTTATTTCTTTCCTCCCTTTCTTCCGTCCCTCTCGGCTGCCTGGTAGAGATACAGAATATTCAGAGAGCGTCTTTCTATGATGTCTCTAGTCTCCATGATCCTCCGGGTGAAGGTACTATGGTTCATCAAGGGCGCATCTTGTGATTTGAGACACTCCCATGCTGCTGCCGCTTTTTTTTTTTTTCTTTCTTTCTTTCTTTTTCTTTTTTTTTTTTGTCCTCCACTGTATTTTATTTTGTTTTTGTTTTTATTATTTTTCCCTTCCGGCTGACTCCTTCCACATTTCCGAGCAGCACTATATCTTTCTTCACTACTGAGACCTTTTAATTGCCTAAAAACTTTGTCTATAATAATAATAATAAAATTCATTGTTCATCTAAACTGAATTTAATTTGAAGCTCAACAGCGTATAAACAGGTAGTGATTATTCACTTAAAATCTGATCCTAATTTTAATAATGTTCTGCCTCTTATATGGTAATTAGTGTAATTAATTCATCAGTTAATGAATCGTGTACACAAAATAAATAACCAGTAAACCTTCGATCAGATAGTAATGTTAAAAGTCACATCATAGTTAATTCATAAATATTTTGTCTGAGAGAAATTACCAAAAATCCTTAAGTCCATTTTATTTGATTGTCTTTTGTTTTTTTAAATGAATTGATTGATTTATTTTGGGTCGTTGCCCCGTCCTGATGCGAGTCGTTATTACATCAAGATTCCAATGCATTTTGTACACTGTTTTTCTTTAAAACCTGTTGCAGAGGGTTTTAGGTTCTCAGCAGTGAACTTAGATTGGATGTGACCGACTTTTCTCTCTCTGCCTGATTCAGACTATCAGCTTTGAGAAGGAAGGGCTTGCATGTATATTTTATTTCTGAGTTGTGTTTATAGATCCTCCACTTTGCAAGTGTTAGAGTTGAGCTCTTTAGTGGAATCCTGCTCTGTTCCCTCCGTTTGCTTTTAGAAATCCTGCGCATGGACACCATGCAGCTTCTCTCCCGTCATGCAAGTGCTTACAGAGCAGCAACATGTGCTTAGTACAGACACGAGGAACTCTCACATAGAGTATTTTTCTACATTTTCTTGACCTTTAACCCTTTGTGTGATGTCACACCCATAATGCGATGAGACTGTGAACAGGTTTACTGAAGCACCTGCCTTCTTAATTCGGAGCAGAGGGATTTCACACACAGCAGATGTCTGTGAGCACGCCGTGGCTCGGTCTCATTTCCATGGATAGGTGCTAGATGGCTAACTAATTTGTTCGCATCAGTCATTAGTCAATGTTCTAGTTGTCTAACAATATTGTTCTTAATGTTAACATGTGCTAAAGTGCACTTGTATGGTTTTTATAGAGATGTTACCCAGAATGCTCAGCAGCGGTTGTTAGCCTAGCTAGCTAGCTTAGCTTTTCTAAAAATGCGTCTCTTGTAGCGCAGCTTACGTTCCCAGTAGGTGACCAACAGTACGTTCCACGGTCTGGATGGAAGAGTTCTTTTGAGTGATGTCACTAAAATGTTGTTTGTGTGGCTGTGGAACATTTAAAGAGGTGAATCCCAGCGTTCTGATTTGACCCTGAAGTAGTTGAGCTGACGATAGTGTTTTTGTTTTTGTTCGATCTCCTTCAGCAGAGTGCTTTAGCTGGTGTAGTTCGCAGCTCCATGGTTCTGCTTTGTGTCATCTGAGCTTTTGGTGCTTAAAGAAAAGAATCTGAATCCATTGAGCGTGTGTCACCGGGCTCAGGCTTAATATCAGAGTTATGGGCTGTTTGATGGGGGATTGGATCTGTACTGTAGGGGTGAGATGATTATTCTTTTAAACATTTCATACTGAGATCACTGACAAAACCCAACATGGGATACACAGGTGTGTGTGTGTGTGCGTGTGTGTGCAAGAATATTATTATTAATTTTGCAGGATCTCATAAACGATTCTCAGCACACACCTAATCCTGATTAATGTAAATATATTTTGAGTTGTCGTATTTATTAATGAAAATGAGCCTGATCCTGCTGTAGCGCTCTATCCACTGTCTCATGTTTGCTTTTTTAGGAGTGTGTATGGTTAATTATTTCACTAAAATTGCTCTCTCTCTCTCTCTCTTCTCTCTCTCTCTCTCTCTTTCTCTCTCTGTGTGTGTGTTCGTTCGTATCCCAGTCGATCGTATTGTAGGACTGGATCAGGTGGCTGGAATGAACGAAACTGCGTTCGGAGCAACGTATAAAACGAAGAAAGGAATGTTCCGGACCGTTGGACAACTTTATAAAGAGTCTCTGACCAAGCTGATGGCCACTCTGAGGAACACCAACCCCAACTTCGTTCGCTGTATTATACCCAACCATGAGAAGAGGGTGTGTGTGTGCATGCGTGTGTGTTTGTGTAGCTATATTATTAAAACCACTAGTATGATTTGTGTAAAGTTTTTATGATTTATCCCCTCTTTACTCTTTCAGACTTTATAAATCACTATTTATTTATTAATTAATACTTTTCCACCTTCCTTTCTCTACTCTTACACACACACACACACACACACACACACACACACACACTTAGGCAGGTAAACTGGAACCTCACTTGGTCCTGGATCAGCTCAGGTGTAACGGAGTGTTGGAGGGTATCAGGATCTGCAGACAAGGCTTCCCCAATCGCATCATCTTCCAGGAGTTCAGACAGAGGTACACACACACACACACACACACACACACACACCTGTTCACATGTAACTGCACACATGCCCTACTACACAATTACACAAGCTCTACTTCTGTGTGTGAACAGATATGAGATTCTCACCCCTAACGCCATCCCCAAGGGCTTCATGGATGGTAAACAGGCGTGTGAGAGGATGGTGAGTTTATAACCTCACACACGTTTCACATCACTGAGTAAAAAAATGAGTGAGTGAGGTCATCAGAGTGCCTACAGCAGATCATAGTCAGCGCAGGCATGATGAACATTTCTGACACACACACACACACACACACACAGTGCATGTGAAGGGACTGAAATAGATGTTTAAATATTTCTCCAAATCACAGAAATCAAGACTTGTTTTTAATGGATGATGTCATCAGTCATCAGTACAAATAATACAAACACAAACAGCAAATAAAGAACCAGCTCTCTCTCGCTCTCTCTCTCGCTCTCACACACACACACTCCTGGAATTTAATGTAATCTCTGGTTTAAAGTAGATCATTTCAGACGTGCTGAAGCAGAAATCTAAAACATACTTTTCTTACATTTATTCATTAATATTCTCTCTATCTCCCCCACAGATCCAGGCTCTTGAGTTGGATCCGAATCTGTACCGGATCGGTCAGAGTAAGATCTTTTTCCGGACTGGAGTTCTGGCTCATCTGGAGGAGGAACGCGACCTCAAAATCACTGACATCATCATTTACTTCCAGGCCGTGTGTCGAGGATACCTGGCTCGCAAGTGAGCTCTTTGTAATGCCCTAGTGTCAGAAAGTCTCCCTTTGTAGTATGCATTAAGCACTAGTGTGTGTGTGTGTGTGTGTGTAGAGCCTTTGCGAAGAAGCAGCAGCAGTTGAGTGCTCTGAAGGTTCTCCAGAGGAACTGTGCTGCTTACCTGAAACTGCGCCACTGGCAGTGGTGGAGACTCTTCACCAAGGTGAGACACTCATGAAATGATCTCATCGTCATGTTCATCAAGCATCATCAGAGAATAGAAAGATCATATCAAAAAACTAGTTATAAGCATAAACAGAAATCGAGTTGGTGTGATTTACTTTTTCACCCAGTGACATGCTGCAGTGCATGATGGTCTGTGTTGATTGATGTAGGTCACACCTCGTTTTGGTTCTTCCCGTGATTTTGTAGTGAAGGAGAACTTGAACAATGCTTCTCTCTCTCTCTCTCACACACACATGTGAGTATATGATTGTATGTGTACCTTAGAACTTGGAGTAATGTGTGTGTGTGTGTGTGTGTGTACAGGTGAAGCCTCTGCTCCAGGTGACACGTCAGGAAGAGGAAATGCAGGCAAAGGATGAGGAGCTGGTGAAGGTGAAGGAGAGACAGGTGAAGGTGGAGAATGAACTGGTGGAAATGGAGAGGAAGCATCAGCAGGTTAACACACACACACACACACATATATATCACATGGTCCAGTACTGTTTTGTGTGTATGTGTGTTAATTTGTTGGTTATTGTTGCAGCTGATGGAGGAGAAGAACATCCTGGCGGAGCAGCTGCAGGCGGAGACGGACCTGTTTGCTGAGGCGGAGGACATGAGGTCTCGTTTAGTGGCCAAGAAGCAGGAGCTGGAGGAAATCCTACACGACCTGGAGTCACGCGTGGAGGAGGAAGAGGAGCGTAACCAGACACTGCAGAATGAGAAGAAGAAGATGCAGTCGCAGATACAGGTCAGAACCTGATGATGATTTATCACAGTCGGTGGGTGAATGTACATCAACGTGCAGAATTAGAAACATGCAAAAGTGCCGCCAGCTTCAGCTTCTATCAGCTGTCTGTCATCATGATCATGTAAATATACCGTGTGTGTGTGTGTGTGTGTGTAGGACCTAGAGGAGCAGTTGGATGAAGAAGAAGCTGCCCGACAGAAGCTGCAGCTGGAGAAAGTAACGGCGGAGGCCAAAATAAAAAAAATGGAGGAGGATCTGTTGCTGCTGGAGGACCAAAACTCTAAATTCCTAAAGGTGCGTGACAGACTTTTCAAATAAGGTTCCTATGGATCACTGGACTTCTGGAATGCCAGGGGAGTTTATAAAGTCTCTTCCAGACAGGGAATTTTAGGAACTTTTTTGTTTGTGGCAGGTTTAAATGTTAGTTATTTAAGTGTTATCCTTTCCATGTGATGTTGTTTATTTCAGTATATTTAAGTGATGAAATCGGTGAGACAGTAAATAAATCAGACCGATGGATGAAGCTGGTGCTCATCTGTTCATTAACGCTCTGAAACGTCCCTCTTATTAAACGGGGCGGTGGAATGGGACCTGTACTATACATGTGCAAATAGGGGAAAGCTCTGAGCTTCAGAATTTTGTCATTTGACTCCATCAGGGGGACTGATTTCTGTTTGTCCTGTTCTATTATTCTGGAACCAATATTTATACGGGAGAAATGATTCTGCTGTTGCTAGTACGAGGGCACTCGTGATGGTGCACCACTGAATAATAAATAAAATAAAGGTTGTAGCAATAACATTGGCATCTTCTGGGTTTGGATTTATGAATGACTTTAAATACTAAAACCTGATTTAATAAACAGAAAGGGACGTCTTTTATTATTAAGTTGCCTTTGTGTGTGTAGGAGAAAAAGCTGTTAGAAGAACGGGTGGGAGAGATGACATCTCTATTAGCTGAGGAAGAAGAGAAAGCTAAGAACCTGGGAAAGGTGAAGAACAAGCAGGAGATGATGATGGTCGACCTGGAAGGTAAAAAAACTCTGACTAGATTAATTTCTCTCTTTTTCTCTAATCTTTTTTTCTGTCATCTTACTGTGCCTGACGTTAAACAAAAAAAAAAAACCAATGTTTAGCAACTCCTGTGTTACTACAAGATTTAGAGCTAGTTGTGTGTGTGACTCAGAGCGTCTGAAGAAAGAGGAGAAGACCCGTCAGGAGCTGGAAAAGGCAAAGAGGAAGCTGGATGGAGAGATGACAGACTTGCAGGAGCAGATCGCTGAACTTCAGGCTCAGATTGATGAACTCAAAATCCAACTGGCCAAAAAAGAGGAGGAGCTACAGGCTATGCTGGCTAGGTGACTCACGCACGCACGCACATACACGCACGTGCACAATAATCCAGTGCAGCATCCTAAACCGTTGTTTGTGAATGTATAAGGGGAGATGAGGAAGTGGCCCAGAAGAACAACGCTCTGAAGCAGGTGAGGGAGCTCCAGGCTCAGCTGGCCGAGCTTCAGGAGGATCTGGAGTCGGAGAAAGCGGCGCGGAATAAAGCAGAGAAGCTGAAGCGGGATCTGAGTGAGGAGCTGGAGGCACTTAAGACTGAACTGGAGGACACACTGGACACCACAGCCGCTCAGCAGGAGCTCAGGTACTCCACCGGCCCAGAACATTCAGAACACCGGGTCAGAGCCAAACTCAGAACCCCCAAGTGTCGGAGTGCAGAGTTAATACTCAGAACTTTGTGATCAGGAGCAGAGTCTTATCCTCAACACAGGGAGCTTTAAAGTAGAACTCGGGTGTAGGTTTAAGACTCAGAACTTTCCGCTCGTGCGTCACCGCATCTCAAACACAGTCCTTTTTCTTTTCAAAAAGACTCAGCTTTATTTTTAAATCTCTCTTAAGGTAAGAAGCAGTGACATTCATTTGTTGTATGATTTGTGCTGATGCTATGGGGTGGCTGTGTGTTTAATTATTTTTGTTTAGTGTTTAAATCATTTTATTTATTTAAATTTAAGGAGTAAGAGAGAGCAGGAAGTGGCAGAACTGAAGAAAGCGATTGATGAAGAAGCTCGAAATCACGAGTCTCAGATTCAGGAGATGAGACAAAGACACGGAACAGCCCTGGAGGAACTGTCTGAACAGCTGGAGCAAGCCAAGAGGGTCGGTCTCTCTCTCTCTGTCTTTGTCTCTCTCTCTCTGTCTCTCACTCTCACACACACAAACATAAACAAAGAGAAGCCTGGACTTATTTTCATACCTTTATCCTGTATATTGCTGTTATTAATCCGTCCCGTGTTAAATATTTGACATAATAAACCATTAGTTAACTACTGGTGTGTGTGTGTGTGTGCGCGCACAGTTTAAGCTGAACCTGGAGAAGAGTAAGCAGACTCTGGAGGGTGACAATAAGGAGTTGAGTAACGAAGTGAAGACACTCCAGCAGGCCAAACTGGAGTCCGAACACAAACGCAAAAAACTGGAGGCGCAGCTGCAGGAGGTCCTCGCTCGCGTCACTGAGGGAGAGAGGAACAAAGGAGAACTGACCGAGCGCAGTCACAAATTACAGGTGATCCAGTGTATACAAACAGGGAGTGTTTAATGAGCATGTTCAATAAAAATAATTAATATTATAATTAGTGTTTTAAATTTGGACCTAAACACAGATCATTCCAAAAGGTTGACTGTGACATGTCAGCGCCTGTAATAATCCTGTTTATATCCTGATCTCCGAAGTCAGTAACACAAAGATATAGTGGCACCTCCTGTACTTTTACTTTATATAAACTCTATTCTCTCATCCTGTACCTGCACACGGACTGTAACACTTAACCTTATCTCATGTGTAATGCCCAGACTCTCTCCTAATTGTGTGTGTGTGTGTGTAGAATGAGTTGGAGAATGTGTCTGCTCTGTTAGAGGATGCTGAGAAAAAGGGGATCAAACTGGCTAAAGATGCATCAAGTCTTGAGAGCCAGCTACAGGACACACAGGTAAAGCTTTATACACAGTGTGTGTGTGTGGACACACACAGACACACACACACACTGTTCTTCTAGTGTTCTCACACACACTTTTTTCATAACAGTGATTTGCTGTATGTGTGTCCGTGTGTAGGAGCTGCTCCAGGAGGAGACGCGTCAGAAGCTGAATTTGAGCGGTCGGATTAGACAGCTGGAGGAGGAGAGGAACAACCTGCAGGAGCAGCAGGAGGAAGAGGAGGAGGCACGCAAAAACCTGGAGAAACAACTGGCAACCCTACAGGCTCAGGTACACACACACACACACACACACACACACACACACACACACACACACACACTATGCTACAGCAACAAGCCTTTATAAATATGAACACCCCCAGAGTACAGACATATACATTTCAACGCTGTGTGTGTGTGTAGCTGTGTGAAACGAAGAAGAAGCTAGAAGAAGATGTGGGTGTGGTGGAGGGTCTGGAGGAGGTGAAGAGGAAGCTGCAGAAGGACATGGAGGCGTGTAACCTGCGGCTGGAGGAGAAAGTTCTGGCCTTTGATAAACTGGAGAAAACAAAGACGCGCCTACAGCAAGAGCTGGACGACCTCACCGTCGACCTGGACCATCAGAGACAGATCGTCTCCAACCTGGAGAAGAAACAGAAAAAATTTGACCAGGTACACCACAAGAGTTCTTCTGTTTCAAACAGATATAAACTTTATTTCATTACACTTCCACCCTGATCACTGCCACCTTTTGATTTGGAATTTTATCAGATGTTTTAAAAAATGCAGACTTTTTCCTTTCTAGCAGCAGCTGTCCAAGATGCTTAGGAACCTGTGTGTGTGTGTGTGTGTGTGTGTGTGTGTGTGTGTGTGTGTGTGTGTATAGATGCTGGCGGAGGAAAAGAGTATATCGGCGCGTTATGCAGAGGAGCGAGACCGAGCGGAAGCTGAGGCGAGGGAGAAGGAGACGAAGGCGCTGTCTTTGGCACGAGCGCTGGATGAGGCTCTGGAGGCAAAAGAAGAGTTTGAGAGACTGAACAAGCAGCTGCGTGCAGAGATGGAGGATCTGATGAGCTCTAAGGACGACGTGGGAAAAAACGTGAGCCTTTATTACAGAGTTATTACATTTTATTATTCATTTCAATGGATATCATGCAGCACACGAGTGTATAAAAATACAAAGTAAAATTTTGTGTACACAACAGTGGTTGTGTGTTAACACCTTAATGTGTGTGTGTGCGCAGGTGCATGAGCTGGAGAAGTCGAAGCGCACTCTGGAGCAGCAGGTGGAGGAGATGCGCACTCAGCTGGAGGAGTTGGAGGACGAGCTACAGGCCACTGAAGACGCCAAACTGCGCTTAGAAGTGAACATGCAGGCCATGAAGGCGCAGTTTGAGCGTGACCTGCAGGCACGGGACGAGCAGAACGACGAGAAGAAGAGGCTGTTGGTCAAACAGGTGAGTTTCATACACGCAGTAACACCAGTGTATCTCATGAGATTTCCTCCCTGCAGATCCATGTCCACGTTTTGGGTCGTTCCAGAAGTCCACATTTATCAGTGTAGAATCTTCAGCACTTCTCATCCTTCATGACCCAAAACCTCCTGGTACTCATCAGCGCTCTGAAGGCTGGGGGTTTGTGTAAAGGAACTGATTAAAGGAATGGAATTACTTTCTGAACTTTGACCTGTGTGTAGGTGCGAGAGCTGGAGGCAGAGCTGGAGGACGAGAGGAAGCAGAGAGCTCTGGCGGTGGCAGCGAAGAAGAAGCTGGAGATGGATCTGAAAGACGTGGAGGCTCAGATAGAGGCAGCCAATAAATCTCGAGACGAGGCCATCAAACAACTCCGCAAACTCCAGGTGTGACATCGCACACACACACATACACACACGTTACATATGGATGTTATGCATCTGTACTGTACACTGTAGTGTGTGTGTGTGTGTGTGTCAGGCTCAGATGAAGGATTATCAGAGGGAGCTGGAAGAAGCTCGTACCTCACGGGATGAAATCTTCGCCCAGTCCAAAGAGAACGAGAAGAAACTCAAGAGCCTCGAGGCCGAAATCCTGCAGCTACAAGAGGCACTCACACACGCACACACCATTCATAAACATATACCCATGAACTAACCTACAGACATGAGACTCACACAGATCTTCTATACGTGTGTGTGTGTGTGTGTGTGTGTGTGTAGGACCTGGCTGCATCAGAGAGAGCACGGCGTCACGCCGAGCAGGAGAGAGATGAACTCACTGATGAGATCTCGAACAGCGCCTCTGGAAAGTGAGTTCATTCATCAAACATTCCTCAAGAGGCCAGTGCAGAGTCATGTCTACATGTGGCCATAAGTGTGTGTGTGTGTGTGTGTGTGTGTGTGTGTGTGTGTGTGTGTGTGTGTGTGTGTGTAAAAGGTCTGCGTTGATGGATGAGAAGAGGCGGTTGGAGGCTCGTATCGCTCAGCTGGAGGAGGAACTGGAAGAGGAGCAAAGCAACATGGAACTGCTTAATGATCGTTTCCGTAAAACAGCCCTGCAGGTGAACATGTGCACACTGAGGGGGGCGTGGTTTTAATAAAACTATCTACACTTCATTTTTTTAACATTTTCTTCTGGAATCAGAGGTGTGTGCAAGACGCTCTTAAAAACATCCGTGTGTGCAGGTGGATACTCTGAGCACAGAGTTAGCGGGCGAGCGCAGTGCGGCTCAGAAGAGCGAGACGGCTCGTCAGCAGCTGGAGAGACAGAATAAAGACCTGAAGGCCAAACTGCAGGAGCTCGAAGGCTCAGTCAAATCCAAATTCAAGTCTGCTATCGCCGCCCTGGAGGCCAAAATCCTGCAGCTAGAGGAACAACTGGAGCAGGAGGCCAAGTAAAAATCACTATTTTCTTTTAGACTCCCCTTCACGTGAGTTTTGTGAGGCTCTTTTCTTTTAATGACTCACGCGATCACGTGCAGGCGTGATGTAAACAAGCGTTCTCCGCATGGAATGATCTTCCACAGGCATCGTTCAGGTCTACACGTATTTAGGAGAAAGTGTGCATTTATATCTTTATATGCTATATGTGTTTGTGTGTGTTTTTGCAGAGAGCGGGCAGCAGCCAATAAGATCGTGAGGCGTACTGAGAAGAAACTAAAGGAAGTGTTCATGCAGGTGGAGGATGAACGTCGCCATGCCGACCAGTACAAGGAGCAGGTGATCTGTCATCTTCACATTATAGGAACCTGCGTCGTCTTTGTTGGTAGCCATCTTTAACGGGAGATGGGTGTGTGTGTGTGTGTGTGTGTGTAGATGGAGAAGGCTAACTCTCGCATGAAGCAGCTGAAGCGTCAGTTGGAGGAGGCGGAGGAAGAGGCGGCACGTGCTAACGCCTCCCGCAGGAAGTTACAGAGAGAGCTTGAAGATGCCACAGAGGCCAGTGAGGGTCTCAGCCGTGAGGTTAACACACTCAAGAACCGTCTCAGGTAACACACACACACACACACACACACACCTGTCTATTTCTGTTTACTGTCTTTAATGCTCAGTAATCTTAAACATATCCACAGTATTCATCCGAGACTGTGTGTGTGTGTGTGTGTGTGTGTGTGTGTGTGTGTGTGTGTGTGTCAGGCGCGGGGGCCCAGTGAGTTTCCCTTCAGGCCGTTCGGGTCGCAGGCAGCTCCAGGTGGAGGGCGAGTTCTCGGATGATGATGCTGATGGCAAAGTGAGCGATGCGAATGAGACACAGTCGCCACAGAATGAGTAAAGATGGAACAGACACACACAAGCCCCGCCCCTTATCCTGCCCGCTCTTTCATTCCTCCCTGCTGCCCTCATGTGGTCATACAGTGACATTACACCTTCCAGTTCATTTACTACTCTTTCTCTCTCTCGCACGCGTGCACACACACACACACACACTCTCAGTAGTTTGTGTATGAAGGGAAACTGATGTAATATGAAGAAGCATCTCAACTTACTGGAACTATAAAATATGATCGTTTCAATCCAGAAATATGATATTAATCTGGAATAATTAATCTCACACGCACACGCAGTCATATCACGGCTCCTATCTCATCTGGAATTTTTGCCCTTCGTCTGTGTTTAGCTGCTTATTAAAAAAAAAAAACACTACATAAAAGCGATGTGTTTACGTTTACATAATCTGAGTCTCAGACGACAGGAACTCCGTCACTAATTAAACAGAAGGAAAGTGATTAGCTGTGTGTGAGAGAGAGAGAGATGCATGAACTGCTCGTTTCTTTCTCAAAACAAAAAACTCCAACACTAGTAAATATACTACACACACACACTGACATGTACAGATCAGCTGACTGGAAACACAAAATAAACTGTGAGTGTTATCTTGAGCGCTAGCATATCTCCGTTCCCTTCGACACTTTAGGTTAAAATAAAAGTGCGAGTTCTGGAAGATTGTTTGGGAGAATTTGTTTATAAAGAAAATGTTTGGGAGATTTTTCTTACTGCAATGAAATGTGACTGCAAACTGTTTTAAACTGCACATGTTGGTAAATAGCCATACACAAGTCTGACTGGAACAACGAAAACCTGGAGGGAAACGAACCCGAATACAGCGAGGAGGGTGCAGTACGCCATGGACCTTTCACTTTTGCGTTGAAGTAGTAGAGCGCTGCTTTTTCCTTTTGTTTGTTTTGTTTTGTTTTGGTGAAGGATTATTGGGAACATTGAAGGATCATGTGGTTTAATTCGACTGGAAAACACTATGGTGAATTTATCAGGCACTCAGATTAGCACGTCTATAGATTAGCCCGTATTGAGTATTGAAGCCAGTACGACGCGCACGCCAGTGTTACCTACACTTATAACCCTGAATAAATCACACACAGGCTTGTTTACACGAGTCCACAGACGCCCCGCTCTCACAGGCTCAGAGAAACACTTCCGCTTTACTTCACATCTCGACACGTCTGGTAAGGCTAACAACGCTAATGAGGAGCGGAATCGAACAGCCTTCAGATAAATATAGAAATATAACACACACATCCTTCATTCACTTCATTCACTTCAAGCCATCTTTCTCTCGTCCCTTCTTCCTTTATTTCAGTTCGGTTTGTATTTCACATTTCATTCAAGTGTTGAGTTTTCACTTTTTTTTTCCTTCTTTTTCCGTCAGTGTTTTTTATTCCTCTTTTTGTTCCCGCTCTTCTCAGAGCACATTTCAGTTAATACATTTCTATTAAAGTTCACATTTCATTCAAATCATTTATTTATTCCATCATCAGAATCATTTGTAATCTACAGACTCCGTCTTTAGGCCACGCCCTTTACCCGAGTCTGACGCTCTAAATATATATTTTTCCCCTTTGTTCTTTTTTGAAATTTTTTTAATATAAATCAGTGTTGACCTGGAGGCTGTGTACATGCGTTCATCGTTAGCTACATTAGCCTCACTGAACATGCCGCCGCCGTTCCAGATGTTTCTTGATAATAGAACGCCTGGTCTCTGTGGACTCTGTGTGTAAATATCAGCGTTTATTGAAGTTTAAAAAGTGCCTTAAAGTCACTAATGAAGGAAAGAGAAGCTCGGCTCGGCGCTTTGGCGTGTCGACCCGTAAAGAGTTTAACACGAAGGTGAGAAAAACAATAATAATTAAACTCTATCTAACCTTGATTTTCTTTTTTTGATTAGATTTGTATTGCGCTTGGAGTTGTATCCGCTCTGTATTTGCTCTTTTGTTGTAAACCAGCTTCAGTGTTACTGCAGGAGATAAAAATCCTCATGCAACGTTTCATTTGGTTTAAAAGCTTTAGGACCCCCCCCCCACACACACACACACACACCCCCATCATCATCCAGCAACTTTTATCCTAATTATAATAATTATTATTCCTATTGTTATCGCTCGTTATTATTATTATCATCAGACTGACTGACTACCAGACACTCAGCTGCAGATGCGCTATACTCTTCTCCTTTATTGCCCTTATATACTGTTTCTGTATTTCTAGGCAACAGTGGGTTTTTTGTAAAGGAAAAATAAAAGCTTCATTATAGAAGAAACTTTGCTTTTCATGTGTTTTTCTGTTCGTGTGCTAACAGTGATCATCAGTTACTGTACGACGGGATCGGGATGATCACACACTGGGAATTCGGTGATGATCAGAGGGTTTGTTGGTTTGGTTAAAAGACACGAACATGTTTTTGGTTGAAAAATCGAACATTCTGTGATCTTCATTAAACTGGTCCTGCGGTGATCTGATGAGCGATCGATCCCCAAATTCACGCTGCACCAGAGATGCGAAGACCAACACGGGGCTGAACTTTTTTTTTCATTCTTCTTCCCCAGTGGCCCCCCAGAGAGGAGTCCAGAGTCTATCTGGGCCACTTTCAGAAAAATGTGGACAGCAACCATAAGAAATTATTATTTATTTATTTTTTTAAAGAGAAACAGCCGTTTATGCATCGAGTCCAAAACCGTGCCGACAGCATGAGACTCATTATTTATGATCTTTTACGTCAGTTCCATTTCTGAGCAAATACGAGTGAATCTTTGCTGATGAGTGAATTATTGAGAGTTCTGGTCGGTTCCGTATCCCCCTCTCTCAAGAAAATGTCCTCACTGTACGGTGTACATTTTTCTGAAAGTGGCCCAAATACCAAGTCTGCTATTTATTAAAAAAAAGAATTATTACAAACACGTAAAAAAGAAACATGAAGAGTTATGGTGTAGAACGGATTATCATCAGGACCCGGTCCGCTCCAGTATTATGGGAAGGTTGTTTCAGAGATATCGAGCGTGTCCACCTCTAAATAAGTTCAGGATCAGATTAGTGTTAAATGAACCACCTTTTATCATTTTATTTCATTAATTTATTTATTTGTTCCTTAATCTGTATTTAAAAGGTAGGATAGATAAACGTTCGGCTTTAATTCAGATTTACACCAAGTTTACAGCAGCGGCACGGTGGTGCAGTCGTCCACCAGCAATCCAGACGAGTTCACAGCAAGAAGGTCCTGGGTTCGATTCCCAGGCTCGGGGCGTTTCTGGGCGGAGTTTGCATGTTCTCCCTGTGCTTATGCGGGTTTCCTCCAGGTTCTCCGGTTTAAGCATACACAGGTGAATAAGTGTTCCAAATTACCCCTCGTTGTGTGTGTGTGTTGGTCCTGTGATGGCCTGATGTGCTGACCTCGCCTACAGTTGGCTGCGAGGGGCACCAGCACCCTGTGACCCTAATTAGGATTAAGTGGCTTAGCGCATGAATGAATGAATGAATGAATGAACACTTTGCTGGTAAAATGAGGAAACCTTCACCTACACATCAGCCTTTTTTTTGAGCTGCTTTGACACCCCTTGTACGGGCAGGAAGAACAGGCCCTCTTCAGCCCTCGTGTCTTTAGGAGAGACGTGCTGAGGGTGGAGGGTACCGGGCCAAGCAAGAGCAAGAGAAGAATCTTCTGCTGGTTGGATGAGCGCCGCTTCAGAGACCCTTGTTGCAGCTGTACGTCCTGAAGCTAACAGTATGTTTACACTGGTGTATATAAACTCACACACAGTTCACATCCCGAACTCATGAAACCTGTAGTTACCCGAGATGTAAAAGCTGCGAGTGTTAATAAGTGACCAGAAACACCATTACACACAGGAACCCCCTCCGAAGGACATCTGGGTTCCTGTGTTTAAAGTGGAAATCGGGGTGCCAGCGCATTTACAGGTGTGAACCCCAACCGGCTTCCTCTTGGCTTCAGTTCTTCTTACTTATAGAGTCGCGTAGCCTGAGAATAGTCCAGCAGTGTGAGGTGGAGTGTAATCAAGTACACCAGAGAAATACTTGAGCAGGGTGTGGGATAAGTGCAGTACAGCTCTGTGGTGTGGTGTTAGTAAATGATCAGTAGGGAATAGAACTGGGCTGCAGTAAGATTTGGGAGATTGAGAAGTTCATTAGAATTAATATCGTATTGCGCCGAGCAGCTCGGGGTGTAATTACATCTATAACACAGAAGATGGAAATGAAAGCATTATACAGTACGAGATTTTTGTACTACATGAACTGACTAATATAATACAGCGGATCAGGAGCGTAAATAAAATCACACCAGACTGGATGAGATGAGACTTTTATTACAGAACCGGAAGAAAATCATAAAAATAAAAAAAAATTCTACTTCAGAAAGAAACTTTCACTTTATTCCACAGAGGCTTCGACTGGAAAAGAAAATATCTTTATAAACTCTGTGCACAGATTATTCACATCAGACACCACGGTTAGATCAGCTACGCTACAGAGGTTAGAATCTTCAGTATCTCTCACACACACAGTCTAATGTTTTGCGATCCATCTTTGGCCACCAATTCAGTTCAACTTTAAACTAATACCAAAATAAAAAAAAGCCTTCTGAGGAAGAGACGATACTAAGCGCGAGGTCTCTCTCGGTCTCTCTCTCACACACACACACAGAGTTAACAGTTGAGAAGCGTGTTTATTTTTGCATTTAATGCGTCCTGCATAGTTTATTGGTTAATAATCTCACAATCGAAGGCGTTTGAGTTTCACAGCCGTGTGACGATAATCGGGGACTGATTTTTAGGGATCTTTATCCACCCCGTGTGGGGGGCGCGTACAGAGAGTAGGAATCATCCATGTCACTCCTTTGTTAGCAGGAATGCACTATGGTGGTGAGGGATTATTTCTTATTGTGTTTTTTATCCGCACTTCCAAAGTGAATCTCATTAAAGTACATCACATTGTGTAAAAAGGCTTCCTTCACCTTCTACTAGTGTCACAGCTCCTCCTTTAATCCTACAGTACAAAAGGAATAAAATATTATTGATACCTGATGTCGACAACATAAAGTGATGCAGAGTAGAACGAGTTTTAACTTTACACCCGTTGTTGGGTACCACATGTAGTCTATAGAGGTAGGTGTATTCCATGTGCACTTCCCCAAGCTCAGCTCAATAACATTCCTACAAGTTATTATAAACCCAACGTAGTGCACTCAGGAGGGCGCAGGGCTCTTTATAGTCCACCCTCAGGTATAGCGCGTGGCACATGATGAAAAATAATCCAAGTGTAGTGTAGTACAGTTCTGAGGGATTATAGATCATCTAGTGCACCACAAAAGCACCCTACAGAAGCACACTACCTTCTAGGGTCCCTTAATCTGGAACAGAACAGTAACATTGTGATTCATCTCCAGATCAGATTATCAGCACACGCCTGCTCGAAAAGTGACACAGAAGAAAAGAAACGTTCAAGTACCAGCTCACCTCTCGCTCTCTCACACACTCTCACTCTCTCTCTCTCTCACACACACTTCAAATAAAAGCAAATTCAAGTTTTATAACAAGGTCCAGTGTGAGTCTACAGCACTGAGCAACTGCGGGATAGTACTCTCTCTTACACGCACACACACACACACGCACATACACACACAATCGTTGAGCTGTTCATATTTTTTATCTATAAACTTTAGCATTAAAATTAAATCACAAATAAGCCTGAATTGTTGCTGTGTTACGCAATAAAATAAACACTAACGCTCTGCAGAATAAAGAGTATAGAAATGAATGTCTCACACACACACACACACACCCCAGCAGCACAAAGTTAACTACAAATATAAATTATGTCACTTCCTTCCACAGTGATTAAGGTCTTGTGTAAACATACTGACAAAACCAGAAATGACGACTCAGCTTCAGCTGACCCCACCACCCGCAGTCACATGACCTGCACCAATATATATATAAGAACATGAATAAAATGCAGCCTACTTCACTAAACACACGTGATTACAGTTTCCTGTAAAGTTAGTGCTCTTCAGCGCCACCTGGAGGTGTCAGAGTGTCAGTGTCTCAGTTTCTGATCTGCAGTATTTCACTAAACTCGTCCTGTGATCACTTCACTGTCGTTAGAAAGACCTGTGACGGGACACTGACGCAATAATTTGGGCATGGAGTGGAATAACCCTGCTACATTTCTGGGTTTCTGCCTTTTTTTTTTTTGTCTTTTTGTCAAAAATTTCACACTAAATGTGTCAACATTGTGATTGACAAGTAAAAGTGTAACTCCGCCCCTCAGAGTAGGTATTTTATACTGGCACACCAGCCCTGCGGTTTATGGGTTTTTTTTGTGCCTGAAGGGGTTTGGGAATCTGTTACTGGAGGACCGAGTCTTTTCAGTCACTAAAGTTCAGAAGCTTCGCGCGCACACACGCACACACACACACACACACAGCGGAAGCAAAACCACAGTTCCTCATGCCTACAATCTAATAATAATAATAATAATAATAATTATGTATTATTTAATAACAGCTCTGTGTCGGGGGGGATTTGTAGTTACATTCAATGTCTCGTCTCATTTCCTCTTCGCATCTCCTCCCTGACTTTGGTTCGACTCTAAAAGAGAAAAATAAATACTGTTAAGTCATATCTGTTTGAAGTTTCAAGAAACACACATACACACAAGAAACTGACATTTTTCAAGATTCCCATGGGATGGGAGTTAACTTTACTATGAATCACGAGATTGGGACAGAACAGGATAAAAAGTTAACGGGAGCAGGAACCAACCAATAGGACAGAAAAAAACCCGGACAGGTGCCACCATTTTGTAGTTTTCTTTCAATAAGCCAACACTAACTTAAGCTACACGGCCCAGAAGCCAACAGTGCTTCCGGCCGCTGCTTTCCGCCGGAATTAAAAGCTCAGTACCGTACGTGAAACTGTATTGTTCGTTGAGGACACTTCTCTTGCTTGGTGCAGTTTTTTCGTTTAAGTAATTTAAAAAAATAAAAGTAATGTCACTGTTTAACGGAAACAAGCGATCAATAAATTAGTAAAATGCAACTTGATATGTTATGTTTGGGTTTAGTCAACTAAGGTAGTCGTGGTGTGACCCATGAACTGTTTTGTTGTTGTTTTGCAGCTGGTCCTCAATAGAAAACCTATCGGGACCACAGGCCATGTACTATTTAGATTTAGTGCCCTTTAGTGAAGTTTATTGTTGGGATTAAGGCAATAAATGGCTCCCTATAGTACCACAGATGAACTGTTCCTGTATCTTTTGAAATCAAACTGCGAACACAAAGTTATCTTAAAAAACTGATTTACATTGTGTTCATAAACAGAGTCGATGTTTATGCCCCCCGTGTGTGTGTGCGTGTTAGAAACGTGAGAATACAGAGTAGCTGCAACAATGAAGGCAATGTAGAGAATGAGAGCGAGGGAAGGGGGGGGGTCCCTTTACCTGAGAAAGGAAGCTGCAGGTGAGGAGGAAGCGCAGCCTGAACACCTGACTGCAAACTTTTAAACAGGTCTAACAGAGAGAGAGAAATAATAAGAGCAGGAGAGAGAGGAGGTGAGTAACCCAGGACGGATTAGAACCACATCACAAGGAAAGGTGGGGGGGGGCAGAGGTAGAGAGAGAGAAAACATACAGACATGACAAAGAAAAGGGAGAAAGAAATTATTAAAACATCACCACCAGGAAGGGGGCGGCAAGAGACAGAGATCTGAGAGAGAGACAGAGAGAGGTAGAGAGAGAGAGAATGAGACAGAGAAAGGTAGAGAGAGAGAGAGAGAGAGAGAGAATGGGACAGGGAGAAGTAGAGAGAGAGAGACAGAGAGGTAGAGAGAGACAGAGAGAGGTAGAGAGAGAGATAGAGAGAGGGGTAGAGAGAGACAAGAAAAAGGGGAAAGAAATGAAAAAGGTTGAAAGTTGTCTGTCCTGAACGTGTCCCTGCACCCTACACTCACACCTCACTACAGGGGAGCAGTCAGTCAGAGTCTCTGTGCTGCAGTGCATTCTGGGATTGGATGCAGGTTACAGATGGCTGTACTCACTCGGCGTCAGTGTGTATCCTGAGTTGGAGGCGTGTGTGGCTGAACTGGGCGGGGCAAAGTTCAGCAAAGGAAACTGGAAGGGCAGTGAGACAGGTACGAGGCCTCGGAACATCCCTAAACCCAACGGCACAGATGCCACCTACAGAGAGGTACACGTACACACACGTGTACACACACATACACATACATACACACACACACACACACGTGTCCTGCATAATGAACAGATACAGAGAAAATAAAACAATCGATTCATAAATGTGTACAATCAGTTTCTGTACCTGATTTAGGAGGGCGGAGTCAGACAGAGACGGCAGCTCCATGGCCGAGGCACAAATGGCTGAAGACTTGTTGCTCTGACTGGCTCCTCCCACTACTCTCTGCCTCTGTCCATGATTGGTTGTGACCGATGAGGAATTGACTTTACAATCCTGGAAGCTAGACGTGTGGGGTGTGGCTACAGGAACTGGGCTGAAAGGAGATTTGAATCCTGAACTCTTAGGGCTGTTCTGGGTGGGTGGAGTTGGGACAGATGGGCGGGAGGAGGAAGGGGAGGAAACAGTAGGAGGCATGGCCAACGGAGAGCGGTGAGCGTGGTTAGGTGGTGGGGTGGGAATAGACGAGCGGTAGGTGGAACTTGGAGAAGTCTGTATTGACGAGCGGTGGGAACTCGGAGAAGGAGGAGTTGAGACTGAAGGGCGGTGGGTGAAACTAGAAGCAACAAGTGAGGAGGCAGGGGAACGGTGAGCAGGGCCCAGATTTTGAGAATTTGAGGCAGGAGGGCGATTACTGGAACCAGAAGTGGGCTTGGTAATAATAGGGTTGGGGGTGGTGCCAGGAGGGGAGGGAGCAGAAAGAGAAGAATGGTGGGTGGAGCCATGAGGTGCAGATTGAGCAGATCGAGGGGAAGAGTCAGAAGGCGTGGTCTGTGCAGGAGATCGGTGGGCAGACCCAGGAGGCGTGGTCCGAGAAGTAGAATGGAGCGTGGAAGAAGTGGTCTGAGCAGGAGGGCGGTGAGTGGATCCAGGAGGCGTGGTCTGCACAGGAGGGCGGTGTAGGGAACCAGGGGACGTGGTCTGCACAGAAAGGCGGGGTGCAGAGCCAGAGGGCGTGGTCTGCGTGGTAGTGTGTGGTAGTGTAGGGCGGTGTGTGGACCCAGGAGGCGTGGTCTGTGCAGCAGGGCGGTGTGTGGACCCAGGAGGCGTGGTCTGTGCAGCAGGGCGGTGTGTGGATCCAGGAGGCGTGGTCTGTGCAGCAGGGCGGTGTGTGGATCCAGGAGGCGTGGTCTGTGCAGCAGGGCGGTGTGTGGATCCAGGAGGCGTGGTCTGTGCAGCAGGGCGGTGTGTGAGTTTGATTATTGGAGAGTTGCTACTTTGGGAAGACTTTGTAATGGTGGCTTGCATGGGTGTAATAAACCGCTGCTGGTGACCAATGGGTGTGGCTTTTTTCTGGGGTGTGGCCAACTGCTGAAAGCTTTTTTGGTTTAAAGAGTTGAAATTTGGGTGTGGCATTCCATTGTCACTCAATTTGCTTGAGTTTTTCATCTGAGCTGCAGGAGGCGTGGTCTGGCTGAGCTTTATCCCGATTGAGCCAAATGGCTTTTGGAGAGGTGTGGTTGTTGGAGGTGGGCGGGGCTTAGTAGAGGCCATGGCGTTTGTGCTAGCACTGCCAGTTCTACTAGTGGGCGTCGTTAACTGTATCTGAACTGATGAGATATCTTTCACCGTGGAAGACTCTGAAGAAGGGGTGGGACTTGGTGTGTGTGGGTGGGGTTTTGTGACAAAAGAGGAGGAGGAAGAGGTGGTGGGGGTGGGGTTTGTTTTTACACCATTAGCAGAATTGTTCAGGAGAGTCAAAGCCTGAGCGATGGAGTCCAGAGAGTTTGCGGCCAGATCCTCATCCAGCGAATCAGACAAGCAGATTGGCTCAGAGGGTGGCTGTGTACCGAAAGGGGCGGGGTTTACCCCTGGGGCTGTTCCAAGCTGCCATCCCATTTCCTAAAAGAGAAATACACCAAAAGATTTCTCAGACACTTGCACGAGCACGCACAAGCACGCACTCCCACGTACCCCCCACGCACACCCACACACGCTACCTTTAATTTCACAGGTTTGGGGGTGGAAATGATCCTCTTCTTCCCCCTGAAAGATAAATAATGCATTACAGCAGAATAGAAAGAAGTGTGTAGTACATTTACATTTACAGCACTTGGCAGACGCTCGTATCCAGTACAACTTACATTCATCATTTTTATTCATGTGGGCAGTTGAGAGTGGTACAGGGGCTTTTATTCATGTGGCAGCTTGGTGGTACAGGGGCTTGAAGCCCCAACCTTCGGATCAGTAACCCAGAAACTTAACCACTGAATTACCACAGTGAAGTGACTTGTTAACCCCTGTTATCTGATTGGCTAGTCAGGTGCTACAGCTACAACTTTCTACACAGAACAACAGTGCAGCATGTCCTTTACCGACTCACTGCATTTACTTCAATTATTTGTGTCTATACTTACAGATCTGTGAGGTGAGCATGTACTGTGCGGCTCTCCTTAAACAACATCCTTTAACAAACACAGAACACACAAAGGATTAGTTCAGCCACACACACACACACTGAAACCCCCAACAACCCACCCCCACACACCTGGCCTGCATCCATCCTTTAGGCCAGAGAGGTTTGACTTCATTATCCATGAAGACTTTGAGATAATCTTCTACAGAGAGAGGACTCTTCTCCTGCTGATAACATCTCAACTTCACCCGCACTAGGTTACACAGCAGAGTCCTGAAACACACGCGCGCGCACAGATGTAAGGCATGGATAGTGTGTGTGTAATAAATTGTTTGAAGAACACGTCTTCACCTGAGTTTATCATCCCAGATGAACTTCTTCCTTGGTCCCATCACACGTTTCCCCGGTTTCTCCTCCTCTTCATCCTCAGACCCGTTTCTCTCCCCATCCTCTATCTGCTGCCTGTACGCACGCACGCACGCACACACGCACACACACACACACACACAGTAAGCCGGTGTAGATGACTGTATCTGTGCACTATCAAGGCTATTCATGTGGTGTGTGTGTGAGATGGGGACAGGTGTGTGTGTGTGTGTGTGTGTGTGTGTGTGAGATGGAGAGAGGTGTGTAGGTGTGAGTGAGTGTGTGAGAGAAACGGATGGGGACAGGTATGTATGTGTATGTGAGATGAGGACAGGTGTGTGTGTGTGTGTGTGTGTGTGTGTGAGAAAGAGATTGGGACAGGTGTGTGTGTGTGAAAGAGATGGGGACAGGTGTGTGTGTGTGAAAGAGATGGGGACAGGTGTGTGTGAAAGAGCTGGGGCCAGTTGTGTGTGAGTGTGAAAGAGCTGGGGACAGGTGTGTGTGAGTGTGAAAGAGATGGGGACAGGTGTGTGTGTGAGTGTGAAAGAGATGGGGACAGGTGTGAGTGTGAAAGAGATGGGGACAGGTGTGTGTGTATGTATGTGTATGTGAGATGAGGACAGGTGTGTGTGTGTGTAAGAGATCGGGACAGTTGTGTGTGTATGAGTGAGTGTGAAAGAGATGGGGACAGGTGTGTGTGTGTGAGTGTGAAAGAGATGGGGACAGGTGTGTGTGTGAGTGTAAAAGAGATGGGGACAGGTGTGTGTGTGAGTGTAAA
>JAOUQZ010000012.1:8164645-8172145 GCA_028564935.1 Neosilurus hyrtlii
AAACAAGGAAGCGAACAGGGAGGTGTACAGGGAGGTAAACAAGGAGGTGAACAGGGAGGTGAACAGGGAGGTAAACAGGGAGGTGAACATGGAGGTGTACAGGGAGGTAAACAAGGAAGCGAACAGGGAGGTGTACAGGGAGGTAAACAAGGAGGTGAACAGGGAGGTGAACAGGGAGGTAAACAAGGAGGTGAACAGGGAGGTGTACAGGGAGGTAAACAAGGAGGTGAACAGGGAGGCGTACCGGGAGTTGAACATGGAGGTGTAAAGGGAGGTAAACAGGGAGGTGTACATGGAGGTGTACAGGGAGGTGAACATGGAGGTGTACAGTGTGTGTGTGTGTGGTACTCACCATGATCTCTGTGGGTCGCTGTCAATATAAACCATCAAATCAAAATCACCAGAATCACCAAAATTATATTAAACAACCTAAAAAATGTACATTACACACATAATTTACCTGTAATGTACAAACAGCTAACAGTTCTCTCACTGCAGCTAACATCAGCTAACAGCTAACAGCAGCTAACAGCAGCTAACAGCTTACAGCAGCTAACAGCTTACATCAGCTAACAGCTTACATCAGCTAACAGCTAACAGCTAACAGCAGCTAACTTTCTGAATTTAACCGAGTTAACTCAACAAACTGTTCTGTGTAAAACACTGAAATCACAACTCGTTTAACTCTATTGATTTAATACCGTGTTTAAAACGACTTAACGTCTTCGGCTAGTTTCGCTACCTGCTAGCAAGCTAACGTCTCCTCCTCATCATCATCATCATCATGCAACGACAACACGTTGTTGCCAAGCAACCGACGTTTCCGACAGACATTTGAATGAATTAAATTTAATGCCTTGTGGTTAATTCTATAATAATCTTAATAAAATTTTATAATATTAAAAAGTAATATACTTGTGTAATTAAAAGAAGGAAATATTTAATTGTATTTTAATGATCTTTAAAAGCAGTAGGTTTCACTACAAAGCACAGCAGCCCCAGTGGCCTAATGGATAAGGCACTGGCCTCCTAAGCCAGGGATTGTGGGTTCGAGTCCCATCTGGGGTGAAGTTGTTTTCGTTTATTTAAATTTGTTAAAAAAAATGCAACATTTTGTAGAGATGTAACGATCCACTCCGGGAGAATTCGACTGGATTCTAGAATATTTTTAGCAGAATTTTAAAGAAATTTTTATTCAGATTTATTAAATGTTAAAAACACCAAGATTCACTCTGGAAAAAAACACTCAAAACAATCTCCCAGGCTTCGTACTCCAGAGCAAGAGAGCTCCAGCAGCATGAGGTCTGCAGAATGTAACACACCCCCAATGGTTGGGGTTTGGGGATATGAGGCCCAGTGCGAATCTTTTATAAAGGTTTAGGCATTGATTTATAATTAAACTGTAATTACAGATTTATTCCTGATAAAACCATGGAAGGAATTATTTATTTATAGTTCCTTACACATCATTTTATCAAAAAAATTAAGAGGGGGATTTAAACAAACTTATTAAAAATAAACACAAAGGTATTTCTTATAATTATTGGTTTTCTACAGATTTTAGGCATAAATCTTTACAGATCTCTACAAAACCAGACTTAACCACTGAGCCACTAGCAGCCTGAAATCTTTTTTTTTTTTTTGCTTAATTTTTGATACACTGTATTAACCCCAGAAGGGAAATTATTGCCTCTGAATTTAACCCATCTGAAGTGAGCACACATTCAGAGCAGTGGGCTGCAACACACATTGGGGCACCTGGAGAGCAGTTGGAAAGGCGTCACCACATATTTTTCCTGCTGGTTTGTAAATTGAACCAGTGACCTTTTGGCCCCTAAGCCTCCAACCATTGGGCCACAGCTGTTTGCAGCAACAAACTTACACACTTCCTGTCAATAAATCAAATCTTCCATTTTCTTAGAGAATATCGATACCTACAAGGACCTACGATCAAGAGTGCACCTATAGCAGAGACACTCCTTAGTTTGTAAGGTCACTTATTTGGCTGGCTCAGCTTTCTGTGAAGGAAACCTTCACAGTATTGTGAATCTGTTTCAAGATCAGTCCACCAGGGAGACTTGTGCTGTCTGGGAAGGCGGCTGTACACAGTAGCCACTACAAATCACTATTCTCATTCTTTAACTACCAAACATTCCTCCTGCCACCAGGCTGCTCCAACTAATCATTTTAATAACTGGCTCTTTTTAGAAATACCCTCGCTCTGGATTTCTTGTAAAATATCTTATATTTATACTGTGGACGCACCTAGGTAGTGTGACCCTTGTTTAAATCAGTAAACACGAGATCTCACGTGTCTGTCCTTTACTCATCTCTGACAGCCTAGTGCATCTCGTTTCTGATTTGGTAGGATCGCAAAACTGAACGACTGTCTGGGATAAACATCTGAACTTTTACACAATACACAGAACAAAAATGGAATAAATCACAACACTTTAATAAAGCCATCAAGTTTATTGGCTCAACATTAACACACAAGATGAGGTGTGTTTAGGACCAGTCAGCGGTGGAGCCACCCCACTCTCCAGTCTGAGCTGTGGGGGCTGCGCTCCAATCCTCAGTGGCAGGCTGTGCACTCCAGTCATCTGTGGAACAACACACATGTAAGAGGAGTTACAGTCAGTGTGGAAAAACTGAGTAGAACTAAAACCCGGAATAAATACCTACCGGTGAAACCTTCAGCTCCAGGAGCAGGTTTAGCAGCAGCAACGGCGGCGGCGGCTAGAGAGAGAGAGAGAGAAAACAAAACAGGATTTACACACGCAAAAGATTCAGCTTAACTTACACAGGAGTGAATAAAATGGACAGACTACAGATAGATTGAAATGGTTCCAGAAGTGCCATGCAGTTAAAAAAAAAAAAAAACCTCTTAGTTATAAATATTTAAAACAAATGCAAAATCAATAATTAAACTAAAATAACTAAAAAATAAACAAACAACTAAAATAAAATTTGGGGTGGGGGTGTTTGTCCCCCTGCTACGGCTTGACGAAAAAAAGCTTCAAAAATAAATGAAAACATTGCAGTGCGCCCTCTGGTGGACAAACACATTAACAGTAATAGGCCCACCTTCCTTCTCATTTCACCCTTTTATTAATTCTATAATTCACCTGATAGTTGATGTCACCTCACTGGTGAGAAAAAGATGGAGGTGAAAGTAGTAAAGAGGATGAGGATAAAAAGGGTGCATCTTTTACCGTTAGCGTGTGTCCGCGAGAGAGCGATCTGGAAGGGTTAGTGCTCCTTACCTTCAATGCCAGCGGTGAACTGCTGTATGGGTACTGACGGGACCTGCACGCCCTCAGACCAGTCGGGCACCTCGAGCTGAGCGATATCAGCGACCGGAGCGGACCACTCGCCCTGGAACTCCTCCTTTCCTATAGCCTTCTCTGCTGCAGCCTGCTCCTCCTTCTCAATCTGCATAGATGAGAGAACAGAAATAAATATCCCTCAAAAACATCAAGATTCTGGTCTCAGACACCTCTCTAAACCCTGCTCAAGTTCTCCTGATGTGACCCCTTACCTCCTCAGGATCTCTGTAGAAGTACAGATCAGGCATCACCTCCCATGGGTGCTCACGGGAAATGGTACCACGCATCCTCAGCACTTCACGGGCCAACATCCACCACATCAGACCCACAGAGTGAGGACCCTACACACACACACAAGTTACAGCACAGATCTTAACATACTCTAGAGCAGGACAGGTAAGGGTGTGGTGTATTACACTGTACCTTGTTGTTACAGGGGATGGCGATATCTACATATCTGAGCGGAGAGTCCGTGTTACACAGAGCGATGGTGGGGATGTTCACGTACGATGCCTCTGTCAGTGGCTGGTGGTCGGCACGAGGGTCAGTCACAATCAGGAGGCGGGGCTCCCTGAAAGCAGCCTGGATCTGATTGGTGAATGTACCGGGTGTAAAGCGTCCAGCAAAAGTTGTGGCACCAGTGGCAGAAGCAAACTTCAGCACTGCCCTCTAAAAGACACAGTAAATCAGGTGGTCAGGAATGGTCAGGCGTGAGGTATTATAAAAGAGCAGACACTTGTTTAAACAGTTTCAGGAGCAAGTAAATTAATGTGGCTCAGGTCACTATCAAACCCCAGTCATGGGACAGGAAGTCCTCATGGTGTTAGCGAAAACCCGGCTGATCACTATAGCACACCTCCGACACCCCAACACCAACATCAGTGAAGGGCTCTAACAGTGTGCACTAAACCACACTAAGACCATTAGTAGGCTAGTTTTTTTGAGGGGTGTATCTACCTGGCCGGTGTTCCTGGACGAAATAACACAGACATCAGCAGGGTTCTCAATGGCGACAATGGCACGGGCAGCCAACAGCAGCTTTTCCCAAGTTTTCTTCAGGTTGATGATGTAAATGCCTGTAACAAACAACTGTTGAAACTAACCACACACAGAGACTCCAGATCTTATCTTATCCAGGTAAGTTTGTGATGTCAGGAGTAACAGGTGCTACAAGAGCTGAGTAGGGTTTCCACAAGATGTGATGCCATGGCAATTTATGCGACATTCCAGTTCTGGTCAGAGCAGGTTATGATCTTGGTTAACCTTATAAGCTCCACCAATTCACTTCAATTCTTCATTAGATATTACCCAGTAGGAAAAAAGGTGGATTAGTACATTTGGACACCGAGGAGCAAGGGAGAAGGGATTTAGAGAGAGTATTATATACAATCTGTTATTTTGCTCTGATCTTTATTAAAGACAATCTGATGGAATTCACTGTCTTTACCCACGGCTGTGGGTCAGACGTCTATAATTACTCAGTGGAGTAACAATTAATTTTAATTCTAATACACATCACAAATTAAAAATATTCCAGATTAACATCTAGACATACCATGATACTGTACATGTAACCTAACAAGTTCCAGAAGAAGAATCATTTATAACACCAATTATCACCAGTAGATCAGGGTTTATTAACACCGAAATCACTCAATAACCACGAGTTAACATACCAGCAGCGGTACTCTCGGCATCAGAAAACCGTATTAACAGACAAACCAAACATTGTCACATCTGCATGTTACGATAAAGGAAACTGGGCACGCCATCATCCTGACATCACTCACACACATCACTGTCATGTTCTCATTTTATCATCCTTTCATCTCTCTCTCACACACACCTCACCGTCACTTTTTCTCTTGTAGACATACTGCTCCATCTGGAAGTCCAGGTTGGTTCCACCCAGATGGGTTCCTGCAGCCAGGAATTTCAGCACATCCTCCTCCTTCATCTGAAGGACATCTAGACCTCCGGACATCGTGACCACTTTCCCTGCGCAACGAGATTAGTGGGAGAGCTACCCGGAAAGAAGGAGAGAAATTAGATATCAGATAAATGTTTACCACAACTAAACTTTCATAACCACTGACTGCAAATGTGGCTCAGGTCACTATCAAACCCCAGTCATGGGACAGGAAGTCCTCACGGTGTTAGCGAAAACCCGGCCGATCACTTTAGCACACCTCCGACACCACAACACCAACAATAGTGATGGGTTTTAACAGTGTGCACTTATACAAAGAAATAACCAACCACACAATGTATTACAACATGGAAAATAAAATATAAGCAGGCTGCTACACATCATTCCAAACATGAGCATTAGTATAGTCCTAAGAGTCGAATACCACTGTTGAGCTAAAAGAATCGACTCGGAGTCGACTCGCATGCAAATGACAGACTCGAATCTACAGTGAGTGTTTTAACTCGCGTTCCAAAGGCATTTACACACATACAGTTAAATTAATAAAAAAGCTAAATTAAGTATAATTTTGGTGAAAATAAGTGTAATTATAATGCTTAACTATTTGGCTGTGTGATGTAGCTCCGTGAGGTTTGTATTTTAAGCATATAAAGCTAGATAAACGCCTGCGTATTAAAAAGTTACGTGTAGTGCACATAAATTACACACTAATAAACATGGGGCTGTTTTTTTTCCTCCGAAACCCTTTATAACAAACCTGAGGTAAATTTCATGCTAACAGGCTAACGGCACGCGCGCGCTGAGTGCATAGGCCTTCCCCTCACCAAGTGAAACCTGGAGGAATTCTTCTCAAACACAAATTTTCACACTAAACTACATCTAAGTGTTGTTTTAATACATTCAACCATCTGTAGAGTCGAAGCTCGTGTATTTTCACCTTTTAATTAACCTCATAATTATAAAAACTCGAGCTCACCACGAGACAACGCCGTATGGAGATCACCTCACGGCAAAAAGAGGGCGGGCAAAGGAAATTACGTCATATATAACTCGCAACGGAACCAATGAGATTTTAGGGGAAGTACGTCCTTTAGCTCAGTGGCACTGCCCCCTATAGTACAGGAGATTATAAAAGTCTTTCAATTATATTTCAAATGATTTTATAAGGTAAGATATTTATTAAATGTTCTTAAATGTGTAAATCTTAGAACTCAACATTATTTTATGATTCATTTTTAACACAACACTATCAGAGTGACTTTATTTTATAATCATGTGTACTTTTTGAAATCAGGCCTTTTCCATATATTTACTATTAATAATAAACAAAAAATGTTTAAAATCATACACCAGGTACTAAGTGTAATGTAACTAAGCACAACACCCACTAAATCACCATGTTAAAATTCTACACACTTGATAGCGAGTAAAAGAAACAAAGTATGAGGTTGTTTACGAAAACAGGACAAATATATTTTCATGTAAAAAACCAGCAGGCACAGCACTGATCTGAGCAGTGAATATCAGCAAGATAAAGTGACATTAAAGAACAACAATCATGAGAGCACATTGCCATTTATCTCCAGTTTTTTGGCAAAACAAGAGAAACACACACTCACTGTTATACATAATTGTGCGTTGGAATATACATTTGTCAATTTAAACACAGAACAGAACTGACTCACATACGCCTCTCAAATGAAATGCAGGTAATGAGTTAAATCACAGTGTGTTGTAAAATAACTGATTATCTAAACATATCCGCTACAGAGACTCCTCTTGAATTAAAGTGCATTCACAAACTATGGTGTGTGTGTCTCATACATTCAGTCCAAAAACACACACACACACACACAGTACCACAAGCAGCTTTCAGCTCCTTCTCTTACCTCTTATCTTTAATCATATTAATATTAATAATAAAAAAGTCTCTGCAGTGACAATTAAATTTACATAAAGTCTTTACAAAAAGCATGAATACATCCAAGCATCAGTAACGACGAGGCAGCTTCACAATGTGAAACACTGAAGATTAAAGTTTTAACAGATGTACTTCAACAAGACTGTCCAAACATGAAGGGTTCTGTATCTCCAGAATTTTCTCTGCTGATCAACCTGAGTCCGGTTTCGATTTTTTTCTTTTTACAAGGCTGCATATTAAATGCTTTGAGAAATGATTACGGAAACCTATAGAGCTCTCGGTAAGTGACAGGAAGTGGCTCATGTATAAAGTACATAAAA
>JAOUQZ010000012.1:8180669-8203169 GCA_028564935.1 Neosilurus hyrtlii
ATCCGCCTGTCAATCTCCCGCTCCATCCTTCCCTCACTCGTGAACAAGACCCCGAGATACTTAAACTCCTCCACTTGAAGCAAGATCCCATTCCCGACCCGGAGGGTGCATTCCACCTTATGGCTGATCAGTGTATATTAAAACCAGTCTACAGTGTTCACTTCCAGCATACAAGTTAAATTTTATTTGTCACACACAAATTATACACAGTACAATATGTAGTGAAATGCTTAAAATGTCCAAAATGTAAATAAACTATCAAAGTAACAATAAAATAATTAAACTTTTTAAAGGATTTTAAAAAAGGTCAGTATAAATATAAAATGCAAAAAAATTGAAAAAAAGTATATACAAGTATATAATTTAATTATATTGCCTTTATATTTCATATATATGAAATATAAAGGCAATATAATGAAATATAATGTAATACAGTGACAATTCAAGTAATTGTCTGTCTGTAAAGTGTTTATGTGCAAAGTGACCTCTGCATTTAACCCATCCAAAGATGGATCTTCAATTCCCAAACCAGCAGGAAAAGCGTATGGCGGTGGTGGGGGAGTGAGCTGCACCTTTCCTTCCTCCACCTTCATGGCTGAAGTGCCCTTAAGCAAGGCAGCCAACACCGGGCACCCGATGTGTGGCAGCCCACTGCTCAGAGTGTGTGTGCACGCGCTCACTTTGGATGGGTTAAATGCAGAAGTCAGTTTCCTCTTGTGCAATTAATACAGTATAAACACATGTATTTTAAAAAAAAAAAAAAAAAAAAAAAAAAAAAAAAGGTAATGAAATTAAAATTCAGATGCAAAACCCAGTAAGTCCACTTGACCCCTGTTCTAAAACTATTCCTTTTTGTTATGTAATGGTTAAGGGGCACTGAACAAAATAGATTGTTCAAATTAAACCTTGAACTAAATTTCACTGTTTTAAAACAAGAGGTCAAGTGGACTTGCTGGGTTCTGGAACTGAACTCTTCATATACAGACCTCACCTTCATTACAACCCAGGTGTTCTGTGTACTGGTGTATGCATTTGGTATAGTCGTATACACACCTGTGCACTTGATTTCTTCATTCGATCATTAAGGAGTTCTATGCTGCAATGTTCCTCTTCAAGTTCCTCCTCCAGCTTAGCGATACGAGTCTCCAACCTCCTCTTCTCATCGTTCAGCACAGACCTTACACACACACACACACACACACACACACACACACACACACACGATGCTCATTGATACAGAGCATTTCCCAACCCCTACCCATCTCAGAAAAACACTGAAACATAACTTTTACCCAAACTCCACCTGAACCCTAAACTTAACCCTTAAATGGTACTTTGAAAAAAATGAAAAACATAAAATGTCTCATTGTTTTGGCTAAAAACATACTCAGTTTCAACAGTTTCTCCAGTCCACAATATGAAGCATGTACACACATGCCTTAGTACACAATTTAAATACATTTTTACATTAAAAAAAGGGCTTAACAAAAAAAAATAAAATAAAATAAAAAAAAAAAAAAGAGGGAAAGTTAAGTGTCAGATTTACATTTTGGAGTTGCAGCTGGTCACTTCATCATGCAGCTCATCTCTCTCCTGCTGAATCTTCTTCTTACTGCGATCAGCTGCAGACAGATCCTATACAAACACACACACCTCTCTCAGGATCCCAAACCACATGACAGACAGATAGCCATGCAGACAGATAGCACACACACACACCTCATGTAACTGCATGTTTTCAGCCTCCAGACTTTTCAGTTTGCGTTCATTCTCTTTGGCGCTGTTAAGTGCTGCATCTCTCGCCATTCGGAGCTCATCCACATCCCGCAACTGATCCTTTAACTGAGCCTGCACACACAAAATATTGGTAGGAAGTGTGTTCCACCCCTAACCCATTCAATGATCAAGTCTGTGTATGTGAGATAGAGAGAAACCTGTAGCTTCTTTAGCTGTTTCAGTGCTTCATCTCGAGCTTTAATGGCCTGCTCAATTTGAGCCACCAGTTCAGACAGATCCAGTTCCAGCTTCTTCTTGGCAGCTACAGCCTGATTTTTTTGCTTCCTCTCATCCTCCAACTCCACCTCCAACTCCCGCACCTAAACACACACAGAAGCACAAGCAGTTCATATCGGACATTTATAAATCCGACAGCGATGTGTGATCAAGGACGAGGACAGGCATCCCGTCGCTGTCTCACCTGCTTCATCAGCTGTTTCCTCTTCTCCTCTCCAAGCTCGTCTCGTCCCTGCAGGTCTCGCTCAAACTGTGCCTTCATGGCCTGCAGGTTCACCTCCAAGCGCAACTTCGCATCTTCAGTCAGCTGCAGCTCGTCCTCCATCTCCTCCACCTGCAGTTTCATCTCTTCCAACTGCTGCTCCATCGCTCGCTTAGCACGCTCCAGCTCATGAACCTGAACACACACACCCCCATCAGCACACCTATACACAGTCATTATTAGTCTGCAGATGAGTCCAGACTGTTCTTTTACCAGTTCTTTAAATCAACTTATTATTCCAGCCACCTTTTGGGATGTTAGAGCAAAAACTGTTGGTCCGATCAAAGTGAATTTTACATGTTATTGGCAAATAGATGTAGACTGTTGATATTACTTGTCATCAATCATTAGGAGATAATTACTTAATGATCATGTACCTTAAACTATTGGACCAATCAAAGTCAATTTCACATTATTGAAAACTTGCATTATATCCACAGACTAAATTACCAACAATTTTAAATTCATGTTTTCTCTCTTCCAGGCTTGATTTTCTAATGGGGTGGGTGGGGCGACAGGGACCCTAAAAATGACCAGATTTGACCTTGCTGTGGCCATACTCCTGTTTGGATTAATTCTTAAATCATTTAAGAAAACAGTGGGGGTGGGGTGGGGGGGTGAGAGTTCAGTCTGACAGAGGTTTAAAAAAAAAATTTGTGAAAATTAAAAATCAAAGGGTTAACAGTGGGTCCTACATACACTTTTGCCAACATCATCTTTAGAAGACACGAGAGCCTCCATCTCTGTTTTGAGGAGTTTACTGGTTCGTTCCAGTTCATTTCGCTGCTCCTGTAGAGCCTCCAGCTCCCGAGTCAGTGTCAGTGTCTTTGTCTCCTTTTCACGAGCCTCAGCTTCTGCTCGGTCTCGCTCCTCACTGTAACGAGCCGAAATACTCTTCTCCTCGGCCAGCATCTACACACACACGAAAATCCTGAACACACCTGGCACATCAGACAGCGGAAACACCATGACATCATGAGTGAGGAGGTTCCATACCTGGTCGAATTTTTTCTGCTTCCTCTCGAGCTCCTGTACGATCTGCCGCAGTTGATCCTGACCCACCAGCATGTCATCAAGCTCCCGCTGCAGCCGCACCTTCGTCTTTTCCAGCTTGTCATAGTCCGAGGACTTTTCTTCCAGACACTGGTTCAGGTTCTCCACTTCTCTCTGCAGCTTCCTCTTCCCTTCTTCCGAAGCCTCCAGAGTCACGGCTTCTTGTTCCATCTTCTTCCTCAACTCCGACAGCTAAAGAGAAATGGGGTCCAAACAATGGCGACATATGGGTTTATGGGCGGAGCTTGGGGTTAGATGGCATGGTTGATCATAGTTGGGATGGAGCCTGTACCTGTGTCTGAGTGACCTGAAGCTGTTTCTCTACACTTCTCTTTCCCTCCTCTTCCTCCTCCAGAAGATCCCTCAGGCGGTTCTGTTCCTCCTCGAGTTGACGCAGTCGTGTATTCAGGGACAGTTTCTGACGCGTCTCCTCCTGCAGCAAATCCTGAAAAAGCACAAAAAACCTGACGGTTTACTGCTGTGAGGATGAAACATCCATCCCACTCACATCCCTAAATTACAAGTGTGCACACGCATGTGTGTGTGACGGAGACCTGTGTATCCTGAAGCTGAGACTCTACTGATGAACAGTCTTTAGCTGCTTTGACGGATTTACTCTCCACTTCAGACAGTGTCTTGTTTAAACCCTCCAACTCCAACTGAACACACAAGTTAAAAGTAAAGACACCACAGTACAACACACACTACTTAAGTTCTTGTGTAATGTTTGCTCCAGGTGTAAATGTCCAGTTAATGACCTGCATCTTGCTAATTTTGTCAGCCATATCCTTCTTCTGTTTCTCACTCTCGTTGTGAACCAGTTGGAGCTCCTGCAGCTGAGCTTCAGCTTTTTTCCTGCGATGTTCAGAATCATTTTTACTCTGAGTGACGGACTGGAGCTCAATCTTCAGCTCGCTGTGCTCACTCTCCAGAGCGTGTTTCGCCTTCTCCAAGGATGCCTTGTTCTAGATTGGAGGGGGAAGACACCAAAGAGAATCAGTTTTTGTTTCCTTCCTAGGTAACATGCGCGAGTGTGCGCGAGAGCAGTACCTTCTTGGCCTGTTCCAGTTGATCATTAAGATCCTCGAAAGCCTGGGTGTGTTTGTGCCGCAGTTCACTGAGGAGCTGTTCATGACTCTGAGCTTCATCTTCCAAAGTTTTCTTTAACTGAGCCACCTCAGATTCCCGCTTTGCTCTGTCCACACACACACACACAAATCCTATAGTATGCACATTCTCACTCCTCAGATCCTTACAGAGATGTTGTGATTAGCGCGTGTGTACCTGAGCTCCTGCTGAGCCGCAGTCGAGTCCAGCGTGTCCTCCAGCTCACTCTTCAGCGCCTCCAGCTCCTCACTCAGATCCCGTTTCTGTTTCTCAGTTTTAGTTCTCGCGGCTCTCTCCAGTTCCAGGTCCTCCTGAAGTTCTGTAACCTGAGCCTCCAGTTCCCTCACCTTCTTCTGTGCTGCATTTTTCTGTGATGTTTCTGCCTCTATCCTGCAGGGGGCAGCACAGAGCACACGCGCGCGCGCACACACACACACAAACACACTTGTTTAGCTAACCAGCAGAGTGAAAATTGGAGCTATGACATGCCGAACTAGAAATACAAAAAAAAGCCAAATGAAGTAAGTCTGAAATAAGTCTGCACAACTAAAGCAGCTATGACTGAATCCAGCCAATCAGGAGTTTCCGCACCTGGCCAACGCAGCCTGTAGCTCCTCCTCTTTTTTGGCAAGCTGTGCACGAAGTTCTGCGATCTGAGCCTGAAGATCAGCAATGAGATCATTGAGCTCTGTGGAGTCACTTTCCAACTTCCTTCGGTTCTTCTCCAGTTCCTGTCGAGTCTTTTCTTCCTTCTTCAGACGCTCTGAGAGAGAAAAAAATAATTACACTGCATCACTCATTCTACCAGGTGGATCAGGGTCTGCACTCTTCTCACCCTCCAGGTCAGTGATCATGGCCTCGTGTTTGTTTTTGAGTTTCTGTAAACTCTTGGACTTCTCCTCCTCCTCAGCCAGGTTAGAGCTGAACTCCGAGATCCTGTCCTCCAGCTGCTTCTTTTCCTGCACATGCACACATTTAAGCACTTGATCTCAAAACATGGCTCCCTGATTGTCCTTTAGTCGAGTTATAAGGACCATCATAAACACCAGCGAACATCAATAGGTTCATCTGAAACTACGGTGTGTTTTTTAGGTTAAAATGAACCTGTTCAGTGTTGTGAAATGTTAGATGTATTATTTAGGAGAACCTTGTTGAGTTTGACGTTCTGGTCATCCAGGACCATGATGTCCTCCTCCAGCTTCTTCAGTTTGGCTTCTGTGGTCACTTTCTCCAGCTGTAGTTTCTGCCGTGCTGCTTCCTCCTCATCCAGCTGTTGCTCCAACTCCTGGAACACACACACACACACACACAGTTAGGATTTATTCCATCATTCGTCAAACTTCAGATTATTAAACCTCACTAAGGTTGTAACGACGTCAGTAATCTCCATATCCATGTCACACCGCCACCCATCACCATCTCACCATGATGTTCTCCTGCATCTTCTTCCTCTCGCCCTGCAGCTGATGGACACGCTCCTCTTCCTCCTCCACACGGTTCTCCAGGTCGTGTAGGATCTCCTCCATCTCCTGCTGCCGAGCCGCCAGGCGGGACCTCATCTCCTCTGCCTCGGCACACAACTCCGTCTCCGCCTGCAGCTGCTCTTGTAGAGTCTGCTTCTCCGCACTCAGCTAAGCAGAACAGTGCAAAAAAAAATAAATGAATAAAAAAATTTTTAAAAATCAGTTAATTCAGCTCTCTCACCTCTCTCTCTTTTTCTCTCACACACGTTTTTACCTGCTGCTGTTTGGCTTCAAACTCTCGTAATGCTTGTTCCATCAGCTGCTGTTTCTCCTTCACCTTCTCCAGCTCCTCCTCCTTCGCCTGCATTTCCTCCTCCTGACGGGTCACCTGGAGCAGAGGCTTCACCTGTGCACACACACACACACACACACACCTCTTACTCTGTAGGGTTCAGGGCCTTTAGAATAAATTACAAATAGTCTGTTTGCATCACTCTAGCAGTTCCCTCTCACACACAGGTAAAGCTGACCTTAGTGAAGAGTCTCCACCACTGCCAGTTCCTGAGCTTCAGATAAGCAGCACAGTTCCTCTGGATCACTCGCATCGCCGTGAGCTGCTGCTGACGCTTAGCAAATGCCCTACACACACACGCACACTATTGGTCTCCCCAGCAGAGCTTAATTATGGCTCTTAATATTTAACAATAAGCCCATTTATCACAGAAAATGTAAGAGTTAATGAAAAATAAAATGAAAGGATAAATTCAGATACTAAAACAGAGTCCTGTCTCACTTGCGGGCGACGTAGCCGCGACACCAGGCCTGGAACTTGAGGATGACGTCTGTGATTTTGATGTCACGCTCCTCCTCGAGGTGAGCCAGAACTCCGGCCCGGAAAAACACTTTACTCTGTCCGATCCGGTACAGATTCGAGTCCAACTCGAGAGCTTTAATCTGAAAAAAGGAGAACAAACAGGAACTCCAAGAGTTCAAAACACTCCCTCTGAACGTTAGCATACAGATCTAAAGTTCCACAAAAACACTAAAAGATTTATTCTTATTAAACCCACCATCAGCACACACGCCTGTTTACCGTCCATGAAACCTTTAGGGATCGCGTTCGGGGTGAGTAACTCGTATCTAAAAGGAAAGAACAACCGTGACTAGGAAGTACGTCTGAACATGTGGAAGAGTACGAGAGGGGGCAAGAAAAAGAAGAAACAAAAAAGGATCCTGGATTTGGGGGAATTACCTCCCCCACCAGGACAATTTCACATGTCTTACTAATGTAAACTTTTATGCAGACATTCAGATGAAGTTTTTCTGTAGAGTAGGGGGTCATACAAACTGTTCCATTTAGAGGTGACTGTCCATGGGCTTAATTATAAAAAAGCCCCCCTTAATAGATGCTACTGTTCAGAGACTCACTAGGGGGAGACATTTCATTAAAACTAAGCCAAGTTATAATCCATGTGTGCCTTACATGCCCAGTTACCCTCTAGTTTATTACAAACCTCACGGAAAACAAGATCAGTCAAGTGCTCATGTTTACAATAATTAAAAGGACCCTTCATGTTAGTGTGTGCACCTCTGTCTGAACTCCTGGAAGATGATACGGTTGGGGAAGCCCTGTCTGCAGATCCTGATTCCCTCCAACACACCGTTACACTTCAGCTGATCCAGGACCAGGTGAGGATCCAGTTTACCTGCCTGTGTGTGAGAAAGGTCCCATGATGAGATGTAAACACTAGCATCTTCTCAGGGTTGTGGATTAATTAAAATACAGTGTAGATTTACACTCGTCGAATTTTCTTTTTTTTTTTTTTTTAAACACATACTGTACCTTCTTCTCATGGTTGGGGATGATGCAGCGGACGAAGTTGGGGTTGGTGTTCCTTAGCGTGGTCATCAGATTGGCGAGCTGCTCTTTGTAAAGCTGGCCGACTGTCCGGAACATTCCTTTACGGGTTTTAAAGGCTCCATGTACCGAGTCCCCCATTCCTGCAACTTTATCCAGTCCTACAATTCTGTCCACTGAGAGGAAAAGAAGGAAACCGGGTCAGGTGTGTTCATGAGGTCTGAGCTCCTTCACTCAGGCACATAAGGAAACAGAATGAACATTAAAAAGAAGAATTAAACACACTGAGATAGAAATACAAATGCTTACCATCTTTCCAGAGCTCAGATACAAATTTGTCTGATGATTGATTGAGCAACATCGTTATGTTATCATTCAGAGGGTCCATGTTCTTCATCAGCCACTCATTTGCTTTATAATCCACCTGAGACAGAGAGAATCCGTCCTTCACCATGACACCATACACCACTGATCCAATCATCTGTTTATCCATCCCACAATGCCAATCTCTCCCTACCTTGCCAGCGTAGTGGATGAGGCAGAAGTCTGCATCGTCTTTCAGCTTCTTTGCTTTCTGGAATTTGGGATGGTTCCCCTGCTCCTGCACCAGCTTATCCACAAACGATTTATCTGTGGCTTTGGGGAACCAGCACTCCTCGTCCAGCAAAGCCAAAATGCCTGGAGGCCCAGTCTGAACATCGGAAGTCAAACTCATTAACGCTAACGCATCAACTTCGAGCATTAAAAAACCCCAGGATTCGCCGTCAGCCTCCCACAAAAAACAATTCTCGTGCAACACTCACGGGTCTCTCAATGAGGTCGATGCAGGGCTGCAGGTCGAGCCCGAAGTCAATGAAGCTCCACTCGATGCCCTCGCGCTGATACTCCTCCTGCTCCAGGATGAACATGGTGTGGTTGAAGAGCTGCTGCAGCTTCTCATTAGTGTAATTAATACACAGCTGCTCGAACGAGTTTAGCTGCAGGAGAGGGGCAGGGGTGCACATACATGCCCGAATCAAAATCAGTTCTACAAGTTATGAGTTAATCCTGGGATAAGTGAGGAATAACAGACTGAATCAGAACTAACTTGTGGTTACCTCAAAGATCTCAAAGCCGGCAATGTCCAAGATGCCGATAAAGGAAGCTCCCTGGCGTTTAGTTTTGTCCAGGGCTTTGTTAATCCGCGTCACAAGCCAGCGGAACAATCTCTCATACATGGCTTTGGCTAAAGCTTCGACCGCAAACTCGGCCTGCTCCTGCGTCTGTGCTTTCTGCACGAAATCACGGCCCACTTTGATCCGCGGAGAGAGGATGGCACGCACAAAGTCGGTCACGTTCATGGCCAGCAGGTGGCACACTTTCTGTGCAGCTGAGAGAAGGTGGAGAGGCAGCGTTAGGAGTCAGATTCAGATCAGGGAAGTGGGGGCGGTGGTGGGGTTTACCTGTGTCATCCGGCATGGAGGCCTGGTCAGAGTTACGTTCCTTCTTAAACATGATGTTTCCCAAATGAAGAACCGCAGACACTACCTTCAGCAAACCTGAGGTCGATTAGATCACACACACGATTAATAAGCACTTCAGTGAAAACATGAACCCATCGCCTTACTTCACTGTTCACATCTGAGTACAACACGAATGCATGTGCAAGTGGGTCACCTGTCTGCTCGTCCTCAGGGATGCTCATGATCTTGAAGGCGTCCATGGTCTCAGCGTAGAGATCTCGGTCCTGCTGTCCTGGAATCGTCACCTTCCCATTGGACAGGAAACGATATTTCTTAAAATCCTCCAGGCACAACTCCGCTTTGGAGAAGGAACACACACACACACACACACACAACATTGACCTTTGGGGAAAAAAAAAGGAGAATGATCCTGTCCCATCTAAAGTGTAGGAAACATCTGTAATTATTTAACAGAAGCACAAAGCAACGCCAGGGCATGAAACAGTCTGAGGATCCAACCTCTTAAAACTCTGCAATTCAATGTACAACAGTGTGTGTGGGTTTGATCGTAGCTACAGAAAAGCATGAGAACAGCTACACAAAGGATACAACAGCAGCTTAATGTTAATAACACGCAGATTAATAGGGCCGAGTACGAACAGAGAACAAGCTACATAAAGTTGGTCTAATCTAAACTCAGCAATTTATAGGGGGTGGGGGTTGTATCGACAAAAAAATAAATAAATAAATAAAAAATTTAAAACAAAAAGTTACATGTCTGCTTGTCTCCGGCTCCTGACAGCAGGTAGTAGAAGATGTGGAAGGTGCGCTCTTCTTTCGCCTGTCTGATAGCGCGAGACTTCTCCAACAGATCTGATTTATTAGTCAAGGATGTGGGGGTGGGGTTGAACCTGAACCAGAAATATTAATTAATATCAGGACCGAGAACTCATCTCCAGTGTTAAAATTAATCTGCAGGGAGGATACAGGTCTCGATATTCGCTCCAACAATGTGGCCGTTCACATCAAAGTTAATCCTGATAAACTTCCCCTGTGGAGAGAAATGTTAAACTTAGATTAAATCATTAAACCCACAACCTTAACCATTAAAATCAGGAGCCATAAAAAAATAAACAAACAAACAAACAAATACATAAATATATTGTTCTGCGGCTCTTACAAAGCGTGACGAGTTGTCGTTTTTCACCGTCTTGGCGTTACCGAAAGCCTCCAGGATGGGATTGGCCTGCAGCAGTTGCTTCTCCAGCTCCCCCTAGTGAACAAGCAAAGTATGATCCTTACTGGGAAAAAAAAAAATGCATGGAAGAATAAAAAGTGGATGAAAAAGAGAAACTTACATGAGACAAACTGCTGCTGCTCTGGAGTGGGGGTGGGAGCAATGAAGACAATTTAAACAAGGTCTCAATATTTAAGGTTAAACATACAACTCTGTAGGGTACTACACACCTAGATTAAACAACTATACAAATAATTAATCAGGTATTGTACACGTGTTCCTGAGAAACACTGATCATCTCATACCACATCACTGAAACCTGCAATGTCTCAGTAACAGAAATAAAGAAAATAGAGACTTACTGTGTCCTTCTTGGTTTTAGTGGACGAAGCGACGAACGCCAAATACTGAATCACTTTCTTCGTGTTTTCTGTTTTTCCAGCTCCGGATTCACCTCTGGGGGGGAATTAATCTGTTACACACTTAATTTGTATTTAAAATCAGATCAGTGCTGGGACAGAAGACAGACAGAACATCTAGGAGATTAACAAGGTAGAGATGTGTTTTAAATATTGAACAGGAAGTGGCTCACGTGCACAGGATGGACTGATCCTCACGATCTGCAGGACAGAGAGAAGAATAAGAGATGAGGTGTTACTGTAAGTACTCCTGCATCCTGTAGCGTGTGTGTGTGTGTGTGGGTATGTTACCCTGCATCATGCTCCGATAGGCGGTGTCTGTAATGGCATAAATGTGTGGCGGCATCTCGTGTCTCTTCTTTCCCTTGTACATGTCAATGATCTCCTCAGAATAGATGGGCAGGTGTTTATACGGGTTAATGACCACACAGAACAGCCCCGAGTACGTCTAGAAACACACACACACACACACCCCCCACATCATGGACCCTTATAAAAACAAACACTGGTGCATGTTACGACCCTGGAAGTGATGAAAGGTGCATTTACGTAGATGAGGCCGGAGTAGTATCTCTCTTTGAGGTTGTGGAGAACCGACGCCTCATTCAGGCACGTGAGCTCAGCCATGTCCTCCACCTTGTTGAATTTGGGCGGGTTCATTTTCTGGATGTCATCTTTATTCACTTTGATCTTTTTCCCAGAGTCAGCGAGCTCCACCACGCAGCTGTCTCCATTCTCCTCTTTAACCGACCCCGACTCAAAGCCCAGTTTCTCAGAGGGAACCCAGACCAGCTTTTTGGAAGCCCAGTCGGCCTGAGCCAGGGGGTCGGTGATGGCACTGCGGTCTCCATATAGGAAGCGCTCTGCGTCAGACATAATGGCTGGAGGAGACACAGGGACAGTGACACACAGTCAGGCACCACTCAGTTCAATTAAGACACACGGCTTCATTGGCAAATCAGTCCTGACTCCGCCCTAAACCCACTCTGATGTATACCCTGTAAACTTCTGAAAATATTTTTAAATGGAGTCCAAGTTTTATTTCTGAACGCAAGTCCTGCTGGACAGTTTGTCAAGGTACACCAATGACCTCCACCCAGGAGGCTCGGTTTTACTGTGTCTGTTAGCAGGATTACACAAAAAAGTGCAGACGAGGGGCGAAATACTTAAGGGGCTTAAAAGAATTTCGTCTCCAGTTAAAGGTTTAAAGGACATTATTAGCCAAATTCCGTACATTCCCACCTCCCTGAACTTTCCCAATCCCAGCCTTGACATGGGCTGCATCTCATCAAGGCTGTGTCTCAAACACAAGGCAGACATGAAGAGTGAGACTTCAGACTACCTACAGTCCGGAGGAGGATTCCTGAGCAAGTCCGGACAGAAAGGAAAACGCACCAAATTAACACCACAACACGCAGCATTGTTTAACACAGAAAACACAAACATTCACATGGAAGTGCATGTGTGTGCACGCACACATGTTCAGGAATTTCATCTACAACAAACATTACAGTCAAACCCCCCACCTCACCCCCCACACACAGCAGTGTCAGCTGGGCTGGCTAACAGCTTATCGGCCAACAGATAAATTAGCAGCTAGCATATTTGATTAGCATTATACATACACGCCATTGTATTCCAAATAAAGTATATCTAACTTTAATGTCTGTTAGATACACAAGCACACCAAAAACAAACTACAGTGAATGATGGGAAACCTGCTAGAACAAGAGAGAGAGAGAGAGAGAGAGAGAGAGATTGTGACAGCACCATGACGATGAATTAGTATTTGAAACCGAGCTGTACTGAATAACAAGGATGTAAAAACAAACAGGAAGTTTCTTCATGGTTTTCAAACGGATGTGTTGACACTGGCACCACACACACACACAAATCTTGTAAAATGTTAAGTCTTCCTGGGAATCAGTGTCGTTACAGACATTATTTTGAACATGGAATGGCTCAAGAAATTAATAACAATAATAATAATAATAAAGTACCCCCCCCCACCAAGTACTATCAATGCTAATGTAAAATTCACTACTCTGTCTAAGTGACAACAGCTCATCACTTAACTAACCACATTAGCATGCAAAGATTAGCACTTAACTCAACACACCAACAGTCAGTAAGAGCATAACTGCTAACAGGACTAGCATGGTTAGCATTTCATTATTATACCAACATTGATAAGTGTCAACAAGCTGAAAAGGAAGTGACACTCTGTAGATATTTATTTGCCAAAGTTAGTTTCTGAAATTCTAAACTATTTTAAAGTAGTTTTGAGGTGAGAATGGGGGAGAGAGAGTCCGAGCAGGAAAAGGTCAGAGGTCAAGCTAAATGGGCCAGAAAGGGTTAAATTCCCTTCCCTCACTGATAATAAATGCTTACTGAGCAACAGATGAAAGCCTGACATTAAAGGCTGTGTTCAGACGTGTGTGTGTGTGTGTGTGAGTGTGTGAGAGAGAGAGCGAGAGAAATGTGTATCCTGAGGGAATGTTGGGGTGTGTTTTCTCTGCACTCTACACACACACTTAAAGGGTAACTTCTGTAAACAGAAAATTATAAAAACCTCACACACACACCTGAAAAATAAAAAGCTTTTAATAATCAATTTTACATTTCTTCCACACGTACACACTTTAAAAACACCACTTTATTCAGATTATAAAAACGCATCTAAATAAACCGAGCTGTTTATTATTAAGCTCGCATTAGGTGCAGTGACGTCACTCGATGAGCATAAACGTTTGTATCGATGCTGCTGGTAAACCGTGGTGTAAACCGTCTCTCTCTCTCTCTCTCTCTCTCTCTCTCTCTCTCTCTCACACACACACACACACACACACACACACGCACACGTTCAGGTCCGCGCGCAGGTAACAAGCGACTTGTTTTTAATTCTACACATTCATTAAAATAACCAGAACCTCATTAAACAACTTATAACCTGTAAAAGAGCCAATACTGAGATTTAAGAGCAAGTAGTGAAGAGGAGTGATGTTGAATACCTCGGTGCGTGAATATAAACTCACCTGTGTGTGTGTGTGTGTGTGTGTGTGTGTGTGTGTGTGTGTGTGAATATAAACTCACCTGTGTGTGTGTGTGTGTGTGTGTGTGTGTGTGTGTGAATATAAACTCACCTCTGTGTGTGTGTGTGTGTGAATATAAACTCACCTCTCTGTGTGTGTGTGTGTGAATATAAACTCACCTGTGTGTGTGTGTGTGTGTGAATATAAACTCACCTCTGCGTGTGTGTGTGTGAATATAAACTCACCTGTGTGTGAAGTCGGTTCTATCCAGACTGAAGGTGCGATAGAGACGATTTAAAACACCACAAATGACCACAACAGCTCAACTCACTTCCCTTCAGTTCCTCTTCTCCCTCTACTACCCATTTCACCCCTCACAGCGGATAGGCGTGGCTTAATAACATCTGGTCACGCCCACTCATCATTTCCACTTAACCCGAACACTAATCAATGAATCTGATTGGCTGTTGGTTTTAACTCCGCGTTAATTACTCCAGAATCATCTTATATAAAGATAAATATCTAATTATAAAAAACAGGAGGAAAGTGATAAAAGTGACCTTAATTCTACAGAAAACATTTTTACATAATCATACAGATGAACTGGGTCTTAAAATATCTTAGGATAATTACACTACTCACTACATCCCGGGAGCGGGGAGGCTCGCGCCCATCTCAGCCGACTCTGGGTGAAGGCGGGGTACACCCTGGACAGCTCACAAGGCCACTGCAGGGCAACACACACACACACACACACACACACACACACACACACACACAGAGGCGATTTGGAACAGCCTGCTGTGCATGTCTTTGGACTGTGGGAGGAAACCCAGGGAAACCCAGAGAAAACATGCAAACTCCACACAGAAACGCCCGAGCCCAGGATCCAACACTTCAGTAAATTTTATTCTAATGCTGAAGAGGAATGTGTGTGTAAAAAATTAAATAATGTATAAAAAATATTTACTATTTTGACTTTTAATAAACCTCCAGTGCAGATAACTGAGTTATCAAAGGCCGGCCGTGTCTCTCACTGTCTGTGGTGAGAGGATGTAAAAGAACCATCGCCGATTTTCGTAAAGAGGAGGCTGCAGAACCGTCAGCGTGTTTCTGTCCTGCAATGGCCTGGTGAGCTGTCCAGGGTGTAGTCTGCCCTCGCCCAGAGTCAGCTGATATAGGCACCAGCCTCCCTGCGACCCTAATTAGGATTAAGCGCTTCAGAAACTGAATGATGATGAACTTCATATAAAAATATAATGACACACAAACTAACATTCACAATACATTAAAAAACGAGCTCTGTCACATGATTATCATGAAGCTTAAATCTAATCAGTTTAGATAATGTTGTGGACATCCATCCACCCATCCATCCATCCATCCATCCATCCATCCATGATTCCCAACATTTTTGGTGCGGTGTTACACCCTGAACAAGTCTCCAGTCTATTACAAGACTAACACACACACAACTATTCACACTCACATTTACACCTGTGGGGGATTTGGAGTAAAACATTGGGGCTGTGAGAAGAAACCGGAGTACCCAGAGGAAACCAACACAAACTTGGGGATAACATACAAACTCCACGCGGAAACACCTTCACCCCAGTCAGATGTGTTAACCACTACACCACCATGCCTCCCTGAATGAATGTTAACTCAGCATGACAAACTTTGAATGTGTGTGTGTGTGTGTGTGTGTGTGTGTGTGTGTGTGTGTGTGTGTGTGTGTGTGTGTGTAGAATTTAAGTGAACTATTATATAAAAGTATTTATTAAAATCTGCCTTTGCAGGATTTTGTAATCACAAAAGTGTGTGTGTATATTTATGTGTGTGTGTGTGTGTGTGTGTGTGTGGAATGTAGTGATATGTCTGTACCTGTATGTCTTCAGTGATTTTCCACACTATTGTTCAGCAGATTTAATTTTACACACAGTGGAATTTTATAGATTGACCTCAACCATTTTTTTTCTCTCACTCCAAAATGAATTTAATTACAGTAAATCATGAATGCTATAGAGATTATTTAAATCTTTGTGATCTTCAGTAGGTTATTTATGATTATCTGTAGAAGAATCTGCACCCTGTGTTATTTTAGTAAAATGTGATGATGATGATGGTGATGAAGGTGATGATGAATATGATGATGGCGGTGATGGTGATGTTGGTGATGATGAAGATGATGATGGTGGTGATGAGGATGAAGATGATGGTGGTGATGAGGATCAAGTTGATGATAATGGTGGTGATGATGATGGTGATGAAGATGATGTTGATGAAGATGATGATGATGGTGATGCAGATGATGGTGATGCAGATGATGATGATGCAGATGATGATGGTGATGATGAAGATGGTGATGGTGATGGTGATGAAGATGATGGTGAAGGGGCAGTGGTGGTTTAGTGGTTAAGGTGATAGGTTACTGCTCCGAAGGTCAGCTCCGAAGGTTCAAGTCGCTCTGGATAAGAGCATCTGCTAAATGTAAATGTAATGAAGATGATGATGGTGATAATTATGCTGATGAAGTTGGTGATGATCATGATGATGGTGATGAAGATGATGTTGGTGGTGATAATGATGCTGATGAAGATGCTGATGGGTTTATTGCATTGTTGTTAAGCACTACCAACAGACCATCTAATATAATTTGCACTTTTCAGATCTGATTCATTCCTGAATCGATTTACTCTCACTTCAAGAATTAATTGAAATTTAAATATCAAACTAGCCAATGTTCCAACAATATTCTGGGATTTGAGTCCTTTAGTTGAATATTGAATTGCTGGCTACCTAACAATGCATGAACAAGATCCTAAACGAGGAAATAACATTTCAATCATTTACCAATGATTTGGGACATTGCCATATATGGTGTCATTCATCTCGTCTCAGTCCAGTGTTAGTCCCGCCCCCTGTAGTAACAGATCCGCCCCTTTACCTTAAACGGAAGCTCATAAAGTATCAAGGTAGTTTATCTCTGGCAGCAGGGGGCGCTAAACATTCCACGCGCTTGTTCTGATTTCAGATAATTAATTATAAAATAAAACCAAAAATAATGAACTTATCTAAAACTTAAAAAAGGTATTCATAAAACTGTGCACTTTACTTAACATACATTACTAGATGCAATTTAACACAGCTGCCTGCACTGCCCTGCCACCTCATCAGGTCAAAGGTCAACAGATTTTTTTAATAATGAAGTGTGCTTGTTGGGGGAAGCAAAAAAAAAAAAAAAAAAAAAAAAAAAAAAAAAACCAGGTCTCATGTACATGTTTCCTTAAATGGTAAAAAAAAGGAGTGTGGGAAGAGGAGGAGGAGAAGCGCATCAGAGTGTCTGGAGGTGTTGGATTTCTCAGTTTCCAGATGAAAAAGAGCGATAAAATACCAGAGGCGTGTCACCACATGATCACACACCTGAGCCAGACAGAGAGAGGGAGAAAAGAGCTGCATTTCCATCCTGTGTTCAACACTTCCAGAGAGAGAGAGAGAGAGAGAGAGAGAGAGAGAGTGTTTGTGTGAGAAAGAGGATGTGGTTTAAACATCTCAGAGTGAGAGAACAGTGAAAAAACAGAAAGCTGCTGAAAAGTCTCCAGTATCCCGAACCTGAGATCTTTCACAGCGACCAAAAGTATGTGCACCTTGAGGCGAGGAGGCCTGGGGTGCAGCCCACGTTTCCATTCCACCACTAGGGAGCATTATAATAATAATAATAATAATTATAATCCTTATCATTAGTAGTACTAGTGGTAGTATTATTATAAAATTGGCAAAAACTTTCCTCATGGTGTAAAATTTATTTCATTTTTATAGTGAACATTTACAAAAACAGACTGCAGTTCCGTCTTACACCATCAACATGAGATAGTAACACCATAAAAACTGAAGATGATAAAGAAATTATGTTTCAATACGGTTCTGGGAAACACACCAATAAACCAAGTATTGGCACACTCAGTGAATATGAGCAAAACCGGCTATGAAAAAAGACCTTTGCTGTTTATCCTTTTGGACTTTCACCCAAAATATTCACAAAAATCTTTTTATTGAGGTAAAATTATTGAAAGAAAAAAAGTTGACATTAAATAAATATTTTTCTCCAAAACAATGATTGGTACCTCTAGAAAATCTTATAATTAAAATCTAACCGAAGTAAATCTCCAGTCATGTTTTACATTTTAAGTTCCCCTGTTTGATAAGAAGCTGCACAAAATATTTAATGATGGGAGGCAATAATTGTAGTACACCTGTTTCTGAGAAAAAAATTTGTTTCATGATAGGAATTTATTATTTCTTTTAATGATATTACTTCAAATAAAGGATCGAACCCCCCCCCCATTATTCACCCTAATTTTTAGTCGTATCCAATTCCCACCCATCAACTTCTTGCCTTCCCTATCACATGACCACCACAGTCCAGGAAGGGGTGTAAGCAAGCACACACCCCCTCCGTGACATGCAATGCTGCCACCCACCTCTTTTCGAACTGCTGCGCATGCTGACTAACACACTCGAAGGGAAAGCGCTATCTGCCCCCTCGTACGACTGAGCTCACTCATCGCTGTGAGTGACAGGGAAGTGAGCTTATACCATCGCTCCCTCTCGGCCAATTAGCTTCCCATGGACTCCTGGACACGGATGGCTGTGGCATCAACCCGGATTCGAACTTGCGATCTCCAGGTTGATAGTCACTCACCTTGTCGATGCGCCACTCGGGAGCAGGATCGATTTTTGTGCATATTTTGAATGAAACATCATGCGGATAAAAAATAAAGACATTTCTTCATAGGCTGTTTAGCTCGTATTCATTAGGGGTTGCAATGATTCTGGAGGACACTGTATAATGATGTCATTAAAATAGTTCCACATGAGGCACAAAAATAAAAAGACTAAAATCCATAAATATATAAATCAACAATTAGAGATAGATCTTCATTACAACACAATATAAATACACAATAAAAAAGTGCTGCTTAGGTTTTATAAATATAATTATAATCTTATTAAAGGATGAAGTGTCTCTGTGTATTATATAATTATTCCACATATATAATAAACACTGATCTGATTCTAGCTCTACATTTTATTAGTTTTAATCTACTATGTATTTATTTATTTATTTCTACTTTTCATGTTTACAGAATCAGTTTTATTTTTATAATGAATAAAATAAAAATATAGGTTCCTTTGCAATTGAATTCACATTGTTTATTTTTAATTTAAATGGTAATGTTAATTATTTAAACATTTTCAGTGATATTTATACAAAGTGTATTTATAGGCCTGAGATTTTCATTCATTCTTTTATTTTCTAAGCTGTTTGATCCTAATTTGGATCGCGGGGAGGCTGGTGCCCGTCTCAGTTGACTCTCGGCGAGGGCGAGGTTCACCCTGAACAGCTTGCCAGACCACTGCAGCTGAGATTTTTCTTTAATTTATTTATTTTTGTATGTAATCCTCTGGACGTTTCATGTCATTTTTATTTCATGAAACATTTGTTAGCATTAACAAAAAAATAAAAAGTTAAAAATACTGTTTTAATATTAACACACATCTTATTATTTCACTACACAAGACTAACAATGAATTCATAATTCTTATACATTTTATTTACTTTATAATAATGTTTATTTAATTAATATAAGTTTTATATTAATTTATTTTAGCTGTACTTAAAATAATAATGTATTAGTTGTGTTTTTAATTAATTATAAAAGTTTTTAACAGCTTAACTCACAATAAACACAAAATAAGTCACTTTTATAGAGGTCAAAGTTTAAAGTAATGGAAGTAAAGACAGTTTTATAAACAGGAAAATTAATAAACGCCAGTAATTATTAAAGTAACATGGAGAAACATTATCTTAATAAAAAACCTACAGTGATGTCACTGTGATTGACAGCTGCTCCGCCCTGTTACATCCTTGTCTGTACAGATTCCTCTTGTCCTCTTTTTCACACTAAAGAGGAGTGAACCTGTTCACAGGTGCAAATTACATATTAATTTTTCATACTAACACATGATTGCATGATTTCAGATTCAATCTTGTACTCTGAAGTGCACTAGGTCCCTTTTAGTGCACTAGTGTATCCACTTAGTGAGACTCGGTGACATGAAGTGCACTACTAATTGTCTGGTTTTAAAGGGGAGTCGTGTAATGATTACTAATGATATGCATGAATATGCAGAGGCAGGGATGGGATGTGGCTACGTACAGATAGAATTTATACTGCACTGGTAAGGGGGCGACGGGATTGAACAAGAACATCAGGAGGGGCGGGGAGTAAATAACGCTGATCATCATGTGACACCTGAGAACGAATCGTCTGAAACCTACAAAGAAAATCACAGAGAGAGAGAGAGAGAGAGAGAGAGAGAGAGAGAGAGAGAGAGAGAGAGGGCTGTTATAGAATATTGATCTTACAGGTTAATTTAACAAACAGCAGGAAAATAAGTTCAGCAGGGAGACAGAAAACAAATAATGCCCCACCCATACAATAGTATACCCCACCCATACTCCACCCACCCACACCCACAATACACTCAGCCCCACCCACGCTATACTCAGCCCCACCCACACTACACTAAACCGCCTCCCATACTCCACCCACCCACACTACACTCAGTCCCACCCACACTACACTGCGCCCCACCCACACTACACTAAACCGCCTCCCATACTCCACCCACCCACACTACACTCAGCCCCACCCACACTACACTCAGCCCCACCCACACTACACTAAACCGCCTCCCATACTCCACCCACCCACACTACACACAGCCCCACCCACACTACACTGAGCCCCACCCACACTACACTAAACCGCCTCCCATACTCCACCCACCCACACACACTCAGCCCCTCCCACACTACACTCAGCCCCACCCACACTACACCCCCTTACCTGAAGGTCACTTAACTTTTCAAGTGGACTCTCTACACTGGGCATGGTGATAGGGGGCAGTTCAGTTGGAGGGGGTGGTGGAGGTGGCGGTGGAGGAGCTAGGACAGGAACAGGTGTAGGGAGTAACTTCTGCTGGAAATTATTAATCACACACGTCACCTGCGTAGAGAGGGAGCAGAAGCATGGATTAGCCAGATTTCTAACAATACTCTGATTTATAATTAATAATGAAACCCCACAGAGAAACCAGGTAAATTCCTTTCTCACCAGAAACATTGCAATCGCACCCCCTGTGACAAAACCAGCCAGAACATCACACCAGTGGTTCCGGTACTCTGTCACTTTCACCACGCCCACCATGGCAGCCAATGAGATGACAGCGAGGCTCAGAGTGGGTGTGGCTAAACGCGTACCTTTAGTCTTACACGCCATGGTGATGTACATCTGAAGGAAAAATGTACACAGACTAAAACACCTGAATATCTTGGGTACCTACTGTTACAGCCATATCAGAAAGTCCCTAACCACGCACGTCGCCTAACCGCTTAGAGTTACAGGTGTCACCTATTCAAAGCTGGAGATCTGGACTTCCTGTCTGTGGAGCACTTTTCTCATGTTAAGGTGAAGGTCTTCAGGGGCAGAGAGCTGAGTACAGCAGAATGCCCCGGCCCCTGACTGGACCTAACAGGTGAACACACCCTTCGCCTTGTCTGTGACTTTAAACTGGTACTCTCTCAGTGGGATGTGAGTGTGTGTGTGTGTGTGTGTGTGTGTGTGTGTGTGTGTGAGTGAGTTACAGTTTAAAGTCACAGACAAAGCGAAGAGTGTGTCCACACCTGTGTCCATTGCCTCTTTATGTAATTTTTTCAGGTCTGGAAAATAACCGTGGCCCAAAACGTGGTGACCACAAAGGTGTTTAAAGGCATGGGTGTGGTAGCTGTGTATTGTTACAGTATACAGCATGTAGTGGTGCATCATGGGTAATGTCTCACTGCAGTGTACACGGCACAGTAGGTGCTCAAGGCAGCATCTTTAGAAGGGAAGGATTTGCGGGCTGAGGTGATCATGGAGGGATTCCCTCGACACGCCCTTTTTTCACTGATGTACTGTAATGGAGACCGGCATCCCAGCGCCGTGTAGTTTGGACGACACACAGACAGGAAGTGAGGCGTCTGACTTCCTGTCACCACCTGACCAGCATTGGCGAAGATGGTGGTGACAAAAAGGCCAAAGGAGTAAATACCTGAATAGTTGGAAGGAAGGACAAAAGGAAGGGAAGGAGGGAGGGAGGGAGTATTGACCACTCAGAAGGATGGATAACACAGTCTCATTAATATGTAAATGCAGCAGGTGCTTTTTATTTATTTATTTATTTTACCCAAGAATCGGACGATGCGGCGCAGCATGGGGCTGAAATAACAGCAGTCTGCAGTGACGATGGTTCTTTCCTGAGAAGCCTCTGGTTTTGAGAAAAACACAGTCAACTCACCGATGAGGATCTGCAGGAAGAAACACACAGGAAACACCTTATTAAACCGCCTTATTCTAGATCCACCATTAGCTCCAGGATAACCTAAAGCACAAAATCTTTTTATTTATAGTTTCTGACCGTAATGGTGGGAATGGCAGTGACGAGTGAGTAGACGAGTGCAGGTGGAGCTCGACTGGACTCCTCAGGTCCCGGATACGGGCGAGAAAAG
>JAOUQZ010000012.1:8204328-8216834 GCA_028564935.1 Neosilurus hyrtlii
GTGTGTAAAGGGGTGTGAATAGGGGCGTGTATGTGGCGTATACAGGGGTGTGTATGTGGTGTGTAAAGAGGTGTTTACAGGGGTGTGTATGTGGCGTGTACAGGGGCATGTACAGGGGTAACCCTGTGGTGTGTTTACAGGGGTGTGTATAGAGGTGTGTATGTGGCGTGTACAGGGGTGTGTACAGGGGTCTGTACAGGGGTGTGTACAGGGGTGTGTATTTGGCGTGTACAGGGGTCTGTACAGGGGTGTGTATGTGGCATGTACATGGGTCTGTATGTGGCATGTACAGGGGTGTGTACAGGGGTGTGTATGTGGCGTGTACAGGGGTCTGTACAGGGGTGTGTATGTGGCGTGTACAGGGGTCTGGACAGGGGTATGTATGTGGCGTGTACAGGGGTGTGTACAGGAGTGTGTATGTGGCCTGTACAGGGGTGTGCACAGGGGTCTGTACAGGGGTGTGTATGTGGCGTGTACAGAGGTGTGTACAGGAGTGTGTATGTTGCGTGTACAGGGGTGTGTACAGGGGTGTGTATGTGGTGTGTACAGGGGTGTGTACAGGGGTGTGTATTTGGCCTGTACAGGGGTGTGTATGTGGTGTGTACAGGGGTGTGTACAGAGGTGTGTATGTGGTGTACAGGGGTCTGTACAGGGATGTGTATGTGGCGTGTACAGGGGTGTGTACAGAGGTGTGTATGTGGCATGAACAGGGGTCTGTACAGGGGTCTGTACAGGGGTGTGTATGTGGCGTGTACAGGGGTGTATACAGAGGTGTGTATGTGGCGTGTACAGGGGTGTGTATGTGGCGTGTACAGTGGTCTGTACAGGGGTGTGTATTTGGCGTGTACAGGGATCTGTACAGGGGTGTGTATGTGGCATGTACAGGGGTGTGTATGTGGCGTGTGCAGGGGTCTGTACAGGGGTGTGTATTTAGCGTGTACAGGGGTCTGTACAGGGGTGTGTATGTGGCGTGTACAGGGGTGTGTATGTGGTGTACAGGGATCTGTACAGGGGTGTGTATGTGGCAAGTACAGGGGTGTGTACAGGGGTGTGTACAGAGGTGTGTATGTGGCGTGTACAGGGGTGTGTACAGAGGTGTGTATGTGGCATGTACAGGAGTGTGTACAGGGGTGTGTACAGGGGTCTGTACAGGGGTATGTTTTTGTCGTGTACAGGGGTCTGTACAGTGGTGTGTATGTGGCGTGTACAGGGGTGTGTACAGGGGTGTGTATGTGGCGTGTACAGGGGTGTGTACAGGGGTGTGTATGTGGCGTGTACAGGGGTGTGTACAGAGGTGTGTATGTGGCGTGTACAGGGGTCTGTACCGGGGTGTGTATTTGGCGTGTACAGGGTTGTGTGTGTGGCTTGTACAGTGGTGTGTACAGAGGTGTGTATGTGGCGTGTACAGGGGTGTGTATGGGGGTGTGTATGTGGCTTGTACAGGGGTGTGTACAGAGGTGTGTATTAGGCGTGTACAGGGGTGTGTACAGGGGTGTGTATGTGGCATGTACAGGGGTCTGTACAGGGGTGTGTATGTGGCGTGTACAGGGGTGTGTACAGCACACACTCCTACAGTAAGAATAAATTTATGGAATGAGTCTCCAGTGTCAGTCCTTCATAACAGTCAGAAGTACAGCTATAACTTTGTAAGTTCCAACACATTCAGTACAGAGTTTATTCTGTGTAAATTCTTCTTTTTATTATTATTATTATTCTTGCCTTAATTATTATTATAAAGTTATTATATTACATTCTTTGATTAATTTACCTTGGGGACGTGTTTTAATATGAAAATAATTAACTTCGGGCTAGTAACTGTGCTTTATTACACCACCCTGTCAGTAATTTATACTATAACGCACGCGCACACACACACACACACACACACACACACACACACACACACACACACCAAGTCCACGGAATAATTTCTCTTTCCTGAAAAGTGTGTGTGAGAACGGGAAGTGAGTGTGTGTCCGTGTGTGTGTGTGTGTGTGTGTGTGTGTGTGTGTATTCCCATTGTTCTCATAATATAAAGGCGTTCAGTCTTCCAATGCTATAAACTCAACATGCCTCAAGGAATAGTGTATGTATGTACACCTCATATACACTACACCTCATATACACTACATCTCATATACACTACACTACACCTAATATACACAGCACCTCATATACACTACACCACATATACACTACACTTAATATGAACTACACTACACCTAATATACATTACACCTCGTATACACTACACTACACCTAATATACACCACACCTCATATTCACTACACCTCATATACACTACACTACACCTAATATACACTACACCTGATATACACTACACTACATCTAAAATACACTACACTTCATATACACAACACTACACCTTTTATACACTACACTACACCTAATATACACTACACCTGATATACACTACACTACATCTAAAATACACTACACTTCATATACACAACACTACACCTTTTATACACTACACCACACCTAATATACATCACCCCTTCTATACACTACACCTCATATACACTACACTACACCTAATATACACTATACCTCATATACACTACACTACACCTCATATACACATATACTACACCACGTATATACTACACCTAGTATACACTACACTACACCTAATATACACTACACTACACCTAATATACACTACACGTCATATACACTACACTACACCTAATATACACTACACCTAATATACACTACACTACACCTCATATACACTACACCTAATTTACACTAAACCTCATATACACTACACTACACCTAATATACACTACACGTCATATACACTACACTACACCTAATATACACTACACTACACCTCATATACACTACACCTAATTTACACTAAACCTCATATACACCACACTACACCTCATATAAACTACACTACACCTCATATACACTACACTACACCTAATATACACTACACCTAATTTACACTAAACCTCATATACACTACACTACACCTCATACACTACACCTAATATACACTACACTACACCTCATATACACTACACCTCATATACACTACACCTCATATACACTACACCTAATTTACACTAAACCTCATATACACTACACTACACCTAATATACACTACACCTAATTTACACTAAACCTCATATACACTGCACTACACCTCATATAAACTACACTACACCTCATACTCTACACCTAATATACACTACACTACACCTTATATACAATACACCCAATATACACTACACTACACCTCATATACACATATACTACACCACGTATATACTACACCTAGTATACACTACACTACACCTAATATACACCACACCTCATATACACTACACTACACCTAATATACACTACACATCATATACACTACACTACACCTAATATACACCACATTACACCTCATATAAACTACACTACACCTCATATAAACTACACTACACCTCATATGCACTACACTACACCTAATATACACTACACTACACCTCATATACACTACACTACACCTCATATACACTACACCTTATATACACTACACCTAATTTACACCAAACCTCATATACACTACACTACACCTCATATAAACTACACTACACCTCATATACACTACACTACACCTAAAATACACTACACCTCATATACACTACACCAAATTTACACTAAACCTCATATACACTACACTACACCTCATATACACTACACTACAGCTAATATACACTACATCTCATATACACTACACCTAATATACACTACACCTCATTTACACTACACTACACCTAATATACACTTCACCTCGTATACACTACACCTCATATACACATATACTACACCATGTATATACTACACCTAGTATACACTACACTACACCTAATATACACTACACCTCATATACACTACACTACACCTCATATACACCACACTACACCTCATATACACTACAATACACCTCATATACACTACACCTCATTTACAAGAACAAAAGGAAAGGGTAATTAAAAATAGCAAAAGTGACAACTATAATATTAATAATAATAATAACAATATTAATAATAGAGAACCCTCTTTCTCTGTATCTTTCTCTCTGTCTCTCTCTCTCTATGTATCTGTCTTTCTCACTGTGTTATAGAGGATGTCACTGAGGGATCAGTGGTTGATGGAGGGACCTCCACTTTCTCCAGACAGTGCAGGACCTCGATCTCCTCTCTGGGGTACACAAGCTCAGCAGATTGAAGCACACATCGACAAGTAAGCTGTACACCTGTCTTACTCCCTCTTTCTGTCTCACTCTCTTTGTCTAAAGCTAAATCATACAATCGAAGCTCATCTTTACTCTGAACTGTAGGCTCCGCCTCCAAGTGATTGGCTCTCAGCATGTTAAATGTTATTTAAAACATTGTAATTGTTATTTGGTGAGCAATAAGAAATATTGTGTGCGTGTTAAGGAGTCTGTGATCGCTATGAGTGTGTTAGTAACTGTGTGTGTGTGTATTAGGTTGCAAAGTGAGATCGTAGAAAAAACTCACAAGCAAAAGAAAGAAGGCTCAACTTCTGTAGAGCTACACACAGATCACCATGGCAACGGCAAGGTGAGAGAACCACCACCACAACACACACACAAAGAATGCACTGGATCATGAAACACACACCTCTCTGTACACACACAGTGTCACTGTATCTGTGCTGGCACTGAGCTCCTGGTGCAGTGCACTGTGGGTAATGCTGCTCCCCCTGCTGTCAGCAGGGTGGAACTGTAACAGGTGAGTAATAAATCTCAGGTGCAGCTCTTCAGTAATCACCCTGCAGGTGTTGAGGTTAAAATAAGATCAGGAGCCTAGAAGTTGAAGAAGCGCCGTCCTACCCCGGAAACCTGTTCTACTCTCCTACGGTTCTACTGGTCTGCTCTGTTGAAGCGGTGTTACCAACCTGAAGCTGGGAAAGACAGAAAGGTTCTGCGTTCTGCTCAGGTTGAGTTTCTTTTTAAGTGTATGCGTTTGCGTTGGAGGTAATCTGGGAAGGGAATCGGCAGGTTAGGAATAATATTGGAACACAGCCAGACTGTATTGTGTTTCTTATTAAGAGGAAAATGTGAGTCATTAGAACATGTTCACACCAGAGCCTGTTTCATATTACACTCTCTCTCTCTCTCTCTTTCTCTTTCTCTTTTTACCAGAGAGTGAAGGCAATGACTCCGCCTCCCTCAGGTGAGATTTTATTGTTCACTTGGTCTCTCTCTATTTTTGTGTTTGTACCTGTGGCTCACATCTCATCAGAGGTTCTATAGGATCTCAGAACTCTCACAGACTCGTACACGAGTCTAAATAAAAGTAGAAAAACTGTTCATGAAAGAAGAGAAAATTATTCACTCTGCTCATTTTGTTCTTGTTTATTCTGTCTGTCCTGCTGCCTGCACTTCTCCAGCCTCTCCTTTATCACTGCTTCATTCGGTAAGACTTATGTCCTGCCTCATTAACCAACACACTACACATCTGCACTACACACACTTTCTGGCCCAGAATTCGTTCTTACTGCACCTTCTTTACTCCTGCTCTCTCTCCTCCAGCAATCCCTGCTCACTACCTGGTGCACTACTGCGTAAATCACTGAGCACTAATATTCTAGAGAATTTTATAGTTTAGTTTCCATGTACTTCCTGTGTAGGGTGTAGCGAGAGGTTTAGGATATGACCCTGATCTAGTGTGATCTCTGCTCCACAGAAAGTTCAACAACGGAAGAGGAGAAAAGCACAGAACGGTCACATGACACATCTCTCACCAATGGCACTGCACCAGAGGAGAAATCCCACGATGCTCCTCTGCAGCATGTTACTGACATAAACAAGGGGGCAGAGACTTTTCTGTTTCTGGGTTATACGGAGGCGGAGCCTGGGCAGGGTTTGTGCGATGAGGATGAGGTCAGTGCGGTGATCTGCGCCGAGAGAGTGATCGTCACTGTGGAGAAAGAGGAAGTGACCGAAAAGCATACGGACACTCAAGTCAAAAAGGAGGATGTGGAAGAAAAAGAACGAGACAAAGAAAGAGAAAAAGGAAAGACAGAAAGAGAAACAGAAAGAGAGGAAAAAGTAGAGAAGAAACAAGCAGAAGCACATAAAAAGGAACAAGAGGAACAAGTGGAGAATGACCAAAAGGAAGAACGACAGGATGAACTTGAGGAAGAACAAGATAAGGATGGAGAGGAAGAACATGAGGACGAACAAGAGAAAGAAAGGGAGAAGGAACAAGAGGAAGATCTAGAGGAAAAACAAGAGAAGGAACTAGAGGAACAATTGGAGAATGACCAAGAGAATGAACGACAGGAAGAACTAGAGAAGGATGGAGAGGAAAAAATAGAGAGGGATAGTGAGGAAGAACAAGAGAAGGATGGAGAGGAAGAACAAGAGAAGGATGGAGAGGAAGAACAAGAGAAGAATGGAGAGGAAGAACATCTGGAATTGTCGACTGATGCTGGTTACATTACTGAAGAAAGAAAACTAATCCCAGATATTAGTTCATCAAATGAAGACAGCAGAATAAAAATAATCACACACCCTGATGAAGAAACACGTGCAGACACCAACGCTAATGATACCCCAAAACCAGTCAGAGACCCAAAAGCCACAAAATCAGCGTTAAACACAGATTTAATAGCAGAAACAGATCCATCGCCTGTTACTGAACAGGAAGCAGTTGAAACTCACATACAGCCCCTCTCCCTATCACTAGAGGGCGCTCTACAAACACCATGCATCTCTAGCACACTACCAGCTTCAGCCGTGAATCCTAACGGTGCTCAGAAATCCCCGGGTCCCCCTTCATCCACCACAGACACTGCAGCACACTTCCAGGAAATACCATTGGATGGAGCCATGGTGGAAGAAGAGCCTCTATTGGCCACCAAAAGGTCAGCACCACTGACCGATGCAACGAATCCCAACCAGGCTGAAGGGGCAAAGACGAAAACCTGCCAGTGCTGCTCAATAATGTGATCATCATTCAGTGACTTCCATGGTGCTGCAGGTTGTTGCCCTGTCTGAGCGTTCGATGGTGAAGTCGTGTTAAAGCTGGGGTTGGTAAATGTTTATCTGTCATCTGTGACCACCGTAATCCCTTAAAAACACCAACCAATCACTGTCTCACGGTCCGCTGGGAAATATCCAATCAAATGCTCTTGTGTCTCCCTGCTTGAGTGTGACCCCACTGTACACGAACCTGCAGTCGAAGTGTGCGTGGGCCATGCAGGGAGGGTTTAGCCAGAATCCTGATGGGATACTATCTTCAAATTTTGCTAGCTTCTCAGATTATCATCTACAACTTTAAAACTCACGCACTGTAGAATTTCAGTTGCACCACAGACACTTAATCTACATTTTCATTTATATTGTAAACGTACTTCACTGTCAGCTGCCAATGAGGAACAGTCTGACAAACAGGAAGTACGACATACATGGCACACACATTTACATTATTTACTTTGAACCAGGTCGCTCCTTCGACTGTATCATATTAATCAACATTACATCGATAACACTGTCAGTATGATGATGTGTATCGAGTGTGTGTCTGTGTTTTCCTGTTCTATGTGGGATGTTGTTTTAGTGAGAAATCATTTTAGCAATGAAAGATAACGAAGTGATTGTAAACTTGTATTTGAATCCACTGAAGTGTAACGTTGCTTTAATTTGATGTTCTGGTTACTTTGCTGAATCTACAAAGTTCTCTGAGTTTGATCAGTGATGATCTCTGAGGAATGTGATGGCTTGTACATTTGATGTAATAATGGCTGTTTTGTATCATCTTCCGTGTGAAGTTTATAAAAGCGTTATTTTTATTCTTGTGAACTTTGAACAGGATGACAGCGCGCTTGTGTGTACATCAGATGTTACACTGCGAGGATGTAGATTAGGTTTCAGGTTATTATTGGGTGTGATTGTTAGTTTTTTAGTATTTTGTAAAGAGCTTATGTACAATCAGACTCTTCTACAGTTCTCCAGCTTCACTGCGCCTCCTGCTGGCCATCTCAAGCCTAACCCTCATCTCAGACTGGAACTGTGAGGAAATCAGAAACTTCATTTCATCAGATAATCATATTTCTCATATAAACTTTATTATTACTACGTATCTTTCACTCGTTACTGCTCGGCCAATCAGAACTGTTTTCTGAACAGTTTCATGTTTTTTTTCTGCAGTGTTTTTAATATTACGCTTTATAATGATAAAAGTTTCTTTAGTGCTGATATTACAGATTAATGAACATAAATATATTATCCATTCATTACTGTTACTGTTGATTACACTTTAATACACACATGAACTGTACATAAAAAATAAACTCACTTATTGCACTGCTGCTCGCTGATTACACAGGATCATGCTAATACGCTAACACAGGATCATGCTAATACGCTAGCACAGGATCATGCTAATACGCTAGCACAGGGTCATGCTAATGTGCTAACACAGGATCATGCTAATGTGCTAACACAGGATCATGCTAATACGCTAACACAGGATCATGCTAATACGCTAGCACAGGGTCATGCTAATGTGCTAACATAGGGTCATGCCAATATGCTAACACAGGATCATGCTAATGTGCTAATACAGGATCATGCTAATGTGCTAACACAGGATCATGCTAATACGCTAGCACAGGGTCATGCTAACACGCTAACACAGGATCATGCTAATGTGCTAACAGGATCATGCTAATGTGCTAACAGGATCATGCTAATATGCTAACACAGGGTCATGCTAATATACTAACACAGGATCATGCTAATATGCTAACACACGATCATGCTAATGTGCTAACACACGATCATGCTAATGTGCTAACACAGGGTCATTTTAGTGTGCTTACACAGGGTCATTTTAGTGTGCTAACATAGGGTCATGCCAATATGCTAACACAGGATCATGCTAATGTGCTAATACAGGATCATGCTAATGTGCTAACACAGGATCATGCTAATACGCTAGCACAGGGTCATGCTAACACGCTAACACAGGATCATGCTAATGTGCTAACAGGATCATGCTAATGTGCTAACAGGATCATGCTAATATGCTAACACAGGGTCATGCTAATATACTAACACAGGATCATGCTAATATGCTAACACACGATCATGCTAATGTGCTAACACACGATCATGCTAATGTGCTAACACAGGGTCATTTTAGTGTGCTTACACAGGGTCATTTTAGTGTGCTAACACAGGGTCATGCTAATGTTCTTCGATGAGCGCCATATCAGTGTTGCGTATTTAATGATGATTAAATCTTTATTTTATTAACGTACTGAACATTGACAACAAATAACTTCTTCACACCAGGCACTGAGGGTTTGTGTCATACATTCTAAAAAACTCCGCAAAAGACTTAAAATATTCTTTTTAAGATTTTTAAACTTTCTGATTCATCATCATGGGCTCTGACTCTTGCTCACTGAGCTGTCAGAACCTCAGCTTGCGAGGCAATGGACTGTGAAGGGGACGTGATGATGGAGATGATAAAGGACACAAGGCTCCTCTGCTTACAGAATCCCCTGAACGCTCGCATTGTGATGGCCTGTCCTTGCCAGCCAGTAGAGGGAGCCGTAACACGGATGACGTAATCGAATGTCACAAGTGGCCTGAAATGGTGGTTAGAAAATAGAGCAGATGTGTGGAGTGATACACGTGACATGTCACAAACAGGCCAATCAGAGCTCGTACAGGAATAAACTGATAAACCTATCGAGGAAGAGGGAATTGCTTTTATACTTTCTACTAATAGTAAAGCTTTCTGTCAATCAGTCAATCAGTCAATCAATCAATCAGTCAGTCATCACTGGACCAAGAAACGGAATCTCTTGAGACCTCCATCATGTTCCTTTCAGATCATGATGGGAGGGGGTTAAACGACGGAGATGACCAACAGGGGGCACCTGACACTCCTGATCCGGCTCACAACCAGGAAGTGCAACAGGTGAGTAAATCTACTCCTCCCATAGAAACTGTTGCCACAGAGCCAATAGGGATCCTGGAAACCTGAGCTGCAGGTCTTTTATGGTCAGTGAGTGTTTGATAATAAAGGCAGCGGGGTGGAGGAAGACAGAGAGGGAGAGTGAAGAGAGAGAGAGAGAGTATGGGAGGAGAATGAGATCAGACAAGAGACACAGAGACACGCTAAAGATCTGAGGAGAGAATAGAGTAGAAACATGGACTTGGATCAATATGATGACAGCCAAAGCGATAGCGGCGTTTCTGTAGATTTCTCCCCAAACAGCATGTCAGATAATGAGACGCCCATTGAGAGGGAAATACGCCTCGCCTTCAAACGAGAGCAGAGCCTTCGCCGCTCACGAGGCCTGGATGAGACCAAGGAGCTTATAGAGATCCCGCTCAGAAAGTCCATCCTCTCCCGAGGTCAACCGGAGAAACCAGTGAAGGACCATGGAAAGGAGCGCCAGTTTGCTGGAAAGAAGATGGAGCGTGAGATCCATGTTGAAGCTGAAAGAGAGAAGGCGTTGGTCAAGCTTGGGAGGTTGCCTGGATTTTATGACAAAGGTACAGTGAGACAACTACAGGAGAAAAAACTTCTATTTGAAGCCTTCCAGGAATCCAAAGATATCCAAATCGCCAGTGACACAACTCCGGAACCCTCAAACCACCTGGACATGGTGAAACACATCAACGTCCAGAAACTTTCCCCAGCACAGCCCATTGAGACTTCACTCAAAGACCTCCAGATCTCCAACAATCAGGATCATGAGACATTCAGAACTGTCCAGGACCCAATGAATACAGGAACGTCCTGTGGTTCATCCTTCAAAACTGTCAGTGATGGAAATCAGAACTACTCATCGAAGGAAACCACAAGTCACCTGAAGCTGGATTCTTCCCTTCATCTCTTTCCATCTCTGAAGGAGAAAAAGCTCTTGTTTGAATCCCTCAGAGAGAATAAGGATGCTCATATCTCCAGAGATCAGACCAGTGAGGGTTCTGGAGCTTTTAAAGAAAGGAGAAAAAGTCTGGATATCTTTTCCCAGAACCAAAATCCTGGATTAAAATCCATCCAAGAACCCAAAAATCTCCAGAGCAAAATAAATCAGGATGACAAGATTTCAGGAATTTCAAAAGAACAACAAACAAAGAACCTGCAAAAGGTCCAGAACCCAAAACTGTGTGGTCCAGGCTTCACGGAGGCTGTAGATCAGCAGGTGGTAATTATAGAGAACAATTCTTCAGTGATTACAAAGAGGCAGGTTTACAACCCGTTGACCATAACAGACTCAGGAAGTGCCCAACCTTCAGCTGATCTTCATCAAAACTCACAAACCCAAAACCAGACAGCTGATGATGAACAACTGAAGGAGAATCCATTTTTTAAGCTGAGACCATCACAGTCCCTCCTCCCGGATGTGCAAAAGGACATCCAGGAAGCAAAAAAGAGGGAGGAAGAACTGCGCAAACAGAGGATGAGTCTCTATGGCAACAGGTCAAAGGTCCCAGCGTCACCAAGCAGAATCAAACCAACAAACAACCAAGCAAACACACTAGGACAACATCTGAAAACCACCCCGGGACAACACCTGAACCCCACACAGGAACAAAAACTGAACACCACCCCGGGACAGCATGTGAACCCCACACAAGGACAAAAACTGAACACAACCCTGGGACAACACCTGAACACTACCCCCACACAATACCTGAACTCCACCCCAGGACAACCCCTGAACCCCACACCAGGTACCTGTATGTGTGTGTGTGAGTGTGCATGTATGTGTAGGTAACTTTGTCTTGATGAGTGTAAATACAGGTGTGTTGTATGTGCATGTGTTGTGTTTGTGTGTAAACACTACATAGGGTGCAAAGGGTGTGATGTGCACAAGATTTCTGCTAGCAGGTCTAATAGCAGCTGAAGCTACACGGCTAATTTGTGTACAGTGGTTACCAAGTAATGAGCTGACAAAAAAATCTCATGTCTTTTTTAAAAAAATTATTTATGACAAAGTTTCAAGTTTTATTTGTCAAATACAGGTAACAGTGGAACATTACTACTGGCAACAAAATTCTGGGACTCAGTGCTGAAATACAGCAGAAATAAGGATCAGTAATAATCTTTTGAGATATTAAAGAGAGGTTAAGTGAGTACAGAGTTGTTCCCTTGTGTATCGTAGTACGCAACCTGATAGTACATCACCCGACAGTACATCACCTGATAGTACATCACCGGATAGTACATCACCTAATAGTACATCACTTAATAGTACATCACCCAATAGTACATCACCGGATAGTACATCACCCGACAGTACATCACCTGATAGTACATCACCGGATAGTACATCACCTAGTACATCACCTGATAGTACAACACAGATAGAACATCACTGGATAGTACATCACCGGATAGTACATCCCCTGACAGTACATCACCTGATAGTACATCACCGGATAGTACATCACCTAATAGTACATCACTTAATAGTACATCACC
>JAOUQZ010000012.1:8216934-8227828 GCA_028564935.1 Neosilurus hyrtlii
CCTGACAGTACATCACCTGATAGTACATCACCGGATAGTACATCACCTAATAGTACATCACTTAATAGTACATCACCGGATAGTACATCACCGGATAGTACAACACCGGATAGAACATCACCGGATAGTACATCACCTGATAGTACATCACCTGATAGTACAACACCGATAGAACATCACCGGATTGTACATCACCTGATAGTACATCACCGCATAGTACATCACCTGATAGCACAACACCTGATAGCACAACACCTGATAGCACAACACCTGATAGTATAACCTCCAATAGTACTCCAGTGGTACTTCACCTGATAGTACTTCACCTGATGGTGAATTCTTGAAATTTACCTAAAATTACCTTTTCATAAACTCATTTCAGCCTTGGTCCCAAGTTGGTACCCTTTGACGGTGTTATGTGAAGCAATTCTTGAGTTATAGTGCAGACAAAAAATTAAAAAATACAACTTAAAAGCATGAAAGTAGTGAAAGCAAGAATAGCTACACTATCGCAGCTGAATATTAATCACTGAAAACAAGGTGGATATAACTGAACATAGAGGAGGATTTTATTCGGTAACCTCCACCAAGCCTCGGGTGAGTTAATGTTTTAGTGTACAGTATATTACACGGGAACATTAAAACTGATTAAATCCCATGAGAGAGGCGGGTCAGTTGAGCATCACACACTCCGAGCACAGAATTAAGCACTGTGTAGCGATTAGTGGGTTTTTAAACTTATTCAGAATTTTAGTATGAACTGTGAGTGTCCGTTGTTTAGATTAAGCACTATCCACTTGGAATAAGGATTTTCAATCACCACATAGCGGACCAGTCAGATCGCACCGTTCCTGTCTAATATTGTACTAATATTAGTTATAAAATGTGTGCGGTGATGAATATGAACGGTACGTCAGGATGTAACGCTGAGCTGTAAAACTGATACACTACTGGCTCGTTCAACAGAAATTCACTCTAAAACGTTCTGGGATTTATTTTGTTTTGGAAAACACCTCATTAGCTTTGTTTTGAACATCACATTTAAACACATTTATTTTCATTTGTAAAACAACACACACACACACACACACACACACACACACAGACAGAGACTTTAATTTCATCTGAGATCAATAGTGCGTGAGTGTAAATAGTGTTTGTGTGTGTGTGTGTGTGTGCGCGCACCTATGTTTCTTTTTTTTCAGTGAGTTCTTCATTTGGAAAGTTGGATCTTACATGGCCGCCTCCTTCACAGCACAGTGGGCACAAAACACAGTCTGAGGTATATAATTGTGTGTGTGTCTGTGATTGTGTTTGATTTTGTGTGTGTGTGAGAGATTGTGTGTGATTGTCTGTGTGAATGTGTATGCGTGTGAGATTGTGTGTGTGTGTGAGATTATGTGTGTGAGATTGTGTGTATGTGTGTGTGTGAGATTATGTGTGTGTGATTGTGTGTATGTGTGTGTGTGTGTGTGTGTGTGAGATTATGTGTGTGTGATTGTGTGTGTGTGTGTGTGATTAGTTAGAGAAACTAGCCATTATCAGGCAGTAGGACTTAAATGTTTGTTCCCATCTGTTCATGGACTGAAAAAATTCTTGAAATATTTTTCCCTTATACAAAATTTCCTCTGTCTCACCATCAAATCATCGCACTGTCTCACTGTCCCACCATCACAGCGTCCCATCGTCTCACCATTCCTCCGCCTCACCGTCTCACCATCTCACCGTCACCGTCTCAACATTCCTCCATCTCACCGTCTCACCATCTCACCGTTACCCTGTCTCTCCGTCCCTTCCTGCAAAATCTAATTTCAGGGAGGTTCCCTGTCTCCCCCGCTCCCCAGAATAAGAAGCCATATTTAATTGCTATATGATGATTGATTATTTCTCTGTCAGTGAATTTGTGCAGGTGTTTGCTGAAGTGTACGGTGAGACTGGACTCATGACGGAGCTCCCTGGCAGCTAGCCAGCTAGTGTAAATGGCGTTAGCTGTAATAATGAACTATCCACTCCAGTTAAACTCACCTCAGCGTGTCTTTTGCAGTCATTTAACCCTTCATGGGCTACACTAAAATTGCTGCTGCAGACAGTACAGCACACATTACCTTTTACTGATCCCCACTGCTACAAATCAGAAAAAGACCAATCAGAATACAATCGCTCTTTCTCTCTCTCTATGTCTCTCTCTCTCTCTCTCTCTCTCCACCACATGATCCCACTGTAAAACACATATTTATGGGATATAGTATATAATTAGTGGGCGTCAGGAAGACTCTATCGATATGTAGGAGACTCTCGAACTGTCCAGGTCGGATTCCTGCTGGTGATAATGTTAGTCATGCTAGTTAGCTGACTGACTAGTTAGCGCATGAGAATTTAACACTTTGTGTTGGAGCTTGTACTTTATTTATTTGTTTAGCTAATATACACTGAAGAAAATTATAAACGCACAAACCAAAAATGCTGAGTTCAACTGGTCTATTAAGACACAAGTCATGAGGGAACATGCCATTGGCATACTGAATGCTGGGATGTCTGTGACAGCAATGTCAGCACACTTGAATTTGCATCATTCCACCATCAGCTGGTTGAAAAATTGATTGAGAGAGATTTGCAACACTGAATCGTCCAAATGCCCGACAACCACGTGTGACCACGCCCGCACAGAAAACATGGTCCAGCATAAAGCTATGCTGCAGGAGGAAAGGGACAACATTCCACAGGCCGTTAACTCTATGCATCCGAGATGTACGGCTTTACGCGATGCAGATGGTGGGCACACTCGGTACCGAGTGCTGTGAACTTTGCCCTCTGACCCCTGGTGGGTTCAGGCTGTGATAGCTCGTAAATTGTGAACAGAAAATTGTTTCTTTTGGTTCAGTATTAAGGCAAGAATAAAATAATAATTGTTCTGTTGAATATATCTATACTGTCTCAAAATATTTTGGAAAAAATAATTTGTATGTTTATATTTTTGTTCAGTGTATTAAGTACACTTATTCATTTGTTCATTTCCGAGTGGTGACTTTATCATGGTTAATGTTCAGTACAGCAGAACTCTAACACAAACTACACTGTTTAAACTCATTCTGAGCAAATCTCCCACTAATCCAGTACAAATCTGTCAAAAACATCAGTTTAGCAACGCTAACATTATCCAGCGATCCGCTGCTAGATAGCAAGCACAAGTATATTCTCCCTGGAGCAAAGGTAAAGCAGTGAACGATAGTAAAGAAAAGACGGTGAGTCAAAGGTAGAAAGTGAAAGCAAGAGAAATGCAAATACACACTGAGATGATAAAACATAAGAAACAACACATTCTTCATGTTTGATTGTTTTCCCCGACAGCTGAAAGAACAGCGACAGACGAACCTGTTAATCCAGCGCTGGGAATTTGGTCTGATCAACGGACATGGCAACTGACCACGGAACAAACACCAGCGTGAACATCTGCAGCATTAACTTTCAACACCTGCTACAGCTGTTAAACACAAACGCTAATCAGAAATGCACACTTCTGTCTTTGTTTCATCTGCTAATTATAGTTTAATACACCAGATTAATTTTATATTAACTTTAGATTAAGAACAAAACATTCATGATCAATTATTTCATTCACTGGTTGCCTTGCCAGCTAACACACTAAGATAGCCAGTTAGCTGCTAGTAAGTTCTGGCTGTTTGGTGAGTTAGCAGACCTATGCTAGCCAACAGGTTTGTTATTAAATCTTTACAAAGTGTTTATATATTATATATTTTTTTCCTGATTCCAGTGTTGATTATTTTTTATATAGTTATAGTTAGCTTCTTAGTTAAAGTTTAGCTACCAACAAGCTAGCAATAGTGATATTTTAATTAAATTATTACACTGACATGTTGTCAGTTTAGCATTAGCCAGTTAGCGTGATTTAGTATTTAAAAATGATAGCACTGTGACGTAGATATTTAAGTTTAGCCAATAGCATTCTAGATTATTTATTAACAGCAAGATAGTATGAAATAGCAAACATTTTCTTTTTTTGTAACGGTTCAAAACTGATTAAAGTCATTTCACTGAGCTGTGTATGTGTGTGTGCGTGAGTGTGTGTGTATTAAAGTGACTTTGGTTTCCTGACCAAATGCTGATAAAAAAAGGAATTTTCAGCTACTAGTTTCAGTTACGATGTGGTTTCTTAGATGTAGTTGAGGCGTAAACGATGGTTGATGATTTTAACAGTGTGAATGGTGAAACTGCACGCTGTCGTTAGATACAAGGTTGAGTCACATGTGATACTCCACCCTTCATACAGCTGGAGCTCATTATTTAAATGTTAATCTTTTCTTATATTTAAATATCTACAACTGCGCGCGCACACACACACACACTGCAGTGAATTTGACCTCTGAATTTAATCCTTACACAACAGTACAGAACACACACACACAAACACACACAGTGCCGGCCATAGGAGGCTGCTCCAAATTTTACACACCCCAGATGGGGCTTGAACCCAAAATCCATTTATCCTTCAGACCACTGAAGCTCAAATTATTCATGTGTTGCTCCAAAAACATCAGGTCATGAGTCACGGCTGTGTAAATATTTTTCCGTGTGTTCTCTGGGACTGAAGCTGTTGCTTTACTGAACCTCTGAAACAGCAACAAACTGATTAAAGAACAAGAATGAAACCAGGACCTTTGTAGTTTATGCCTGCGTTCACACATTTAACAGGCAAATTCTGAAAACAGACACACACACACACACAACACCACTTCCCACTCGGTGCTCAGTTTCACCCACTGAACTGTATTTAGGCTGGAACTTTGATTGGCTGAAAAACTTGCGATTTCGTGCCGCCATATTGGAACCAGAATGATGTAGAAGAGTCGAGCAGGTTTCTAATGTAAACAAACCTGCATAGCTGCATTTACGGGAGTTTATCAAGGAACCTCTACCTCTATAATTATTAGGGTTCTTTTTTGTCACTTTTTAACCTGAAGTTTTTTTGAATCATATGAACAACTTATATTATCCTCATGTTATTTTATCAATTTGCATAAATGCTAAAAACAGCTAAAATGACCTGGTTGTTAATAATCTTATTCTACAGTAGATACATTTTGGTTCCAATGTGTGCACAGATTTTGTATTATTTCCTAATATTCATTAATAATCATTAAATTCCTGTACAATGTGGGCAAACACAATAGAAATTATAAATAAATTATGAAAAGTATACATAGAAAATGATGGCATTGAGAAATGTCTTATAAAAACTTCATGGATATTTCAGAGAACATGCATGGTTTTTTCCACACTAAGGCTGTTACTGTGTTTTTGTACACTTGAGGTTGAAAATTTAATTCCAGAACATAATAAATACATCCATTATCAGAACACTGTATAAATATTACACTACTTTTCTAACTGAAATATAAGAATATAATCTTTCTAGAATCTACATCTGAATTATACTCTATAGAGATCTACAGCTACAGTAGATCAAGTCTATACAGTCTGACAGAATATAACAGTTATTCATAGAAATCAGCCGAGGCCTCATGTATACCTACAGTTAATAGGGTAAAACTCACTGGTGAAATGTTATTCCAGCTCTTCTGGATTCTACGTTCTGGTAATTATTGCAGTTTATGGCGTAACTCTGTTTTCCTTTTGTGGATTTTGCTTTTTTTTCAGTATGATAGCCGCAGTCTCCCATCATTCACTTATTTACATTATAACCCCCATGTTCCTGTTTTCAATATGGTGCCTCCGTGTCCCATTTCCAAATAATGTACAGACTGACCAACCACCATTCCAGTATATAATACAGTTCAATGGTTTCACCATTAGTCCTCAGCACACGCCCACTCAGTGCTTTGTTACATCTTCACCAGTCAGGGCACACCCACTCAGCGCTCAGTTTCACCCTCAAAACATTGAAATAAATTCTAAACGTTTCCTGCCTCGCCCTAACCTTCACATTCTGACTTTTATTTACACACAAAGAAGAAAACATCCTTTAAAGTTCTACAATAAATGACTCATGGATGTACATGATGTTCCTGCAGCCAATTAGGACAGAACATTTTATCATCAATGAAGTGTTCAGTATACACACCTGCTTTCAAAACGTGCATGTAATTGAATTACATAATGATTTAATTACAGTGATTAATCAGTGTAGGCTACAGAGCCATCAGCATCTTTCTGCCCTGCAATGGCCTGGCGTGCTGTCCAGGGTGTACTATGCCTTCGCCCAGAGTTGGCTGAGTTGGACCCTAATTAGGATTAAGCACTTCAGAAAATGAATGAATGAATGAATGATTAACCAGTGAGTATCAATTTAATCAGATTACAAAATGATTACATGATTAACTAACCCCTGATTAATTAACCCTGATTAAAGAGAAATGAGATCACATGATAAACTCTGTGTGATCACTGGGAAAACAGCAACAACTCGGTGGTTGTGATGCTGATGATGATGATGATGGTGATGGTGCAGTTAACATGATATATGTGCTTTTATTGCTCTTGCAGTGTGTCTGTAATTCCTTCTGCATTCTCTGTGTGTTTCATCCATAAATATAATCAAATAATCGGATATTTATATATATTTTTTTATTTAAAAATAATAAGCAACTTAAATACAAAATACAAATCGTGCAAATGATATAGAGAGAAAAAGAGAAAAAAGGAGTTTAAATTAGAGAGGTAGAACTCAAAATAATGAAAAGAGAAAGAGAATCCCAGAGTAAATGAGATGCGAGAAGACTGTAGTGAGATAATAATGATAAAATAACAAAAGGAAATGTTCTCAAAGAGGAAGAGAAAATGCTGAGAAATCAGTCTGTGTGTGTGTGTGTGTGTGTGTGTGTGTGTGTGTGTGCGCACGCGTGTGTGTTATTTTGTGTGTGAGTTACTGTATGTGTTTGTGTGTGTGTGTGTTTCTTGTGTGTGTTCGTGTGTGTGTGTGTGTGTGTGTGTGTGTGTGTGTTTTGCCTCAGTGTCCAAATGAAATTCAAAGTACTGCATGCAAATGAGAACCCAGGCACAGCAACTGTATGCTCCGCCCACCGTACCGTACTGTACCTCTCTTTCTGTGTGGAGATTTTACTTCACAATGTGGTTGTGTGTATATATATATATATATATATATATACTGTATATATATAGAGGGAGGGAGGGAGGGAGGGGCGGAGTCAGTGAGTGGGTGGGCGTGTGAATGTGTTGAGTGGAACGTCATAAATGGGTTCTGACTCTGATGCTCTTCCTTCTTCCTGCAAATCAGAACATTTTACAGTCATAGTGAGTTTAGCCACAGGGTCGGATTGTAACAGAGAGCAGTGCAGACTGCGACCCTTCAAAGGGCAGTGAAGTGGAGATTTTAGGATTAGGACGGTGCTGATGGTTACCTTGGAGCCAGTGCTGATTCTCTGTAATGTGAGATCTGAGAAACAAAAACACACAGCATTCAAAGAAGAGGAGCAACAACAACAACAACAACAACAACAACAACAACAACACCTGGCTCCAATCTAGAGGTAGTTCTCTAAGTTGGCAGCATGTTTAGGTAGCATTAACGAGCTTAAGAACGTACCTGAGGTTTTCATTCTCATCATCATCATCACTTCATTCACTGTCTGTCATTAACACTCCGATATCAGTTTAGTGGATTTGGATTATTCAGTGATATCCACCAAGCCTGAGGTGAATAATAACTTTAAATTCCCTAAAAGTAAACCAATCAGCTCGTGCCATTCCCATGTAACTTATAGGCATACAATAATCCATGGGAACCGTGCAATCTGATTGTTCCACTACCTCAGGGGTTATAAATCATTATTCATATAGAGTTGATAATGCTTAAATTAAAATAACTAACACTCACAGTCTGTCATGGTCCCTCGAACAGGCAGCGTCATCATCATCACGATTTAAAATGAAAAAATAAAAACTTTGATCTAATTTTCTTTTCATGTTGATGTGCAGTGTATACTAAAAAATCTACTTTATGCTCAGGGTCACTGCATAGAGATGGATAAACCCACCTCTAACTCCTCCCCCAGCCCCTCCCAAAGTTCCGCCCCTACTCGCCACCTTTTAAATTGTTATAGATTTCAAATTCTGAGATTTATTTATTTTATATAATGATTTCATTTTAAAAAATGAAAATTTTTTGTTTTTATATTTTGGAACGTTTGATGCTTTATTTTTACAAAAGTATAATTTAGACAAAGTAAATTTTCATGTAGATTAACAGAAAGTGATGTAATTATTAATAAAAAAAAAGAGCTGCTTACCGATGACATGGTCACTGGAGTGGACGTGCTGCCAGAACTTCTCCTGTTCTCTGTGTACCATTAAACACTTACAGTCACCGTGTGTGTACCAAACATCATGCGACGCTGTGTGTCTGATAAACTACATCATCTCCACTCTTTCCTACTGCAGTGCACTGTGGGATTTCTTACCTTTGCCTCCTTTTCTTAGCTGCTGTTTCAGCTGTAAGAACAAGAAAGAATTTGAGGTAAGCAGTTAAGTTAAGCGCAGATATCGCCGCTCCCTTCAGAACAGTGAGAGTACGAGTTCTGGACACACCGTATTTGCGTATCCCAGCAACAAGGAGGATGAGGGCCATCAAGAAGAGCAGCGCAGCTGAAACGGAGCCACAAACCAATGCCAGGTCCATCGAACCTGAACCACAGATACACGACTGTGAGATGCAACCACATCAGAGAGACTATACCAGAAGGAGAGGCAGGAGAGATACCAATTGGAGAAAACAGATGGCAAGACGACACTGAGACACACACTAACCTGTAACAGAACGCCATGTGATGGGACTGCTGAGTTCAGAATGGACCCAGGTGTTACCCAGCAGCACACTGTACCGACACTGGTACCCACCCACTTCCTTGTGATGGTCAGATGCAGCAAAGTGCACCCTGTGTTGAATACTGTGGGCGTGTTGTGATGTTAACGGTGACGAAGAACCCTGTTGGATCAGGGAGAAATAAGCACCAGGGTAGGAGGGTGAACCGGTGCACACTAGTGTGCCCTCTACCCCCTGAGACAACTGTGGAGCTGGGAGAGACACTGTGGAAATGCATCAGAGAGAGATACATTAGGGACAGACAATACAGAGAGAGACAGTAAAGGCAGACACTTCAGAGAGAGATAATACAGAGAGAGAAACTTAAAGAGATTTATATGTAGTATAAACAATAAATATATAGTAAACAATAAAACTATATAATAAAGAAATAAAACATGAACTAAAAAAAGTTATATATATATATATATATATATATATGTGTGTGTGTGTGTGTGTGTGTGTGTGTGTGTGTGTGTGTGTGTACAGAAATAAATATATTGATATAAATGCAAAAATACTGAAAATAAATACTGAAGTGGTTGTAGAGCAGAGGTAGCAGTGTGTGTATATACAGTGTTTAATGAGACTGAAGACTCAGACTGGGTATAACAATGGATATGGTGTTTAAAAAACACTAACCTCCTACAATAACAGACACAGGTGTGCTGGGAGTGGAGTTTTGAAATCCCTCTGGTAGGTTCAGTATATAGAAACAGGTGTATATGCCTCCATCTGCCTCGCCCACTGGTCCCACCCTGAACTGAGGATTAGGGGATCGGAGCACAATCTGGGTGTCCTCATATTCATGACATTGTTTCTGGAGTACAAATTCCACAGGAGTGAGGGTGGGCGGGGCCTGACAGTGGAACTCCACCACCTGACCAAGCCAGGCACGCCCATCTGCAGGAGCGACTGAGAGTTGTGGAGGGACAGCGGGTGTGATTGGGCCTGCAGTGTGAGGGAGACAATAAGTAAGAAAAAATGTCTGCCTGTCTGTCTGTCCATCCCTCCATCATCACTATGTAAAAGAGGACAACAGGGACAGGAAATGAAAAATGGAAGGAATGAAGAGGAAAATATAAGAAAGGGAGAGAGAGGGAAAAAATAGTGAGGGGAAGAAAAAAGAAATCACAGTGGACAGGAAATAGAAAATATTGGGGCAGAAAATGGAAATCATGTCTGTAGAATCCAAAAGGAAGAGAATAAAGAAAAAGAATTTACAAATACAGGAAGTTTTCAGCAATTTGTGGAACAAAGAACAAGTACAATCCATGAAAACAGGAAACAATGACCTTAAAAGGTGGGTGGAGGATTAAAGATCAGTGTGTGTTAGAGTGAGGGAGAGAGAGAGATTTTGTGTGTGTGTGTGTGTGTGTGTGTGTGAGAGAGAGAGAGAGAGAGAGAGAGAGAGAGAGAAAGAGAGAGAGAGAGAGAGAGAAAGGGAGAGGGTACAACACTGGGTGGTGTATAGTTTGGTTGTGTAGTGCGGTATTTGGCAGGAAATAGTAAACCATCTTCAGTTCCTCCTTTAACTGTCAAAAATCTCTGAAGTTTAAAGGAGTGAGAAACTGAAGTGTGAAATATATATCAGAGAGAAAGTAGAATGGGTTAATAAAATTATTTTAAAAATGCATTAATTAAATCATTAACAAAAAAATTAATAATTAATCCACACAAGAACAAAAAGACCATCATCATCATCCTCATCACCACCACCATCATCATCATCACCATCTTTATCATCACCACCACCATCATCATCATCACCATGACCATCATCATCACTGTCACCATCATCACCATAATCACCACCATCATCATCATCACCACCATCATCATCGTCATCATCACCATCATTATCATCACCACCACCACCATCATCATCATCCTCATCACCACTATCACCATCATCATCATCATTATCATCACCATGACCATCATCATCACTGTCACCATCATCACCATAATCAACACCATCATCACCACCATCGTCATCACCACCATCACCACCATGACCATCATCACTGTCACCAT
>JAOUQZ010000012.1:8318787-8329161 GCA_028564935.1 Neosilurus hyrtlii
TTGACCAAGAGCACTGTATAGATGTACAATAACAATTAATCCTCAAAAATACAACTTGCCTAATAATTGTGCACACAGTGTGTATGAAATGATTCGTGTGTTGTGCGCGTGTGTGTGTAGGAGCTGCTGGCTGAAGAGACACGTCAGAAACTGCAGTTCTCCACTAAATTACGTCAGATGGAGGATGAGAAGAACAACTTACAGGATCAATTGGATGAGGAAAGTGAGGCCAAGAGGAATGTTGAGAGACATGTCTCCACCCTCAACATCCAGGTCAGATCATCACATGAAGAAATCAGAGACCCTGCAAAAAGTTAATGCATTGTAACTAGCCACGCCTGTTTTAGAGAGCTCACCCTAACTAGCCTATCCTGTGTGAACTACATGTTCTAAACGTGAGCACGTGGGAATTTCTGAACACATCCGTGTCTTTTTCTCTCGCTGTTCAATGTAGACAAAATTAAAAGGTAAAACCTAACAGCTATCCTATACCTACATTATCCTTTTCTATGTTCCAGTTGTCAGACTTTAAGAAGAAGCTGGATGAGGTGTCGGGAAATGTGGAGCTTCTGGAGGAGGGTAAGAAACGTCTGCAGAAAGACCTGGAAGCATCAAACACTCAACTAGAGGAGAAGTGTGCTGCTTACGATAAACTGGAAAAGACTAAGAACAGACTGCAGCAGGAGCTGGAAGACATTCTAATGGACCTCGACAACCAGAGACAGCTCGTCTCCAACCTGGAAAAGAAGCAGAAGAAGTTTGATCAGGTCCCCTTTTCGCACTCTTTCTGTGTGTGTATGTGTGTGTGTGTGTGCGTGTGATATTAACACACTGGTATTGGTTAATGTGTGTATAGATGTTGGCAGAGGAGAAGAGTGTGTCGTGTAAGTATGCAGATGAGCGGGACAGGGCAGAAGCAGAGGCACGTGAGAAAGAGACAAAGGCACTCTCCCTGGCAAGGGCACTGGAAGAGGCACAGGATGGACGTGAGGAGCTTGAGAGAGCCAACAAAGCCTTACGAGCTGAGATGGAGGACCTGATCAGCTCCAAGGATGACGTGGGCAAGAATGTGAATATTACTGTAGTAACCTTGTGTTTCCAACAGGGGGTGGGAATTAACCACAAATGCAGTAATTATCCCACTCCTCAGGCTTTTCTGTTACTGCTTAGTTCATGAAAGTTATAATTTACGGTTTCTCAGGTCCATGAACTCGAGAAGTCAAAGCGTGGTCTGGAGCAGCAGGTGGAGGAGATGAAGACACAGCTGGAGGAGCTGGAGGACGAGCTGCAGGCTGCCGAGGATGCAAAATTACGCCTGGAAGTAAACATGCAAGCCCTTAAAGCGCAATTTGAAAGAGATCTTCAGGGACGAGATGAGCAGGGAGAGGAGAAGAGAAAGCAGCTGATAAAACAGGTAGGCGTGTCCATCACCACCACAATAAAACACTTTTACATTTCTCTGTCATCACAGAGTATTAAAATCCTTTATTAAAAAAAAAAATTCTTCTTATTGTGACACATGAAGATAATCAATATGTATTAATGAGGATTATAATGTTATAACACACATTATGATGAATGGTGTGATTGCTGCAGGTACGCGAACTGGAGACGGAGCTGGAGGACGAGCGAAAGCAGAGAGCAGCCATGACAGCATCCAAGAAGAAGATGGAGGGAGACATAAAGGACCTAGAGGGACATATAGACACGGCCAATAAGAGCAGAGATGAGGCCATTAAGCAACTACGCAAACTACAGGTGAGGGAGAGAAAGAGAGAGAGAGAGATTTGACACTTCTAATTCGTCAAATAATTCATTCTGGTGATGGAGGTTAATCCCGTTTGCTCGATGAGGTGAGGTCACCTTTTAAGCTTTTAACTTTCAGGAACCATTTATTGTCAGCTGCTTCAGACACTGAAGCAAATCATTAATGTCATAATTATTTTAGAAATAGGAAAATATTTACACACTAAAGTTATATTAACAATCATATCAGTAAGTGTACTACCTCATTCAAAGATTCGTACTTGGTTCCTGTACAGCACTCTAATTATTTCCTCTTACACTTCCTGTAAGATGTTAAATGGACTATAATTATGCACTTCCTGTTTGTGATTACGTGTGTGTGTTGGATTTTTCAGGCTCAGTTGAAAGACTTTCAGAGGGAACTGGACGACACCCGTGCTGCCCGTGATGAAGTTCTCACCACTGCTAAAGAAAGTGAAAAGAAGGCCAAGAACCTGGAGGCGGAACTTATGCAGCTTCAGGAGGTCGTCACTTACACTCCACTACACACACTAGATAGTATAGAGTAAAAATGTGTGGTGGAGGAGTGAGCTGCACCTTCCCTTCCTCCACATTCATGGTTGAAGTTCCCTTGAGCAAGGCACCTCACCCCCCAACTGCTCTCCAGGGCGCCCCAACGTGTTTGGCAGCCCACTGCTCCGAGTGTGTGTGTGTGTGTGTGTGTGTGTTTGTGCGTGCTCACTGTTTACGTGTGTGTGCTCCCTTTGGATGGGTTAAATGCAGAGGCAATAATTTCCCTTGCCGGATTACTACATTATAGCAAAATAAAAAATACCACATGCCCCCTCCCCACTCACTCTGAGTCCATGAGTCCAAAAGTTGCACTGGGTGGAATTTGTACTCTAGTGACTCCAGCAGAAACTATGTATGAATGGATGGAAGAATATATAGGAGGGTGTATGGAGGGGTGTATGGATGGATTAATGGATAGGTGGGTTGGTGGGTGGATGAATGAATGGATAGGTGGGTGGATTGAAGAATGAATGGATGGATAAATGGATAGGTGGGTGGATGGATGGATGGATAGATAGGTGGATGAATGCATGGAAGAGTGGATAGGTGGATGGATTAATGTTGTTAAATGGATGCGTGTTCATGGGTGTTTGCTTTTATAATGTGAGAAAAAATGTGTTGTGTGTGGGTTTTCAGGACATGGCTGCGGTAGAACGAGCGAAGAAGCAGGCTGAAGCGGAGCGTGATGAACTTGCTGATGAACTCGCCAGCAACGCATCCGGAAAGTGAGTATCAGGGAAAAAAAGTATAAGAATAATAATTCTGTTTGAAGCATCCATGCTTTCTCTCTTCATGAAATTCGAATATTAAACACATTGAAATTCCACATGCTCTGCCCTGTCTCCATGGAAACTAGTGTCACATGACTGAACCTGATTGGCTCTTCCTCTCATGTGTTATAACAGATACTGGTGTTAGATATTTTTATTAAAAGCTAAATCTTGAGTCATCAGTGAACCTGTCCCTAAAATCTACACAGATACACTGAACTCTTTGTGTGTGTGTGTGTGTGTGTGTGTGTGTGTGTGTGTGTGTGTGTGTGTGCGTGCACGTGTGTTTGCACATAAACTTGCCAGGACTGCTCTGAGTGATGAGAAACGACGTTTGGAGGCTAAGATCGCTCAGCTGGAAGAAGAACTGGAGGAGGAACAGGGCAACATGGAGATGATGAATGATAGATTGAGAAAGAGCGCACAGCAGGTAAGACAATTTCCATCATCACATTCATCTTTCCATCATCATTTCCCTCATCTCCATCATCTTTATCATTTCCATCATGTACATCCTCTATATCATCTCCAATTGCTCTATAAATTTCTCCATGCTGTAGGTGGACCAACTTACAAGCGAACTACAGACAGAGAGAACAACTTCACAGAAGAATGAGAGTGCACGGCAGCAACTTGAGAAACAAAATAAAGAAATGAAGGCCAAACTGCAAGAGATGGAAAACCAGGTGAAGTCCAAGTTCAAGTCCTCCATTACTGCTCTAGAGGCTAAAGTGGCACAGCTGGAGGAACAGCTGGAGCAGGAGAACAGGTGTGTACTACACACAAACACACACAGATGCAAACTGTTATCTAGCAATGGATAACAAGAGATTTACATGTGGTGTGTGTGTGTGTCAGGGAGAAACAGGTGACAGGTAAAGCGATGCGTCAGAAGGAGAAGAAACTGAAAGACCTGATGATGCAGGTGGAAGATGAGAGGAAGCAGGCTGAGCAGTACAAAGACCAGGTTTTACACACACACACACACACACAGTCACTTTCTCTCTTTCTCTATCACTCTTTCACTTTTACCTGTGTGTGTGTGTGTGCAGGCAGACAAGGCGAACTCGCGTGTGAAGCAGCTGAAGCGGCAGGTGGAGGAGGCAGAGGAAGAGTCACAGCGCATCACCGCTGCTCGCCGCAAACTGCAGAGAGAATTGGAGGAGGCAACAGAGTCAAATGACACACTGAGCAGAGAGGTTACATCACTGAAGAACAAACTGAGGTACACACACACACTCACACACACCCACACACACACGTATTCAGTGTGGCATCAGAAATAGGAACAGCAACACACCCAAAAGTCCTGTTCTATAGCAGATTCTTCTAATGTTTGTGTGTGTGGGTGCGCATGCTGCGTATGTTTGTTTGTGTTTGTGTGTGGGTGCGCATGTTTGTGTGTGTTTATGTCTGTGTTTGCTGTGTATGTGTGTGTATTTGTGTTAATTTGCGTGTGATTGTGTGTGTTTGTCTGTCTGTGTGTGTGTGTGTGTGTGTGTGTGTGTGTGTGTGTGTTTGTGTCTGTTTTCAGACGTGGTAATGAGACTCCATCATTCAGTAGTGGTGGGCGGCGTACTGGTGGGAGGCGGGGCATGATTGACGCTGACACTAACGAAGATGATGCAGACTCCCAGGGCGACTACAATGGAACCAAATCAACTGAATAAACGCATACACACGCACACACACAGTGTACTGCTTCACTGCAAATGAGCACTGCTGTTTGATTGGACAGTTTGAGTTCTTCAGCTCCTCCGTGTTGATTAAAGTTATAATTCACATTTATTCATCTAATTTACGGCAAAATCCACATTTTTATTTTAAACTTCATTGGGATTGAAAATTAACAAAATGTTTAATAAGACTTTCAGAAATGTGTGAAATTAAGCTTTAAAGTAAATATCACATAAATACGTTCCGAGTTTTAATTAGCATACAGCGAGTCGTTAAGAGAACATGTGTATTCTGTGTGATTGTCTTTTCCTGTTTCTGTTTTTGCGCTTATCATCATTTCCACCAAATGCTCCCCATTCACTTATAACCACAATCACTCATAAAATCCCACAATGCACTGCAGCAGGATAAACTCAAAAGTGTTCAAACATCGTACTGAATACCCATAATGCACAGTGCCCTAAACTTCAGAAGCCAAAAACAGGAAGGGATTTTTCAGTAAACACATTTAATCGTCCCCAGAAAAATCAACACACATGAAGATATGTATATAAATAAATAAAAATAGTTTTAAATTGTGTTCTGTTCTTCTCATAAAGCTGTTATCTACACACATCAGGTATTTTAGCTTTACTCTGTTACACTGTAATAAGTGTTTTCTACTGTAACTGAGAATTAAACAGCCATGTTATAAAACTTGGACATATTTAACCCTTTGATGACTTTATTATAAAACACACTGGTTATTAAATTCCCCATAATAATTTTACTTCCTGTCTGTGCTCACCTGAAAGTCCTCTGTAATTCTCAACAATAAAGACATCACTCTGATCTGTTTTGTGACCCACGTGCACAGTCGAATAAAAAAAGTGTGAAAACCAAACTTGTGTGTGTGTCTGAGAGAGAGAGGTGGCAGCTTCTGATTGGATGGAAAACCTGCATCCACACTGGCCCTTGCCGCAGAGACGTGAACGGGAACAGTGTATAAAATTCTCCAAAACTTAAAATCATTTCCAAATGAATAAAGTAAAAAATGTAAAATAAACAGAAATATAATTATTAACCAAACTGCAGCAGTGTGTGTGTGTGCGTGTGTCCTATAAAGATCTATGATTGGTTGATTGGCGGTTGCTTCAACATTTCCTGTCAGAGCAACAGAAACCCACAAGCCGTTTCCTGTTAAATTTGAAACGATAAACACACACACACACTGTCTTCATTTATCTTCTATTCTTTATTTTCTCTATTCCTTTTAATTTTGTCATTCGTCCCTCACTCAGTTGTGTGTGTATGTATTAATTCTCTCTCTCTATATATATATACATATTATGATTGTTAGAGGTATAAGGATGTGAGCACACATGTAGGACACACACGCACACCCCATTTCTGATATTTCCGTTGCAGGAAACAACCTGAGTGAAACTGTAGAAAAGAAAGCAGCAGACAGTCAAGTATAAAACAGAAGGTTCCTTTAGTGATATTTTCTTTCTTATTGATAAATTAATCAGAACCCAGTTAGATTCAGTAAAAACCTGAAAACCTCTAAGTGACCTTCATTTGAAGTAACGACAAACACAGAGTGCAAATGCTGGACTTTCGAGTTTCCTATAAATACATGCAACAGGAAGTGGTTATGAAGCAGAGTGCATGCAGAAACAGGGAGCGCACGAGAAGTTAAACAATAAAGATCAGTGAAGAGAAGTGAACTTCAGAAACTGTTGAGAGTGAGGTGACGAGTCCATCCCTCCACCATTACATCCCGTTTCACTCTTATCCATGGGAACTGATAAAGAGTCTGAGACGGAGGCACGCCCAGAGATGGAGAAAGAAGAAGTGATGCAGGAGGAGGAGAGAGGAGGAGAACGCCCGGACGATGGGAACTTATTGAACACATACACCTGGCACACGGGAGGTGCCCGGGGCGATCCATCAGAGAAAAGTACAGGAAATAAGTGGAGTAAGATGCAGAACTGGAGGAAAGCGCTGAGTGAGGACACATCTGATAAGTCACCGGCACCATCACCGGCACCAGGGGCACGTGGAACCACAAAACCCACCAGCGGGAGGAAGAACCCGTTCCGCAGAGCTCTGTCAGAACCACCAGGTTCACTTCTGTCCTCCATCCTGTCCCCTTCATCATCATCACCTTCAGCGGTGGACAGCGGCGCAGCCGTGGACACAGCACAGGGTGGGAAACTCCGCAAATACCTGCGCCAGGTATCTCAGAAACTGAAGAGACCACGAACACAAAATCGCAATAACCCGAGCACCTCACAGCAACAACAAGAACAACATGAAGGTAAGAACCACTGACCATCATCATTATCATCATCATCATAAAACTTATCATTTAAAAAAAAAAACAGAAAACAAACAGGCTGTAAAATAATTATTTTAAATTTGTCAAATATTCACATGTGACCTTTAACCCTCACATTACCGGATTGATAGATCACTTCCTGTTCCCAGACTGCATTAAATTCTCTTTTACATTCAGCAGTTTCACATGTAGATATTTTAGTATCAATAAAAATAAACACAGAGATAATATTAACTGATTATTAACTGATTATTAACTGAATTATAAACATTGAAACTCCGCCCCAGTTGTGTAACTGGCTGATGCACAATGATGTCAGAGAGACTTCTGTAAAATATTGATTCTGAGGAGTTTTTAAAAATGGAGCTTAGTCTTTATATAATGCTGTGTGTGTGTGTGTGTGTGTGTGTGTGTGTGTGTATTCGTTTGTAGACGTGCCATGTGTGGACCCTGCAGAATCAGTTCAGTTTTCATGGGTTCCTCAGAATGTTCCTGTGTGGGACATCAACAACTGTATCCTTCAGGATGGACAGATCTTCATCTCTCGAGAGGAGGAGGTACAGACACACACACACAAACACACACACATAAACTGTGTTCCATAAATTTAGAGGTGTATGTGTGTGTGTTTAGCCATTATTGGTGATGAGGAATCGAGCAAGCAGCTGTCTATCATCTCTGAGTTTGCACAACCTCACTGAGAGCCACTCAAACCTCGGTCAGTATTTAATAAACACACCCCCACCCACCCACCCACATACACACACACACACACACACGCACACACACACACACTGTAATACCTTTATTTGATACAGATGCAGATGGTACAGGATGTTTGTGTTTCTTCTCCACTGTCAGTGCGTCTCTGGTGATTGTGGCGTTACTGTGTGGTGTTATGAGTACATAAAACATCATAATTACAGTGATATGAAAATAAGTACATTCTGTGGAAATTGTTGAATTTTCTACATATTTGAAAACAAAGTCCAGGGGCCTCATGTACAAAGACTTGCGTGGAATTCTTACTGAAAAATGGCGTACGCCTAAATCCAGAAAACGTCATACGCACAAAAAAATTCAGATGTATGAATCTGTGCAAACGCATGAATCCAGGCACATTTTCTTTGCACATCCGAATCAACGTGGAATTGAGCGCACATGTGGGAGTACCCGACTCCGCCCTGTCCACACCCCCATTTTAATATGCTAATTATATTTAAATGAACCCTGCATCAGAGATTCCTGTCTTCGCAGGATCAGAAAACCCTTATAATATGAGAAAGACAGGGAGGCGCGCAAGAATGTAGTGTTTGGCACGCTGTCCTCTGGCATTAACACCAAACGCAGGAGGTCTGAGTGGGAGAGAGTGTGTGTGTGTGAGGCCGTGCTGTGGGGTCAGAAAGGCGAACACACACGCGGAGTTAAAAAAAGAAGGGTCAGACTTAAAGGTGGATGTTAAGCGAAGGACGGGCTGCACACCGCCAAAGTCTGACCCTATCCGGCTGGGGGATAGAAGAGGAGGACCTCACCCAGCTTAAGCAGAGAGTCGCCGCAGTCAGAGGTGACGCTGCTCTTTCAGGGGTGGTTGGAGCTCATGTGGGGTCTCTGATCACCCCGAAGCTCACAGCCCTGTAAGATAGAGATTCATGTGGAAATGTGTGCATGCTCTTTGGTTTGGGAAATTTAAACATGCCAGTACAAGGAAGAGGATATCCAAGACTTTGACTCATGTTTAAATACGATTTATTTATTTTTTAAAACAGACAGTGAGACGGAGGACACGCAGCCACAGACTCGGGTTTCCTCCACCATCCGCGGCGGCTCTGGGTCACAGAAACGGGGGATTCCTGCTGCTCACCCGACTGGCCGTGTCCTCTCCGCGCTGTGCTGTGCAATCTGTGGCATAAATGACCCCCTGCTCACAGGCATCCACACAAATATCAGTGACTCAATAAATGTATTGGTGAATGGTTGAAATCACCATCGCGCACAGTGCCAGCTTGTACTTCCCAAGCATGCTGTTACTCAGGGTGTAGGAATCGTGGTTGAACCAGGAAACCTCACCACAATGTTAGTTAATTGCATTTGCGCATCACATGTGATCTGTACAGGTATCAAATGAAGATGCTTCCTGTTGATATAAATTCATCCCGTGATGGCGCTTTTATAGCAATGTGTGCGCAGTGACAGCGCCGATTGCATTATAAAAACCGGACTCGCTTTAATCAACTCTAAGGACTAAAGTTCACATTAAAAATAGTTTCCCAGAATTACCTCTAAGTGTCGCCAAAGCACCAACAGCTGCAAAAACATGCGTACGCCAGCCATGAAGTTTGCGTGAAGCACCGCACATTTCCACGGACATTTCACTCTTGATACATCTGAACTTTTCCATGGGAAAGTGCGTACGCAACGTTTTTGTGCGTACGCACCCTTTGTACATGAGGCCCCAGGTCTTTCCGAGTCTTCAGTGCTCCAGTTTGGGTGAGTCGGTACTCATGAGAGTTTCAGATTCATGTTCTCACCTGACAGGACTGAAACCTGATGTGGCCATCTGCTGTTGTGGCTCATTCACCTAAAGGTTCCAGGTGTTGTACATTCTGAGATGTTTTTCTGCTCTCCACGGGTATAAAGAATGATTATTTGAGCTGTTACAGACTTCTTGTCAGTCTGATTATTCCTCTCTCATCACCACGGTGTGTCTGTCTGCCACTCCTCTATCCATAAGGTGGGTTTTTCACACCGTTCTGTGTAATATCCAGAGGCAGTGTGTGTGTGTGTGTGTGTGCAGTGTTCATTTTCATTGTTAATTTTTTTTTCAAATTTGAACTGGTTCACGTTTATTTGTTTGGTTTTGGGTAATAAATAAGTCGCTATTGTTTTTCAATTGTACCTCCTTCTACCCATGGATCACCTCCCCAAAATCACTGAACTGTGATGCCTATAAACACCTTGTTCACATCTGATCAGCAGTCTACCACTGTTTACACAGTATCTCCCTCAGACAGTTCGGCCTTGAAGTCAATAATGTTCCTGTAGAATTCCTTGTTCAGGATCTTCTCTACCTGGTTTATTGAACACACACACGTCTGGATGGCTGTTAATCAATCACCAATCTGATAAATGACGGTTCTTCAACTTTACTCAAGGGCTGCAGATCTCCCACGATGTAGTTTAGTACACGCTTGTCCACTTGTTGTTGGGGCACAAAGTCAACAGGAAAAAATGCTGTGAGCTTCACTTGGATGGATGAACTTTACGGCTGTTGCCTCGTAGTCTTAT
>JAOUQZ010000012.1:8344323-8359915 GCA_028564935.1 Neosilurus hyrtlii
GAGTCGGCTGAGATGGGCGCCAGCCTCCCCGTGACCCTAATTAGGATTAAGCGGTTCAGAAAATGACATGACATGACGATTAGACGGTCCCCTATTCTACCTTTCCCCCATGTTCCCTCCCACAGTGTCCACCATGACCATGTATTGTTTCAAGTTTCACATCCACCTTCAAGTTATGTAATATAGAAGGGGGTTAAGACTTCGTGCTTTAATCTGTTCCAAATTGCCCCTTGGTGTGAGTATGGATGGTTGTGTGTTTTGGTCCTGCCATGGTCTGCTGAGCTGTTCAGGGTGTACCCCAGGGTCGGCTGATATAGGCTCCGTCCTCCCCGCGACCCTTATTAGAGGATAAACGGCTCGGGAAATGATAGAACGAGTAATTAAGTGGGTCGGGATTGATAGACTACTTCCGTCTGCTGACTGCAGCTCGATTGTGCTGGATTGATTATTCCGGACTTTTTTAATCCCGGCTGGTCTTAAACAATAGCAAAACACGCGCACACACACAGGTAAAATAAACAATTTCACACCTCTAATTACTAATTTTATGCAGAATAGACTGTGAGAATGTTTTCTGTTTTGATAATGTGCTGTGTTGGGAATCTGGAGGTGATTCGGTTCTGTTAAAGCAGGTTTTAAAAGCTTTGAGTTGAAGGCTAGTGGAGCTAAAGCGTGGTTTCATTATCAAAGAAAAAGGATTTTCACTCGAGTGAATTTAAATACATTTATCTGGTTTATCAAAATTCAGTGTGTTTACAGCAGTGTCAGCATGAGTCTAAATCTTAACCTTTTTAAATGATTCAAGTCTATGTAATAATGGTGTAAACATGAAAGTAAAAACTGGGAACTTTACTATGAAAAGAAGATTGTTTGGGAAATGTTCGAATTTTAGGTTCCTGGTTTTAAGATATTTCTTACTGACGGTTTCCGTGAACTTTATCATTTTTTATAGTAAAACATCAATGCAATATGTATTTTAAATAGTAATCAAACCCTATCTCTGAGTGAGAGTCCCACTACTCTGCGAAGGAAACTCATTTTAGTCGCTTGTATCTTGTTCTTTTGGTCACTACCCAAAGCTTATGACCGTAGGTGAGAGAAGGAATATATACTGACTCATAAATTGAAAACTTTGCCTTCTGGCTCTGCTCCCTCTTCTTCGACCGGAGATACTTGAACTTCTCCACTTGGGGCAGGACCTCATTCCAGACTTACACCCTTTCCTGGCTGATAAGCATGGCCTCAGACTTGGAGGTGCTCATTCTCATCCTGGCCACTTTACACTCAGCTGTGAATCACTCCAGCATAAGCTGGAGGTCCCGACATGATAAAGCCCAAAAGACAATGTAATTCGCAAAAAGCAGAGGTGAGATCCTATGGCCACCATACCAGAACCCCTCAACTCCTCGGCTGCTCTTACAAATTCTGTCCATAAAAATTATGAACAGAACTGGTGACAAAGGACAGCCTTGATTGGTCAATCTATCATAGTTTGAAGACAGATCAGTTGATTAAATGAGCCAAGTCAGGTGTGCTGCTGCTTAGTTGAAACAAAAGCCTGCAGCCACAGCGGCCCTTTGTGGAATGGATTTGAGACCCCTGCTGTAGAATTGGTCGAGAGTGCTGCGGCCGGGACGAAAACCACAACATTGTTTCTCCTGAATCCGAGGTATTATCAGTCGGATCCTCCTCTCCAGTATTCATGCATAGACTTTACCGGGTAGGCTGAGAAGTGTGATTCAATGATAGTTGGAGCACACCCTCTGGTGTGAAAAAGGGAACTACCAGCCCTGTTTGCCAATCCAGAGGTACGGCCCACAATGACCATGCAATGTTGCAGAGATGTGTTAACCGAGACAGTCCTACAACATCAGGAGCCCTGAGATATTCAGGGCGGATCTCGTCCACACTCAGATGTGGCCACCGAAAAGCTTTTTGACTACCTTGACGACCTCTGCCCAGTGATGGGCAGACCCCCTTCTGAACCCCCAGGCACTTCCTATTCCACAGAGGGCATGTTGGTGGGATTGAGGAGGACCTTGAAGTTTTCATTCAATGCCAATGTTACACCAAATGCCATAAATGTAAAAAAAAAAACACCACATTTCTGTTAAAACAGTTGACAGGAAAAAAATTCTTCCTGTATAAAATTCTCTCACAGCGCTGATGACATGCTTTAATTCATTGGTATACTTTTACTCTCTGCTGTGATCCTGTAGTTGGAGGAGTCATGGAGAAAGATGGGGTTGTGGAGCAAAAGAACACTGAGTTTCCTGTTATTGAGCAGCAAACAGGTGGTGATGAGGCTGAGTGTAAGCACACACACACACACACACACGTTTAGTTATAGTTTTGACTTTACTAACCACACGCACTCAGAGTTCAGAATTTCATGTCAAACAGGTGGTGCAGATGTGTGTGTGTGTGTGTGTGTGTGTGTGTGTGTGTGTGTGTGTGTGTGTGTGTGTGTGTGTGGTTCTGCTTGCTTCAACAGCATCCACACACATGTGTGAGGTGTGCGGTACGTGTTTTGAGACGAGACGGGGGTTATCGAGCCATGCCCGGTCTCACCTGCGTCAGATGGGTGTGTGTGTGTCAGAGAGCAGCGGCGCTCCCATCAGCCTGCTGTATGAGCTGATCACTGAGAGGGATGGGGCGTTACCCTTTACACCCAAACACACAAACACACACAGTGCCACCACAAAACACACCACACACTCCCAACAGGGAATCAAACATGGTTCAGGAAATAAACTGAAGATCAAAATTAGTGAGTTGGTAAAGAAACAGTGTGTTCCCCCATCACTGACAAACTCCTCCTCCTCTTCCTCCTCCTCCTCCTCCTCCTCATCATCATCATCTCCACCCCATCTCTACAAACCAACCATGAGTCCACCTACTCTCCCTGCACTGTCCAAACCCTTGCGAGCGTCACAGGAAAAAGACACTCAACCGGACCTGAGTGAGTACACACACACACACACACACACACACACACACACACACACACACACACAGATCCCATGCTGCTGGAGTGAGGTGTGTTTTAAAAAATGAAGAAAAACAGCCTGCAGATGAACACACTACTGTGAAATATATCTGTGTGTCATCAGCACAGACCTGACCTGTGTGTGTGTGTGTTTGTGTTTGTGAACACAGTGGAGATGTCTGATGTGTCTGAGCATGATTGTGTACACATATGTGAACTGTGTGGTGCGTGGTGTGAGACGAAGAAGGGCTTGGCCAGTCATGCTCGAGCTCACCTGCGCCAGTTTGGAGTGGAGTTGGACCCTAAAGCCTCACCTATACAAGTCTTACATGATCTGCTCCAAAAGGAGGCGGGGACACTGGGTCAGAACTTTGAGGAGCTAATGAGTCAGGACACAACTACTGCCCTATTAACCCCACCTCCTGTTAAAAAGAGGAAACTCTCACTGGGAAGAGAGAAAATACAGAGAGATGGTGAGTGTGTGTGTGTGCGTGTGCGCACGCGCCTTTTCTGCCCAACCATCCGTGCTGCTTAAGTTATGTCATGTTATTTCCTGTCAGGTGATTCACAAAAAATTGCATCCTGTGAGTTTTGTGGTGAGAATTTTAAGAAGACTCAGAGTTTGGCGAGCCATGCCCGATCTCACCTGCGCCAGCTCGGTGTCACCAATTGGACGGCTCATGGCTCACCGATGGCAACACTCAGAGAGCTGATGGCTAACCGTAACTGTAGTAGATTACCTCGATCCACACCCTTGACACTGGGTAAAGCCAAACCTCCATCTGACGCTCTGTCTCTTTCTGCACCAGGCCCCTCCCCTTCCCAGTTGCCCAAGCCTTTATTTGAACCACTGCCTCTTCCTGCACCATGCTCCTCCCCTTCCCAATTGCCCAAGCCTCAGTCTGAAGCTTTGGCTAGTCCTGCACCGGGCCCCTCCCCTTTCAGAGTGCCCAAAGCCAGAAAGGGCTCGAGGATGGTCGTGCCCAAATCAAAGGATGAGCCGGTGGAGTTCAACATCTCTATTGGACATTCTACTAAATCTACACCTCCATCTTCACCTCAGTTAAAGTGTGGTACTGTCCAGTCAGCTGCTAATCACACTACAGTTCCAGCCAGTCAGAAACTAACGACAGGTAAGTGTTGATCTGTGATATGTATAACATCAACACAAATTTTTACCACAGCTAATACACCTGATCAGCTGGTACTATATCAGATTATTTCTGAATTAAATCTGTGTGTGTATCAGGCCACCTGGAGGTGGGCGTTGCTGAGCCTGTGAGGTGTGATTACTGCGGTGATCTGTTTGATAGTCGTAAAGCTCTGTCGTGCCACGCCCGTGCTCACCTGCGGCAACTGGGGGTGAAGTGGGAACCGTTTGCCTCCCCCATCAACACGTTGTATGAGCTGATGATCAGAGAGGGCAGAGAACAGGAGTCGGAGGACACAGCATCACCTGTGGACTTTTGCAGAGAAAAATCGGAGGTGGATGCTGCAGGTTCTGGTATGTCTGCCTCTACAACACTTCTGTAGGGTTTAACTTTAGAATTCAGCTCAGAACCAGGTTGTAAAGGTGTTTGTCGACTTCAGTGCACTTTCTGCAGATTACAGACAATAAGAGTAAAGACTCCTGTGAAACATACAAAAACTGTCAGCATAGTCTGGATTAGAGTTAATATCCATGTGTGTATCTATGCACATATTAGTGGGTCCTTGCTTGTATGTGTGTGTGTGCACGCTTTCGTGCATGCATGCACAGGGTGCTCCTCTGTTTTCCTCAGGCCAGATCCCCTGGGATAAATAATTTATCATGCTCAGCTCAGGATGTTCAGAGTAAAAAAGAAAAATGATAATAGAGCTCCACGGAGCTCTTCTGCAAATGTCGTAAAGCCCTTGATTTTGTTGTTGGGTTTGTGCTCATGTTGCCACACTGAAAACAATGAAATAATAAATAACTCAAGTGTATTTGTGTATGCACAGTATGCGAAGCTACGTGTGAGCTGTGTGGATTTGACTTTGAGAACAGGAAGGCATTAGCCAGTCATGCACGCGCTCACCTTCGCCAGTTGGGGGAGCAGTGGAGCTCCAGCCAATCACCAATTGCTGCTCTGAGCCAATGGATGAGCAGAGAGCCTGAGAAGGTCGCCGCCCTCCATCATCTCTACATGCAAGGGACATTCCCGCACATTCGCAAGGTGCGTACTTGCACAGACAGACATGTAGCAGATATGCACACACTCCCATGATGCAGAAATACAACAGATGTTAAACGTGTGTGTGTGTGTGTGTGTGTGAGACAGAGGCGTGTCTGCTCTTCTGATGCTGTCTCTGCTCGTTCGGGTGTAAGCCGCGCCTCTCCTGCAGCGCGGCAGGGTAAAACAGGGGTTGGTCTCTCCTGCTCTTCCTCCTCCCATAGGAAATTATCATCCCATCGCCCTGCCCACCACTCAGCTATTGACTGTGGTAATTAAAAACTGTGATGTCACTACCTGTGCAGCTTTAATTACTCATTAATCATTAGTTTGAGTATAGATTATTACCCACACATGCTTTGTCCTGTATATTTCTGTGCTCTTAAGTGCACTAGTTAGGGTCAGTAGGAATGGCTTCTACACTGTGCTCTAGGTGTTAGTGTTTTTGTCTAAATTCATCAAGTATGAGTTGTGCGAAGCACAAAGTGTGAGGTGCCATTACATTTATCATCTTATTTGTGTGAATGGTCACTTCATGATGCAGGTGTGCTGTTTTCAGATCACCTGTGTGTACATCCCCTTATTAGATTCTTGTTAGTGTGACTTCTCAAGGATGAGTGAGTGATTGTTTATTGGATGTAAATGGAGGAGCAGATGATTTAATTGGAATGGAACTAATTCATGCACAGTTAAGGGCACAGAAAGGTCAAGCGTTGAGTGAGTTTTATTCCCCTAGCTTCCCTTCAAATGAAAGTATATTTAAGGTTGTGTGTATTTGTACTCTCTGCAGGTCCTGACCTTCGTCCTCTTAAGCCATTCCCTCTTAGAATTAAGGGGGCGGAGTCTCTGAAGCGTGTCGGCAATGTCCCCTCTCTCATACCACGCCCACCTGAAACCAGTCTAGTTAAACTAGTGGGAAAGATTTATTCACTAAAGTGCAGGTAATCTGAAAACATACACAACCACACACACACTCTAGATATGGGTGTGTGCTAAATGCAAGTGTGTATGTGTGCTTGTGTGTATAGGTTCTGTGAGCAGGTGTTCAGTGGACCGCTCTCCGTGCAAGAAGACTGGCTCATTCATTTGCGACATCACATCCTCAATCTGAAACCAGACCATGCCCTTAGCCCCACCACCATATTGCCCCATTCAGAATCTCCTCAGCTGATTGGCCAGGATGTGTAGGGTGGTGTGGCAGCTCCATGCTAACTGGTTTGATTGTGTTTATTACTTTTTATAAATAAAGAAGACCGATGTAAGGCTTAGGGGTAGTGATGTGATGGACATTACTGAGGATCTCTAAGAAGGGCACACAGCCTTTACCTACCTTTTCACTGTCCTAAATTTTAACCACGATGAAGATGGTTTTTAATAGAATGTTTTTATGTAGTGTGAGATGACACCTCTGTTAAACCATCATGTTGTGTGTGTGCATGTTGATCTGTATTTAGATGTACAGGACCAAAATAATGTTTTTCTTTTATTTGAAGTTTTATTATTCATTTTTACATCCACACAATAAAATTCCCATTTCTGCATGTGTGTGTTTGAAGAAGGTCCCCAGTAGTTGAAGTTAAAAATTTGGAGTATTTAGAAAAAGCCTTTGTCAGAGCAGAGTTTGAGCATACTTCTGTACTTCTGAGTGTGAGAGTTTATGAATTTGTGTTCTGTGTCTGGCACTGTATGGTGTAAAACAAGCAAAAATCCTGATTTCCTGACCAGGGCCAAGTGTATGTAAATTGATTAGCCATTATTACCCATAATCAGCTTTAAGTGTTTTAAATAAAGTGTCCATGTTGAAGGCAGCTGAGCACGACCAGCATCCAGACAGTCATGAATGTTAATGAGGCATTTATCAGAATTTTGTTATTATTCTTGAATTTAAATAACATCGCACTACTAGCAGTTTAATGCTTTAAATTACCTGTCAGACTGCAGTAACAGAAACACTGCACGAAACACACAGATAAAGAGTCTGGATTCATAAAAAGTGCAAATATTTCGTTTTATTATCTTTTAGATTTGTTGCATAAATGCACATTTTCTTTTCAGTAACATTCATAAGTCACATATAGCTGATGTTTATACACCGAAATGACATACAGTGAGGTGTTTCTGACTCCGAAAGTGAAATGGACGGTAGGTGTAATATGCTCGTGACCCAACAGAAACTCGAGCTGTGCGCGTGCGGGACACAGAAAGACGTAAACATTCGAATTTTTATTTTTAAATTACTCCTATTTGAGCTCATCTTGAAAATAAACATACAGGAAACAGATGATTAAATATGTTAATTCCTAAATGTACTTCCTGTCCCGATCGCGAAGTCCAGGCTTCCTCGCTTTTCTATTGGTTACTTATGCGGTTGCCCCGGAAGCTGTTTCTAACCTACCGGAAGCACATCAGCTCGTCTTTTACTGCAGACGCAGTGCACTTTACCTCAATAAGGTAAGTTTATCATGTAAGAAATAAGGGTTTGCGTCGAGATTTTATTGCCGCATTTTATACAAGACGATGTTGTTGTGTGTTTATTTGAGGGTCACATTTGATTGAATAGTTTCGATTCTTTCGCGTCTCACCTCAAACCGTTAAATCATTTTGTCTCAGAATCACAAACCTGCAGTATAGCATATTAATCATTTAATGTAATAGTTTGTTGTAGACATTTTAGTCAATTTTGTTAGAACCCTGGTTTACACGTTCAGTATGTTAAGCTCACAAGAAATACTGCGGTTTAAAAAAAAAACCGGATTATATTTACACACGTTGCTGAGTTCTGGATTGTGATTGGTCAGAAGGTGATGAACGTTGAAAGAAAAGCAGCTCTGATAGGTTTATATTAATGCACTCTTTCTAATACGTTATTGTTTCTATAGTAACAGCTCATTCACTGGGGCGTGTACTGTACACGCGCTACTAACAATAAACACATTAAAAAGGTGAGAGAGCATCATGCAGTGTGTGTGGGATGAACAAGAGGCTTATAACGAGCTACTTTACTGGGACTCATTGGTTCAGGAGGGGCACATACTTCATCCACTTGACTACGACAGGTAATTAACAAACACTGTTTATGCAGTTATCATCTCCATAAACATATCATAATTGTGTGTGTTAATTGAAATGTTTAACACTTATTGAAGATTTTTGTGTGATGCATTGTTCTGGTGTTTATTTGTGTGTGTGTGTGTGTGTGTGTGAGGTATGAGGAACTGCGGTACTGGTATGAGTGTCTGTGTTATGAAGATAAAATGCGACAATACCATGCCTGTGTGGCTGAGATGAAGCACAGAGAAGATGAAGTTACTTCTCCTGACCCTGTGAGTTGAACACCACTTCGTTATTAAAGTGGCACCCACCCACAAAACTGGGCTCTTTGAGAGTTCTGAATGTGATGGAGTAAGTCCTCTTCTACACATGTTAAACTTGAATCTGTGCGCTAACAGGAGAAGCTCCTCCCTCAGCGCCTGTTTGTCATTGAGGATCGCCACATTAAGGCCAAACATGCCAGTGTGTATCCGTGTGCAGAGGAGCTGCAGGCCGTGCAGAATATGGTGTCAGACATGGAGAAAGCACTGAAGGCTGTTGCTGACTGGCTAAATCGACAAGATGCCACAAGGTGAGTTTGAAGTGGGACTGATATCAGGTGACCATGAAACAAGCAGGCAGTAGGTTGTTTTTGAGAGTGGGTTTGGTGTGTGTGTGTGATTTGGGGGTTACAGTGGGGGTAATAAGCTGCAGACTGTACGGAGAGTGGGCTTGTTAGTGTGTGTGTGTTTGTTACAGTGGGGGTAATAAGCTGCAGACTGTACGGTGTGTGTGTGTTACAGTGGGGGTAATAAGCTGTAGACTGTACAGAGAGTGGGTTTGGTCTTAGCGTGTGTGTGTGTGTTACAGTGGGGGTAATAAGCTACAAACTGTACGGAGAGTGGGCTTGTTAGTGTGTGTGTGTTACAGTGGGGGTAATAAGCTGCAGACTGTACAGTGTGTGTGTGTGTTACAGTGGGGGTAATAAGCTGTAGACTGTACAGAGAGTGGGTTTGGGCTTAGCGTGTGTGTGTTACAGTGGGGGTAATAAGCTACAGACTGTACGGAGAGTGGGCTTGTTAGTGTGTGTGTTACAGTGAGGGTAATAAGCTGCAGACTGTACTGTGTGTGTGTGTGTGTGTGTTACAGTGGGGGTAATAAGCTGCAGACTGTACAGAGAGTGGGTTTGGTCTTAACGTGTGTGTGTGTTACAGTGGGGGTAATAAGCTACAGACTGTACGGAGAGTGGGTTTGGTTTTAATGTGTGTGTGTTACAGTGGGTGTAATAAGCTGCAGACTGTACAGAGAGTGGGTTTGGTCTTAACGTGTGTGTGTGTGTGTGTGTGTGTGTGTGTGTGTGTGTGTGTTTTACAGTGGGGGTAATAAGCTGCAGACTGTACGGAGAGTGGGTTTGGTAGCGAAGGGTTTGTTGCTGAAGCAGGATATGGACCTGGAGCTTGTGATGCTCTGCAGTGACACTCCAACACTCAAACTACTGAACACCATCAGCAACAAACTGCAGGAAGTAATTAAGGTGGGCAACCACAACCCCTTTCACCTCCCCAATTTCTTCCATAACGTATAAATACTTTATTTACAGGTTAGTATTTGTTAGCCATTAAACACTTAATTTTAAAGGTTTTTATTTAGGACGACAGAAATGCATGCTGGGAGTATGGACATTTGAGAACTGATGGTGTTCTGATGGGCTCTCTGTGTGATAATAATCACTCTTTTTTTCAGGGTTTAAACATTGAGAACCAATTTTTCTAAGAATCACCAAGGGCGTTATACATCACCCCCTCCAATTTCCGTCACTTTTTGTGGGGGTAGATATATTGCCAAAACTGACAGAAATCACATTTTTTTATCTCTTGTCATATCATATTTTTATGATTGTACTCCTCAATCATGCTTCTGACTATTACATTAAATCCACCCAAAAGCACAACTTTGTTATACATGCAGTTATGTTACTAAATACAACAGCACACTGCAGAAGTTTACTAAGGGACCAAACACACTACTGGGGATATTTTATCAAACAGTCAGTTTCTTAAATAAAAATCATTGATGAGATGGAATTTTAGCAATTTTACAGGCTACTGCAGGCTACAGTTCATCACATGCTACTGGAGATTCTGTGGACAACCTTGACCACTTCTGAAACACTGCAGTGTTCCTCACAGGCAATAAATCAATAACAATATCCCTGTGTGTGTTAGGGTCAGATGGAGGGTGAGTACGTGATCAGTGCAACGGTTGAGGAAGTTGCTATAACGGTGCGGACTGAATCCGAACCAATGCTAAACATGAAGATCCATCTCACATCCACTGTTGTTAGAGAGCAGGTTGAACGTGGGCAGAATAGAGGTACATGCACACACACGCACACACACACATACATACACACACCCCAACCCAACTCACCTTCCGCAATTAAGTGACTCTTGTAGGCGTGCGTGTAAAATATAAAAGGGTTGCTTTGCAGCAAAAACAGTGAAGTGAGTTTGAGAGTAAATATTTAGTTTATTTTCACACTTGGCTTGTGTAATATAACTGTTTACTTTATCCTACACCTTTTGACCCGCTTTCTCGGAGTTAGACAGTAGTATGTAAATACAGGAACATGTCAGCTGAAACAAGTTGAAAAAGATGTTTGGTTTCGGCTGAAAAAGAAAATATTTTAACTTAAAAAGATTTGAAACTGACTCTAGTGAGGTGATACACCTCATTTATAGTGATATACACTATAAATAACATTAATGATGGATAGAATGTTATTAAATGCACTTTGTTTTTGTTTTTTCTTTCCTGTACCAATCAGCACTCAGATGTGTTTAAACATCAGCTGAAAAAAAATGATACACGAAAGGATTGAACTGTTGACCTAAAATTTAAAAAAATTGTTTATTGATGCGTTTAGTACTTTATTGCAGAATCAGCTGCTGCTCCAGCTTGTGTGTGTGTGTGGGCGTGCGATTCTCATTTTGACGTCTTTTTTAGGATATCACTTTGAGGTGATTAAATCACATGTTACAATTTATAGAAAAAGCTTAATAACAAAACAAATAAACACTTATCTTATACAAGCCTTGTTTCCTCCCTGTGTTCGCACTTGAGGGCACCATGTGCATGACATGCACTTCCCACTGTAGAGGGATACACCATGAAACCTGTCGAGATATGACTCAGGCCAGTGTCCTTGGTGGTGTAGTGCTGGGTGTACCATACACTCTTTACCTGGATTTGATGTCTGTGGGAGCTGCCACACATTTGCACACTGATGGGTTTGATATTGTTGTGTAGATGATGATGATGATTGGAACACACTAATCAGGAGTGCAGCAGGTGGAGAATTCTCCCATCGTTATACAAATGTATAAATATTTTAACATTTGTTTTTAAAACTACACTGAAGCCTTTGTACAATTGATATTGTTCATTTTTAATTGATGAACTCGAGGAAATGCTCCATGAGTGCAGAGCTGAAAATGATGACATCTGAAGAGAAAGTTTTACTCATTGTGAAAACTGTAAACATTAATGACTGATGTTATGATGGTATAAAATAAAAAAAGCAAGATTATTTTGTATGTGTTAGGATACTTATGATGTCATCAGCAGTTGGGACTAAAGCAGTGATGCTACAAAAGTTATACACATACACACACATACACATATCCTAAATGAACACAAGGTTAAAGTTGTTTTAAGTCTCAACATCAGGGTTTATTAACCTTTCTATAATTATAGTTATTGGTTACTGATTGATTGATTATTAATGATGGATTCAACTCATCAGGTTTTGCTGCAGCGTTCACCCTGTTTCTTGCGAAAACTTGTGGAATTTAAATCAGATATTTTCCTGTTTTCACTTGTGATTTTGAAAGTGTGTGAGTTTTTAGGGGCGGTGGAGTTTTGACCAACCGGAAGCTCTTGGACTCTTGGAGGGGCGGAGCACCCAAGCTATGGGGGCAGGTCTCATAATGCTGATTATAAGTGTAGCTTTCATTCAGTAATACACACCCTGGTTCAAATTAGTTTACCTTCAGTAGGTAATTATTCTACTCACATTGTGAGGGGCTGGACAATATAACTGGCCTAGTTTCACCAGAGAAAAAATTAAAAAGAACTCAACAGAGTCAGCGTTGATATTTTAAAGTGCTGAATGAGGGTGTAGCTGCCCTCTAGGCCACATCCTCAACCCAACTTCACCACCACAATAGTCCTAATGTCCCTTGTTTTAAACGTTGTGTGAGGGTGTATCTGGCCACATTTCAAATGTTGCCTCATAGCAGCTCAGATAAAACTGACCACACCCCTATTGAGCTTCTAGTGTGTTGGCTCCGCCCCCTAGAAGAGGTCTGAGTGCCCCTTGGTCAAACTGTGCCTTGTGTTGTGGTCTGATAGAAGCTCCGCCCGATGCTCTGGACACAAACAAATGCCTGGAGTCTCTCGCGTCTCTGCGCCACGCCAAGTGGTTCCAGGTTTGCACCTCGCTTTATAATCTATCGATCTAACGTAAATTAACATGACGATAATTCATAACGTGTTTGACTATTAAAACGTTCACAAAGTGCTTTTTTTTTCAAAGAAAACTGAAAGATGTGGACGTTCAACATAAATACGAATATTTACACTGAGAGAATGTAGATGAAAAGATGAAGAGATAAAATAGATGGTGTTTTTTATTCTCTCTCTTAATAAATGTCTTACAGCATGATCAATACAGAGAGACAGTTAAAGTGTGGTGTTAGACGTGGCATCATTATTAGAGAGTGTGAGAGTGACTGATCGGAGTGCACCTCAGCGAACGTGGTTATTAATAGGGACATCAATAATGGATATTAATTCAACATATTTTCTCATATCTGATTGGTGAAAAGCCATTAAATAATTCTTGGTATTCTGTGAGTTACTTTATCTTTTTTTGACATTGGATAGGTTTCTGTGTAGTTTGCATGTTCTCCCCATGCTTGTGTAGGTTTCCGTCAGGTACTCCAGATCCTTTCACAGTTCAAAGACATGCACAGCTAATTGGCTGTTTGCCTAGGAGTGAGTGGAATGGTAGTGTGTGTGTGTGTGTTGGCCCTGCAGTGGTCTGGTGAGCTTTTCAGGGTGTACCCCGCCCTCACCCAGTGCTGGCTGAGATAGACTCCAGCCTCCTTGAATTAGCAGTATTAAGTGCTTTGGAAATTAAGAGAGAGATATAGAGAGAATAAAAGGTTTATAGAATTCATCTTTTGTATGATCAGCAGAATTATTCACATCTTAGGAGGGTGATAGCCACCTTGACATTTAACCCTCTGGATTGGCAGATAAAACCCCTTCGATCTCAATAATTCTTTATACTTTGCCTCATTCAATAATTGCTTATCACATAGCAGGTTTACAGAAATTTAGATTTAAAATTGTGATTGATTCCTAAATAATCTTTTTTTTGGTAATAATTCTGAAAGGTAAATAAAGCATGATTATGAATACACTTTATGTACCATTAAATCACAAATCTCTCTGCATGTTCTCAGTTAGTAAACACGCTCGCTAACATGGTTCCACCCTTGAATAAGCCGCCTCACACTCAACACCGTTTCAACACCATGTGAAAACTCGCTCACCAAATCATCAGCATTTATAGAAACTGATATTCTTTAGATGGCTGGATTGATAAAATAAAACATATGGATGGATAGAAGGAAATAAAAGGAAAGACAGACAGACAGATGGAAAGATGAAGACACTAGACAGACAGTTTCTCAGTAATGTGTTGGTGACACATTTACTACATGTGTATAGTGTGTACATGGAGTATCAGTAGTATAATGCTCTCTGTGTGTGTGTCTGTGTGTGTGTGTGTGTGCCCCCGCATGCGCGTGTGTGGGTGGGTGGCTTACAGGCTAAAATTAACAACTTGCACTCATGTGTGATTGTCATCCGCATCTTAAGAGATCTGTGTACCCGCGTACCTACCTGGGCCCCACTCAAAGGATGGGTGAGTGTATCAACAGTGTAATACTGTGTGTGTGTGTGTGTGTGTATTCGTTCAATATGTTTTAATTTTGTGTGTGCGTATGTGTAGATGTTGGAGCTGCTGTGTGAGAGAGCAATATCGACGAGCGATCGGCCAATGGGACCAGGCGAGGCTCTGAGGAGAGTGCTGGAGTGTGTCGCATCTGGAATACTACTGGAGGGTAAAACACAGTTTCTCATCATACAACACACATAGACTGTACAGTTGTTTAATGTGGGAAAATCCACACAGTTTCCATACAAGAAAAATAAAGTGTATATAATATGTTTGTTTAAATACATACTGTGTGTGTGTGTGTGCAGATGGTCCTGGTATTTCTGACCCATGTGAGAGAGCAGGTGTGGATGTGAGCAGCCATCTTACACCCCAGCAGAGGGAGGATATTACCCAGAGTGCACAGGTATAACTCTTCAGGAGTCGGCACACACACACACACACACACACACACCTTCAAAATAAGGGTGGAGTCTATTCCTGAAAGGAAAACTATTCCTGAGTTTTTATGTGCCTAATATTTAAATGCATAAAATGTTATGTGCCAGTAAAAGTTCTTTAGTGTATAAAAGATCATTAGCGTGTGTGTAAGTGTAAGAGAGAGCGTGTGATAGGTAAGTGTGCACACTTAAGTCCGTAAGTATTTGGAAATTGCTGCAGTGCATGTGATGTCTCTGTATCTCATCACAGTGGATTTAAAATAAATTATTCAGATGTGATTGTAGTGCAGACTTTCAGATTTTGGTCATTATCCATCTGTACTGTGAAGTACCTTCCTGTCTGTTGTTCATCTGAGCAGAAATTATAGCTCTCTAGACTTCAGAATTCATTCTTCTTCTTCTGTTAGCAGTTACATCATCAATAAACACCAGTGATCAGTTACACAGGTAGCCGTACCTATCCATCTCAACCATGTTTAACAGATGATGTAGTGCTTTGGATCCTCCCCTTCCTTTTCCATACTCTTCTCTTCCCATCATTAGATTCATCTGTCCAGTAAATCATGTTCCAGAACTGGACATGCTGTCTAGTCAAGTCTAAGCTGGCCTTTCTTTCCTGAATGTTACCAGTCAGTTGTATCTTGAGGTAAATCCGCTGTGTTTACATTCTTAAAGGTCCTCAAGAGTTCCACAATTTGCCTGGATGTTGTGAATGCGTTTATCTTCATGAAGGAAAGAATTCTAAGATTATTCAGTTTAGTTGTCCTTCGTGGTCTTCCAGGGGCCTCATGTACAAAGGGTGCGTACGCACAAAAACGTTGCGTACGCACTTTCCTACGGAAAAGTTCAGATGTATCAAGAGTGAAATGTCCGTGGAAATGTGCGGTGCTTCACGCAAACTTCATGGCTGGCG
>JAOUQZ010000012.1:8362736-8372915 GCA_028564935.1 Neosilurus hyrtlii
AAGAGCATGCACACATTTCCACATGAACCTCTGTCTTACAGGGCTGTGAGCTTAGGGGTGATCAGAGACCCCACATGAGCTCCAACCACCTCTGACTGCAGTGACTCTCTGCTCAAGTGGGGTGAGGTCCTCCTCTCTTCTCACCCCCTGGATAGGGTCAGTCTTTGGCGGTGTGCAGCCCGTCCTCCGCTTAACGGCCACCTTTAAGTCTTACCACTTCCTTTTTAACTCCACGTGTGTTTGCCTTTCTGACCCTTTCTGACATCCTCACACACCCTCACTCACTCAGACCTCCTGCGTTTGGTGTTAATGCTGGAGGACAGCGTGCCAAACAGTACATTCTTGCGCGCCTCCCCGTCTTCCTCATATTATAAGGGTTTTCTGAACCTGCGAACACGAGAATCTCCGGTGTAGGGTTCATTTAAATATGATTAGCATATTTAAATTTGGGCGTGGACAGGGAGGGGTCAGATACTCCATGTGCGCTCAATTCCATGTTGATTCGGATGTTCAAAGGAAATGTGCGTGGATTCATGCGTTCGCATAGATTCATACATCTGAATTTTTTGTGCGTACGACGTTTTCTGGATTTAGGCGTACGCCATTTTTCAGTAAGAATTCCACGCAAGTCTTTGTACACGAGGCCCCAGGTCTTTTGGTGTTGTTGAGCTCAGCAGTGTATTCCTTTTTTTTAGGAATGTTTCAGGTTGTTGGTTTGGCTGGTCCTATAGTTTGTCCCTGTCTGGTGGGTGTGTTTATATTTTCAGTGTAGTGATGGCCAGCTTTACTTTTATCCACATGTCTTTTAGAACACTTATTGAGGTTTAACATAAACAGCTGCAAATGCAAATTCAACACTTTAGTGTCAATTCCAGACATTTTTTACCCTTCATTTTTCATGAAGTAATCAAGAAACAGATCATAACTGGCCACCACCTACATGGCTGAAGGGCCTTCTAACCCACAACTGCTCTCAGGTGCAGCAGTATGGCTGCCCACCTCTCCTGTGTGTGTGTATGTGTGCGCTCCCTGTCAACGTGTGTGTGCTTACTTTGGAAGGATTAAATGCAGAGCCAAATTTTCCTTGCAGGATTAAAAGATTTAACTATAAGTCAACTGTCCAGTTAATTTTGAGCAGGGTTCTGTATGAACATGGCTGTAATTCCTGAAGAGTTAATAGAATGTTTTTACACTCCAGTCACTGCTTCGACATTACACAGTCAGTATGTTACATATGGTTGTACTATATGAATTATTGTGTCTGACTAAAGCTGGACTTTTAAAATACAGGTAAACTTATTTATTGATTTTTCTCAAAAGCGAATTGGGTAGTGTTTTTTAATTGCATGGAAACTTGTTTTTAAAAAAGGATTTGACCTTGAAGTAGTAAAAGGAGCAAAAAAAAAACAGTGAGGAGAGGTCTAAAGCTTTTTACTTTTAGACTGATGAAGTATTAGCAAACGAAATGATGATCTGTTTTAAAAGGTGACAGAACAGGTGAGTGACTCTGGGTTTAAAAGGACACACAAGTAAATCCATGTTGAGTGAACATCAGGAAAAACAACAAGTAAACATGATCAATCAAGATTCCAGAGATCATCCTCGTGTATTAAAACAAAAAGGGAAGCAATGTGCATCAAAAAAGTAAAGTATACATCAGGTAGGAAATATATACAGTGCTGTGAATAGGTTCAATTCATACCTCAACATGGTACAAAATTAATACCGGTCAATTTTTTGGTCTGTGATGTAATAGTTCAAATGAAAAAAGTACTCTGCTTGTATATCAGGACAAGAATGTCAGTCCAGTTAAATTTCCACATCACCTATAACCATAGCATCACTTAACCGTGCATGGACACGTACTGATTGTGACACTGTCTGAATGTTTATAGACCTTATGTATGTGGGTGCTGTATGATGAGAGACAGGCGAGTGGTGTGTGTGTGGTAAGTGATGATTTATTTTCTGCACAGCTGTACGTTCTTTCTTTATTTCCCAGTTTGCTTTGCGGCTCATGGCATTTGGACAGATCCACAAAGTGTTGGGGATGAACCGCTTGTCACCCAAAGTGGGGCCCATGTACACTGAGTCGTTCATCTGTAAGACACACACACACACACACACACACACTCCATCACTATAGCATCGCACCACATCATCCTGTTCGCTGACATTTCTTTATACTTAATTTTTTATATTGTTGTTGTTTAAAAGTCTGTACTGCCTGAGTAGTTAACCTTGTTCTTTGAGTGTATGTGTGTTTGTGTGTGTTTTGTGCAGCCCAAAGCACAGCGCCAGAAGTGTGTGTGATGAAGCGGCCACTAGAGTCGGCTTCAGATGAGGAATCAAGCAGCAACAAAGTTTCTCGTAAAGGTGTCTGTCTCTCTCTCTCTCTCTCTGTCCCTCCCTGTCTCACTTTATCTCTGTGTCTCTCTGTCTGTCTGCCTCTCTTTATCTCTCTTTCTAGTCTATCTCTCTTTTTTTTGTCTGTCTCTTTTTTGTCTGTCTCTCCCTTGGTCTGTCTGTCTCTCTCTCTGTCCTTCTTTCATGCTGTCTTTCTCTTTCTATCTCTGACTTTTGTCTGGCTCATGGCTTCTTTATTGCTTTCTCTGTCTCTCTTTTTCTGTTTCTCTTCCTGTCTGTTTTTCTGTCTCTCTCTATTTTATTCTCTACACTATTCTGTTTGATTTTCAGGGATGTGTGTGTGTGTGTGTGTGTTCAGAGATTGTTGTTGAGCCCAGTAATGCTGTGATGATGCTAAATCAGCTGTATCCTGGTTTGCTGTACCGGCTTGTGTCTCAGACGGGTCCTGAACACAGTCCCCACTTTACCATGGACATTGAAGTGAAAGGCAAAACATACGAGGCAACAGGGCCCTCGAAACGCAGTGCCAAACTACTTGTTGCCCAAAAGGTGAGCTTTCAGTTCTCTCTCTCTCTCTCTCTCCTCTCTCTCATTTTGCTATCATTGAGTTTGTTCTTACAAAACAGTGGAGCACGTATAACAGCCATGACACTTTCTCATTCTACACTGTGTGTGTGTAGGCCCTACAGGGTCTGGGTGTGATGATCGCAGCCACAGAGACAACGCCGACAATTGATGAGAAGGGAGGACAGGACACAGTTGCTATAGCAACCAACAAAACTGCAGCTGCTGGAGGGGATGGAGTTGAGGTGCTCTCTCTCTCTGTCTCTCTCTGGGTCATTCCATGTCAATTCACCTAGAGGTTCCCAGGTGACCATCTCAGAATTCAGTGAAACTTTAACCAGACATAGAACATCTTTCAACATGAACACATACAAAATTTCCTAGTTCAAAAACTTTCAGCGATATGTTCATTTAAAGATCGCAGGCTAGTACCCATTTGTCTGCATGCGACTTGAAATTTACCATTTTGGACATTTTTGAAAGCTTGTAACTCCCCTAGCAATTACGGTATAGGGTTGAAATTTTGCATACTAACAGAACACGACCCACTCTGAGATGGTCACCTGGGAAGTTTTCTGAAAGCTAGGTGATTTGACACCTTTTGGAGTGACCCCTCTGTCTTTCTCTCTTTCTGTTTGTGTCTCTCTGTCTGAGATATTTGAGGAAATGTGAATTGTGAAAAATTATAATTTTTTTTACATTTTAATCATTGTTTTGTGTATGTGTGTAGGCTACACTACAGGGGGGCCCAATTCTCACTAAACATGGGAAAAACCCTGTAATGGAGCTAAATGAAAAGAGGCGGAGTCTGAAGTATGAGGTCGTCTCTGTGAAAGGACGATTTAATGACAAGATCTTCACCATTGAGGTGTGTGTGTGTGTGTGTCCTCATGCTAATAAACGTGTTTGTTACTTTAACACCGTCTCACTGATCATCGTCACACTCCACAGACACCACATAATGTTGTACACGCTTATACATTAATGTGAAAAATAAATAGACCCCATAGAAATTGTTGAATTTTTCTTTCTGAGCAAGTGAACGTTTCTCCTTTTTAAATCAGTACCTACTGATAACGGTCATAAACAAAACCACATGGAATTTTTTTTTCAACAAAAACATCAGTAGAATAAAAGTGTACCTGTGTTGAATTAGTGTTATAAGCTCTTCAAAATGATACAAGCAAAACATTGGCTGCATAAGTCATTTTGGATTTACCGTCATGCTCATCGCTTGCAGCATTCTCATCCTCAGAGTCACTGACGTCTCGTTGTCTCCACAAGAGACTCCTCCCTCTCTGGTTCAAATAGGTCATTATTCACACCCATTTCCTCCAAATTGCTGCCATAGCTGCTTCTTGAACACATTTTTTATCACCTAAAATGTCGCTTGCTGAATAGATCTGCTTGTTTTCCTGTTCTGGACAACCCCTCCCAACGTGTTCATGTTATTTCCACGAAAAAATGAATGCTAACCATTGGTTCACCCTTTGCTAGTAATCCACAGCATAAAATCATCCTGTTTTTGTGCTTTTTTGGTCATTTATTTTTAAATAAGTGTCTGTATTGCTTAAACGTATCACATACACAGGAATTATGCTGTAAGGATGACTGATACCAGTACTCTTTAAGTAGAGCCTGTGGACTCAGTACACAGTCACACAGTTAGTACTGTCGCTTTAACAGAACTGATTCCTTGTAGGAGTTTTATATAACTGTACCCAAGTCTCTGTCTGTTTCAAATCTCACACATTTTTTGTTTCGGTATTTTACATCTGGACTAGAACACTCCATTTCTTTTTTTGGAGACACTCCTTGCTGGATTTTGTGAGTGTTTAGGAGTGTGTGTGTGCGCTCACTTTGGATGGGTTAAGTGCACAGCCACAGTTGGTTGAAATCTACGCCACAGAAAAGATTTTATTCTTTACAGTGAAATGACTTATTTTGAATAAGTCAGGCATCTATTTAATTCCTTACCAAACATGTAAAGGCCTTACAGGTTTAAAAAAGATTTTAGGTTGTACTTGGTTGAATGGTCTGTTTGATTATTTAAGTTATAAATTATATTCTGTAACATAAAATGCTTACTTCTTTAAATATAATATATTAAATAGTTTTCATGGGAGGGGCGGCACGGTGGCGTAGTGGTTCGATTCCCAGCTCGGGCGTTTCTGTGTGGAGTTTGCATGTTCTCCCTGTGCTCGCATGGGTTCCTCCGGGTACTCCGGTTTCCTCCCAAAGTCCAAAAACATGCACAGTAGGCTAATTGGCTGTTCCAAATCACCCCTAGGTGTGAGTGCAAATGGTTGTGTGACTGTTGGCTCTGCGATGGCCTGGCGAGCTGTCCAGGGTGTACCACGCCCAGTCTCCCCGCGACCCTAATTAAGAATAAGCGGTTCAGAAAATGAATGAATGAGTTTTCATGGGGTGTACTTAATTTTTTAAACAAATACATGCATTCAAGGCTAACACATTTTGTGTGTGTGTTTTAGGTGGAGGTGGATGGACAGAAGTTTCAAGGTTCAGGTTCTAATAAGAAGTTGGCGAAGGCGTATGCTGCTCTGGCTGCACTAGAAAAACTTTTCCCCAATGATCCCCCCGAGAGCCAGAAGAAGAAGAAATTCCCCCCGATGGTCTCTCTCTCACTCACTCACTCACTCACTCACCAAGGAGAATGCTTGAGTATCCAAACTCTCACACTGTGTTTGTATCATTTGTTGAATGTGTGTAGGTTTATGGTGGAATGGGTGGAGTCTCTTATAGTGCTGGGCGTGGCAGAGGAAGAGGGCGGGGCAGAGGATTTAACTCCAAGGGCTCCACTTTTAATGGTAAGACAGATCACAGTCTTACATTCAGTTACATTTTCATATTAGTTTTCCCCACAGTTGCATGACGTAGAGTATTATGGGATTGCTGCTCAGGTTGTAATGTGTGTAGGCCGTAAACTCTAACTGTAACTCTCACTCTCTGCCTGAATACAAAGACTAATGAAACCATTAAGAAGTGTGTGTGTGTGTGTGTGTGTGTGTGTGTGTACAGCAGAGAGCAGTACCGCTGGGTTCTCGGTCAGTGGTGAGTTGAACAGTGCAGGTTTTCAAGAGGAACAGGGCATGTCAGACGCACACACACAGGTCTATCAGGCTGTCCCTCCACCCGCCAGTGGCTACTACAGCCATCACAGCCACGAGTTTGGCCAGTACCGCAAAAGCCCACAGAACCAAAACCAAAATCTCAACCAAAACTCCGGGCAGAACCAAGAGTCTCTAGTGGGGCCTGATTATGGATATGGATACCAGAACACCCAGAACTACAACTATGGGGGTGAGACACTCGTGCACACACACCACACTCACACCCACTTTAGAGCTAATCGTTGTGCCTCATGCCCATACACACACACACACACACACACACACACACACACACACATATATATATATATATATATATATGTAAATATAATATATTCTCTCTTTCTCTAGCATATCCTAATCAGTCCACATTTGGTTCTGGTGGAAATGGGGCAGAAAATTATGGATACCAGCAGAGTGCCTATCGGAACCTTGGTGGCTACAGCAGCAGCAACACAAATTACAGCTACAAATAAACACCCTTCCAGATGTGGAGCTTCTTCCTGACACTACTGTATAGGAGGGTGGAGCTTCTTCTCTTTATCATCCATCACTTCTGCCTCTATGGAATTTCATCATCTTCCCCATGTTCTCAGAAGGTGGAGCTTCTGTTTCTATTTAGTTATTAGTGCTGAAGGCAGAGCTTCTTCCAGTGTGAATAATAAAGGCTGATTAATTTGTATTTTCGTAGTGAAGACTCACTGATCTGTTGAGTAAAAGTATTTGTGCATGCTGCAGTTTCACTTTAGAATTTCTCTACTGTTGTTGTTTGTTTGTTTGTTTGTTTGTTTGTTTGTTTTAGATTTTCTTCAGCGGTGTTGCTCTGGTGCATTAGCACGTGCTCGTTACCGTGTGATCTGTTATAATCATAGTAATGTGATTCAGGCTGACCGTGTGAGATAAGAGGAAGCGCTCCAACCTGTTTTAACTCTGTGGAGTATTTCTTATTTCTTTTCCTCCCTACTGATCGTAAAGTCTAGAATCTATCACACCTATTAATACTGTCTTTAATCCTGATGGGGAAAAGTTTTAGTTTTATTTCTCTTCCTGTTTTTTCTGTAACTGTGACTTCCTTCTCTGTTTATCACTGATTGTAAGAATAAAACATTTTCTATTTTTAAACCCAGGGTATTTTGTTATATTAATATCTTCAACATGTCACATGCCACAGTCAATCAACTCGCTGCAAAAGCTGAAGCTCCTTCCTCACTTCTGCATCCCACGATGCATTGTGTGTCCTGTAAAGTGAACAGTGCATGTGGTTCAAGCAGGACCATGATATCAGCAAACAGAATAATGATAAAATGGCTGAAATGTCATGTTTTTAACACTTTTTCAATTTTATAGGATTTTAATGCTGTGCAGCTTCCACGCTGGGGGATGATGTCCTGTTTTAATAAACACGGAGAGTTTAACCTTCTTGTATTCATAAGTTTATAAGTTTTAAAACCATGATTTTTGGTCTTCAGCAGTCTTAAACAGTTTACACATGTACACACACATGTGCCAGAGTTACAGAAGGATGGAAAATAAATGTGTCAGTCATAAGGCCGCTGATTCATACAAACACGCGCACACAGCTGTTATAAGTGGAGGTTGAGGAATCTTGTCAATGAGTTACAGCTGTGAGAGAGATGGTCATGTTCATGCTGCAGGTCTGTGAGATTTACTTTTATACCTCAATTCACATTTGATCAGTGACTCTTTCAGGGCTGCATTGAAAAAAGAAAGAACTTCCTGACATTCTGAAATCTTTTCTTAGTTTTTAGGCATGTGGTGATGTATTCAAGTCCAGGTGTAAATCTAAGAAAAAAGTTAGATACCATTTTTAAGATAAACTACTGAATAAAACACAGAACTTTGTAAAAGGAACGTGAAGTTATTTCTTTTATATGTATGGATGGTCAGCTTGCTGTAATGTTTATATGGCATTACATTACTTTTAGATAGCTGGTGGTGCTGTCGATTATCTGAAAAAAAAAAAAAAAAGACATCTAGTTAACTGAACAGAAATGTGGCAAAATAAAAGCACAACAGATAACGCACAGTCAATTCACGCCAACTGAACATTCAAGTAATTTTAAGTTAGTTTTCATAGTTTTTGTCCACAGATGCTGCACAGACACCTTACCTCAGAGAAAATCCTACATTACAAATTACCCATAAGCCTTATAACAGCAGGTGGCACAATTGTCCCATTTAACAGAAACCTTTTTCACTGTTATATATGTGTGTGTGTGTGTGTGTATGTGTATATATATGTGTGTGTGTGTATATATATATATATATATATGTGTGTGTGTGTGTGTGTGTGTGTGTGTGTGTGTATGTATGTATGTATGTATGTATATGGCCCCACAGTCCACCCCCCCCCCCAGTTGTTAACTTAAATTGCACTCCTGTAGAAATAAAACATCAACATCAACATATTTTAAACAATGAAACAGACAATCTTTCCCCCCTCAACCTAATCCCACGAACATTCAAGGTCCCCATTTTAATGTCCGCCATCAGTCCAGATCAGAATTTTTCCATGTTTCCCCATTCCTTCCCCCCTACTGCTTCTGTCTCCTAGTGCGGATATGTGTCCACCCCTCCTCTTTGCCCTCTTTCTCCTCCTCCCATCCCACCTTAGCTGCTACCCTTCCTTTCTCCCCCTCTCCCCTCCCTTTTCCCTTCCCTTTTCCCTTATCACCTCTCACCTCTCACCCTAGATTTTTTTTGCCCGTCTTGACTCGGTTGTTGCTTGCTCGAGGCTGTCACCTCTCTGGCCGGCTCTTCACTCCTCTGCTCCTCTGCACGTGGGACCTCTGGCTCCCGCAGCTCACCAGAAAATAGGCTGGCAAATGTGTGCTCCCTCGTGGGGCAGCTGCAGAACAGGTGCTCCTTGCTGCCCCATATGCTGCAGGCCTTAGGCTCACCGCATTCTACCGTCATTTGGTCCTCAGCCCCACACTGTCGGCACCTTTACCCAGGGCATTGATCTTTTCTGTGACTCAAGGCCCCGCAGCATCGGCAGTGCATGAGAAGCATCGCCCAGACCACCTTGTCCACCATGAACGGGTTGTACACGTGCACAGTGATGGGCAAGTCGTCCCTGGCGAAATAGGGCACCAGACACAGACCACACAGCACTCCTTCCTCCACCCACTGGGAGCACTCACTGTAGAAGTCAACACAGTCCTTGTAGTCTGCGAATGTGATGTCAATAAACCCTGCCATTAAGAAGAACACCTTTGCCAGGTCGATTTTACAAAGGCCTTTCAGGAGACACTCCGCCACCAGGTACCTCGTGAACTTCGTCTTTTTCTCAGCTTCTGCATCCTTCCTCAGCTTCACCCGAACCATGTTTCGAAGCCGCACCATTCTGGCCAGCTGGGAATTATTCTCCTGCCTCAGGTCCATCGCTTGTTGCATCGATGAAGAGAAACCTGAGTGGGCATGGACTAAGATTCAGGCACAGACACGGGCCCACGGCAGGACTTGTAAAGCCTGTTGATGGTAAAGTAGATAGATAGTAGGTAAAAATGCTTGGAGATAAATAGTTATGCAAATGACACCATTGACAAGCAAAAAATAGAGTGGGGAAAATGAGCACAGTCGAGCAAAGGACAGCTCAGGAAGAAGGCCACAAGTGTCCCGCGGACTGATCGACCAAGCAAGCAAGCAAGCAAGGAAGAAAGGAAGAAAGAAAGAAAGGAAGGAAGGAAGGAAGGAAGGAAGGAAGAAGGGAGGGAGGAAGGAAGGAAGGAAGGAAGAAAGAAAGAAAGAAAAAATAAATTAATTCATTTACAAACAGTCAATACAGCCTGTATCTTGCTTCTTGGAGAAATGATCTATTTCTGTATTTGATTATGAGAAAGTTCGTTTCTTTTTCTTAAGTTGAAAAAATTTATAGGGAAGGCTAAGGAAACAGGGTGCTTTAGTGTGAAATGCATCAGAAAAATTCTACTTACTGGCCTACTTCCTAAGCATGACAAAAAGTATTGGAAGGTGAAATGGGGTGAGATTAAAAGAGATTCTTCTTCTTCCCACTCCATTCATTCATTCATTTTCTGAACCGCTTATTCCTAATTAGGGTCACGGGGAGGCTGGCGCTCATCTCAGCCGACTCTGG
>JAOUQZ010000012.1:8388276-8399838 GCA_028564935.1 Neosilurus hyrtlii
AGAGCTAACTAGTGTACACCTATCACAGATAAAGTTATCGCTAATGACGGAGGGAGAATTACTAAACATCCTGCACTCAACACACTGAACAAGCTGGATAGTAGCCATGATGCTAAAAACAAAGTTAGCTGGAGACTTGTGGATGCTAGCAGGAAGTTAGCAGGGCGCTGTTGATTCCCTCTGGGTTTGGAGTGGAGAAAAGTTAATGTTTGAAAAAAACCAAAATAAAATAACTAAAACTTGCTTCAAGATGGGAAAAGTTAAACAACGAAATTAAAATTAAAGTTAAAATTTAAATTCCTAGAATTGGCGGGAGGATGCTAGGTTAACAACGCCGACAAGCAGTTGCCGGCACGCGATTCACTTGTGCCCTTATGCTTTAAACAACTAAATACCTCCAGATTCCTTAGATCTTTCAAGAATAAATATTACGAGTAAACTTCATGCTTTCTTCCTCCTATACTTATATTTACTGTTTAACTGTAATAACCATACTCATGCATCTGGTATTTGAATTGTTTGGTAGTTGATAATACAAACTGTTAGGTTTGTAACCAGACGTGGGGGCTGAACCCAAAAGCACACCTGGAGGCGAGATGAATATTTTAAGGCTTTTATTGAAAACAGGAGGGGAAGCAAAGGAAACAAGGGACCCAGTGGGGGTGAGGTGAGGATCCGTGGCAGCGTGGTAGGAAAAATCGCGGAAGAGTGTCTGTCCACGTAGCAGAGATGGGTCAGAAGCACGAGACGAGTGATCCTGAAAGAGAGTGTGCCCGCGTAGAAGAGATGGGTCGGAAGCACGAGACGAGTGATTCCGGTAGAGAGTGTGTCAGCATAGAAGAGATGGGGCGGAAGTGCTGGGGCTCGAGTAGGCACTAAAAAGAAGCACAAAACAAACGGTCATAAACAACGGGACCGAATAACACAAACCCGAGTAGTCACAAACGTTCGCTAGAAAACTGGCCGAGATACCACGTAAGTTGCGAGAATACTCTGGCGCTGGAGGAGCCTCTCAACAGTGCTTAAATGCCGGTGGTGATTGCCGGAGATCCGGAACAGGTGTGTAGGTGTGGGTAGAGCCCAAAGCTGCCAGAAACTGCCCCATCTCTGAGAAAACAAACACAAAAGTGACATTATGCGAGAAAACATAGGCAACACCAATGTACCCATGAACGCAATCACCACAGTACCTCCCCCTCAATGGACGCCTCCTGGCGTTCTTCTAGGCTTATCCGGGTGCTTCAAATAAAAATCGCGCAATAACTAGTTGTCCAGAATCAGTTTACGAGAAATCCATGAACGTTCCTCTGGGCCATATCCCTCCCAGTCCACTAGATATTGAAAACCTCGTCCTCGGGGCCTGATGTCCAATATACTGGACACAGTGAAGGCAGGGTGGCCGTTGATGTTCTGAGGGGGCGGAGGGGGTACGGTTGGAGGGCTGAGGTTACTGGAGGACATTGATAAGGGATACATGGAACACGGGATGAATGTTGAGAGAGTCCGGTAGCTTCAGTTTGACCGCGGTGGGGTTGATGACTTTAATGACGGGGAATGGCCCAATAAAGTGAGGAGAGAGCTTACGTGACTCGGTTTGGAGGGGAAGATTGCGGGAGGAGAGCCACACCATTTGTCCCAGCTTGTACTCCGGAGCGGGAGAGCGATGGAGGTCAGCCAGCCGCTTGTTCCTCTTGGCTGATCGAGTAAGGGCAGCCTGGACGTTTCTCCACACCTCCCGTAACCGCCTCAGATATTCTTTAACCGATGGAACTGCCACCTCCTGTTCTTGGGTGAGAAAGAGAGGGGGTTGGAACCCGTAACATGCCATAAATGGGGACATACCTGTGGCTGAACTGGTGAGGGAATTGTGGGCGTATTCAATCCACGAGAGGTGAGCACTCCACGACACAGGGTGGTGGGCGGCCACGCACCGGAGAGCAGCCTCCAGGTCCTGATTGGCCCGCTCTGTTTGGCCGTTGGTCTGCAGGTGGTATGCAGAGGAGAGATTGGCCGTGGCACCCACCGCCTTACAGAATTCCTTCCACACCAGGGATGAGAACTGGGGCCTCTGTCGGAGACAATATCACTGGAAATGCCATGAAGCCTGAACACGTGGAGAACCATGAGATTAGCAGTCTCCAGGACAGAAGGCAGTTTCAGAATGACCACATAATGCATGGCCTTGGAGAAACGATTAATGATGGTGAGAATAACGGTTTTCCCTTCGGAGGGTGGTAGACCCATGACGAAGTCTACGGCAATGTGGGACAAGGGGCGGCTGGGGATGGGTAAGGGGCGTAACAGCCCAGCGGGGGGTTGATGGGAGGCCTTGCCCCTGGCGCAGACGGAACAGGCCAAGACGAAATTCTGAACGTCCTTGGCCATGCTCAGCCACCAGAAGTGCCGCTTAAGGAAAATGGGGTGCGGGTTATTCCAGGATGACAAGACAGCTTGGAGGAATGCCCCCACTGGGGGACCTGGGAGCGGGCGGAATCCAGAACAAAGAGACGATTGGGGGGTCCGGTCTTGGGGTCGGGTTGGTCCTCCTGTGCCCAGCGCACAATTTGGTCAATGTCCCATGAGGCTGCTCCGACAATGCAGGAAGGGGGAATCATGGGGAGGTTCTTCGGAACTAGAGGGGGGGGTAGAGGCGAGAGAGAGCGTCAGGTTTAGTATTCCGTGTACCTGGGCAGTAAGAAAGAGTGTAGTTGAAGCGGTTGAGGAACAGGGACCAACGCGCCTGGCAGGGATTTAGGCGTTTATCTGACTGCAGATAAGCTAGATTCTTATGGTCCGTCCAAATGATGAATGGGACCTCGGAACCCTCCAGCCAGTTGCCTCCACTCCTGAAGGGCCCAAACAATGGCCAGCAATTCTCTGTTTCCAACGTCATAGCTCTCGGCTGGGGAAAAACGGCGGGAGAAGAAGGCGCATGGGTGGACCTTGTTTGTCTCTGGGTTACATTGGAACAGGACAGCCCCGGCTCCTGTATCAGAAGCATCCACTTCCACAATGAGCTGGAGGGTGGGGTCTGGGTGTTTGAGGATGGGAGCCCTGGTGAAGAGGGACTTGAGTTTGAGAGAAGGCGATGGATGCCTCTGGTGTCCACTTGAACGGGGAGCAGGTGGAAGTGAGACGTGTGAGGGGGCTGGCCACCTTGCTGTAGTCCCCGATGAAGCGGCGGTAAAAATTGGCAAAGCCCAGTAAGCGTTGTAGTTCCTTCCGCATTGTGGGAGTGGGCCAGTCGGTGATGGCTTGGATCTTGGCGGGATCTGGTTGGAGTTACCCCTTGGCAATAAATGTACCCCAGAAAGCTGACAGAGGTGGAGTGGAATTCGCATTTCTCCAGTTTGATAAACAGGCGATTTTCTAGGAGGCGTTGGAGAACCAGGCGGACGTGCTGCTGATGTTCCTCAAGAGAGCGTGAGAAGACGAGAATGTCATCGAGCTACACAAACACAAATCGATTGAGCATGTCCCGCAGGACGTCATTCATGAGCGTTAGTGAGAACAAACGGCATGACCAGATACTCGAAGTGACTAAGGGGGGTGTTGAAGGCGGTTTTCCATTCGTCCCCCTCCCTAATGCGGATGAGGTGGTAAGCGTTACGTAGGTCTAATTTGGTGAGGGAGGACCTCCCGAGGGAGTTTATTTATAGTACAATACAGGGAATAAGGTATTCAGCCACTGTTGTTGTTATCTAATAAACATTCAGTGTATACATCTCCTGACTGTCTTTGTGTATACAATAAATATGTAATCATAAGCATAAAAAGGTATAAATAAAAAATTAAAACAGTAATTGATTCTGATACCATCTATTAGCCCTTTTTAAAGTTTATCATTAAAGGTAGTAAATACAGGTATCTGAGGGAAACACACCTGCAAGCTTTAATATTTTTTCATTAAACATTTTTTTCATTCTGAACACTAATCCCATTTTCATTAAAAGAGAGATATTTTACAAAATGCAATAAAAGCCAAAATCTCATTGTCTACATACAGTTCTTCTCTTCATATTTTTATTAATATTTACGGGTGGGGTTGGTTATAATTTTATTTTAACTTTATTTTGTAACACATTTGGCCATTCTCTCAAGCTGTGCAGTAAACTGTAAATGTCTCTGTGAGCCTGTGAACACTAAACATGAAGGATGTTAGAAATATACTTTCATATCCTGGTTGATTGTCATACAAATCTTTCCTGGATTTTGTTGTGTGAATTAACTATGGTTGTGTTCCTTATGAGAACCTCAGACTGAATGGACCGTTTTTTTTCCTGCTTTTGTCTCGGCAGGTTTCTGCCATTTGTTTTTGCCTGAGGATCAGTACCCTAAAGGGTTTGCTTTTGATACAGATGACGTAAACTTCCAAACAGATAATCTTTGCTTTGTGGGTCTGATGTCGATGATTGACCCCCCACGTGCTGCAGTGCCTGATGCTGTGGGCAAATGCAGATCGGCTGGGATCAAGGTCATTATGGTAACAGGCGACCACCCAATCACAGCCAAGGCCATCGCCAAGGGAGTAGGTATAATCTCTGAGGGCAACGAGACAGTGGAGGACATTGCTGCTCGTCTTAATATCCCTGTTAACCAGGTTAACCCGAGGTACTGCACATTTCACAATTTATGTACCATGTACACAGTAAAATGCAACACTTTCAGTATTAAAGAAGAGAGACTTAATACACACGTTCACATTATACCTGGAGATGTTTCCTCCGTTTTATACATAGAACCAGCTTCTTCCTAAAGATCTCTGTATATCACTAAAATGTTTCTGAAATGAAGACGTTAAGATGTGATTGAAGTGTTGACTTCCAGCTGTCGACAAAAGGGATTGTTTTTCTGACCATGCACTTACTCGCTCTCACTGACTCATTTGCCCCACAGCTAAAACCAACTTGGGTCATGGGGGGGCTGGAGCCTATCTTAGGTGACTCTGGGGTAATTTAGAATAGCCAGTTAGCCTAATGTGCATGTCTTTGGACTGTGGGAGGACCTGGAGGAAACCCACACAAATCTTAGGAGAACATGCAAACTCCACACAGAAATGGCCAAGCCCAGGAATCGAACCCAAGACCTCCTTGCTGTGAGGTGGACATGCTAACTACTACACCACCATTAAAAACATCAGTAAAAGAAATTGAGGAATTATTCGATGTAAAGAGATTAATTTAAATGTACTATTTTTTACTGATATTATAATATATTATCTTGCATGTAAATTCTCCTTAATTGTTGAATTTTACTCAGGAGAGGGAAGCAGTGCTCCACAAATACTGTTTACAGTGGAAGAGGGAGCTGCTTACCTCGGCTGGGGATATTGTTGGGAGGTGGAAGGACTACTTAGAGGACCTCCTCAATCCCACCAACACGCCCTCTGTTGAGGAGGAAGACCCTGGTGGGGGTACCCTCATTGCTGGGGCTGAGGTCGCTGAGTCAAAAAGCTCCTCGGTGGCCTGGCTCTTGGGTGGAAGAGATCCTCCCTGAATATCTCAGGGCTGTAAATGTTGTAGGACTGTCTTGGGCGACACGTCTCTACAACATTGCGTGGTCATCGGGGTGGTAGTTCCCCTTTGTAAAAAGGGGTACTGGAGGGTGTGTATTCCTCAGCCTACCCAGGGGTACTGGAGAGGAGAATCCTACCGATAGTGGAACCTCGGATTCATGAGGAACAATGTGATTTTCTTTCTGGCCACAGCACTCTCAACCAGCTCTACACACTACACTCTACAGGATCCTGTAGGGGGCATGCGAGTTTGCCCAATCTGTCCACATGTGCTTTGTGGATTTAGAGAAGGCTTTCAACCATGTCTCTCAGGCTATCTTGTGGGGTGTGCTCAAGGACAGTACAAGCCTTGGTGTAAAGCTCTGGCTCCGGTGTACCAGACCCGTTGTTATTGGCCATTCGGTCTCTGTACCACCAGAGCCAGAGCTTTACACCAAGGCTGTATTTTGTCACCGTGTCTGTTCGTAATTTTTATGGACCGAATTTCTAGGCGCAGCCAAGGCATTGAGGGGTTCTGGTGTGATGGCCATAGGATCTCATCTGCTTTTTGCTGATGATGTTGTTCTTTTGGCTTCATCAAGCCAGGACCTCCGGCTCTCATTGGATCGATACGCAGCTGAGTGCAAAGCGGCTGGGATAAGAATCAGGTCCAAGGATCTTATTTTTATTGCAATTTTATTATATATTCTGAAATCAAATTTAATATGATTTCAATAAAACACTTTAGTGAATGACCTTGATGGTGCAAGTCTCTTCTTAAATTTAAGCCATGATTGATTATTATGTAATGTGTAGAACCATAGATATTCCAGGTTTAATTCAAATGATTAAATATTGATGGAATTTTATCTATACCTTTCGAGATCCTTTCATCCATACACATTATAGCCACTGCAATCACTGTGTTTTACAAAACATAGTGTTTGTGGTTTTGAATGGTGGTAAACGTGCACTGGTCTCCAGAGGTCTTTGTCAGGTTACTAAAATCACAAATGTGCTGAGAAAAGTTTTCGCTGTAAAAATTGAGCATGGTCAATCACAGCAAAAGTAATGAAACATATTTGAAAACGTACAAAATGAAGAAATAATGTTCAGCTCATAGTCTGGTCGTCCTATAACTCACATAGAATGCGAGAAAATGATTACATTTTGAAAAGAGGTTAAGGGGCCTGAGAGCCCTTATTGCATTCTCCTCCTACTTCACCAAACCAGAGATATTAATAAACATCCACCTTAACATCCTAACATTCTTTTTCAGGCAGATTCACACTGCACATCGCTGTTTACTGATCAAATTGTTGCCAAATATTAGAAGAATATTAAATAATAAATATTAATAAATTTGAATTTTTTCTTTTAAAATTAACATTATCAATCAATCATGCCGAGGGAAAATGAAAACCTGTCATGTGTTTATAAAATAACTAAACAATTGCACCTTTTTATTATTAAAGTGAGATGAAATATTTTATTTAATCCTAGTGATTTTAGTAGAATTAATATATTTTTTCCATATTGTTACTGTATTTCACTTTTCACCTCCTCTCTTCCTATTTTCTAGCTTCATGTTACCTTTTTACTATAAGAGTCTGTATCTTCAGCTCTGCAGACGCCATTAGCGAGTTTGTGTGTCTCAGTTTAAGTGTGTCTTGTTTGTCCTGTGAGGTTTTTTTGAGTGGAGGTTTGTGAGTCCTTTTCATTTATACAGTTTTTATAATAAACTAATATTCACTGCCTGCAGCCTCTGTGTTCTCTCCAAACAGCACTTTGACTAATTATGCTCTATTTAAATACATTGTGGATGCGTTACATCTTCCACAGGTAAATAAATAAATATAAAATATTGTATTTAATCAGATGATTCAGCTTCATGATGAAGTTATATCATCTTTCTATCCACCTGTAGGAACATGACTAAGAGGAGGCCTGGAGTGGCATTAGCACACATCTATCCGTAAAATGCTTATGAAGTAGGGAGAACTGCAGAAAGATAAAGAAAATCTTCATTATTCCATGATTGAGTGAAAAGTGAAATTGAACGGATTCAAATTAAAATTAAACAGAAATACAATTATAGTAACATATTTAAAATTTCTAAGACCGCTTTAAATTTGCCAAGAGATATGAATACACACACTCATGATTTATACTCCCAACCAATTTATTTTATCATTAATTTTTATAATGCAGTGGTCACGCGGGCTATTCGGTGTGTACCTCCTTTTCATTTAGTGCTGGTTGAGATAATAAGATTAGGCAGTCCGGCAAATGATTGAGGGAGAGTAGGTGAATGAGTGAGAGTATTTATTTCATTATCTTTTGACATTAAGTCCCAACACATTTGCTTGATTCTCCTTTTGTATTTAAATATAATTTGTTTTACGTATACTGCCAGATTTACTCAGCTGATCGTGTGTTTACTAGTTAGCAAAAAATTTAAACTGTGTGATGTGTCCATAACCAGATGGATGTAGATAACAATTAGTTGGCAGCTAAAAATGTTATGTAATCTCATCATATAAATAATGGGAATGTGGGTGTAGCAGAAAAAACACTGATGAAATATTGATTAACGATCTGTAAACATCTATGTCACTGATTTTGGTTTGTACTTTGCTGTTCATCAGAGATGCCAAAGCATGTGTGATCCATGGGTCGGACCTGAAGGATCTGACCCAGGAGCAGATGGATGAAGTTCTGAAGAACCACACAGAGATTGTCTTTGCCAGAACTTCCCCACAACAGAAGCTTATTATTGTAGAGGGCTGCCAGAGACAGGTGCACATATGAACACACCTTAACATTCTTTATCATAACTACTCACAGCTTAAGACATACTGTATCATAACACTTCAGTATGTTAGATATCCTGCAGAGTGAGGATTTAGAACATGAAGTGAATGTCTAATAGAAACCAAGTGTAAGGTGGTAAAAATGATTTGTTGTTGCACACGCTGCTGTACCCTCACAAATCCAAATTGTGTGTGTGTGTGTGTGTACCTCAGGGTGCCATTGTTGCTGTGACTGGTGATGGTGTAAATGACTCTCCAGCTTTGAAAAAGGCAGACATTGGTGTGGCCATGGGAATCTCAGGCTCGGATGTTTCCAAGCAGGCGGCTGATATGATCCTGCTGGATGACAACTTCGCCTCCATTGTCACTGGCGTGGAAGAGGGTAAAAAAAAGAAGGATTGAGAGATATTGAATGAAATATTACAATGCTATTAATACATATTTACTGTTTAGTGTTTGTTTTGATATGTTTCCTGTGTGCAGGGCGTCTGATCTTTGATAACCTAAAGAAATCAATCGCTTACACATTGACCAGCAACATTCCTGAAATCACTCCTTTTCTGTTCTTCATCCTGGTAAACATTCCTCTTCCTCTTGGGACCATCACTATTTTGTGTATCGACCTGGGTACTGACATGGTAAGACACATAGAACTGTACACACAGGCATGATGACACACAAATGAATGATGAATGATGAAAGCTGAAAATAATGTATATTTATTTTATATATAAAATTTATTTTAGCAAATACACACACTGTTATCTGTTATATGTCTGCTCCTACAGGTGCCTGCCATCTCCTTGGCATATGAAGTAGCAGAAAGTGATATTATGAAGCGCCAACCCCGTAATCCTCTGAGAGATAAACTGGTTAATGAGCGTCTCATTAGCATTGCTTATGGACAGATTGGTTAGCATGCAATGACACTACACTGTACTGTACTATACTATACTTCATTGCATGACACTGCACTACATTACACTGTACTTTATACCACATATTACTACATGCACCACATTACATTACACCGCATTACCCATTTTATTAAACTACACTGCGTTACACATTACATCACACTATATTACATTACACTATACTACGCTAAATTACATTACACTACACTATATTACACAATTATGCCACATTACACTACAGTACAATATATTACACTACTATGCCACATCATACTTCACTACGTTACACAACTACACCACATTTACTACACTATTCAATTCAATTTAGTTTTATTTGTATAGTGCTTTTTACAATGGACATTGTCGCAAAGCAGCTTTACATAATAAAAGTAATTGAAACATTTTTCTATAACCCCCCCACACATACCTAAAGAGCAAACCCATGGCGACAGTGACAAGCAAAAACTTCCTCAATTGACACAAAGAAGAAACCTTGAAAGGAACCAGGCTCAAAAAGGAAACCCATCCTCATTTGGGTGAAAACAAAAAATACAAACCATATAAGAAAACTTCATTACAGTCTGACATATAGTCCGGTTGTGTCATGCCCACGCCTGATTCTCGCTCCGACTCTCACTCCCACTGTATTAAGGACTCACCTGCACCTCATCTTTGATTAGCGCCCCTATATAAACCTCCCACACTTCGGTGTCTAGCCTCGATGGTATGCGCATAATCTTTCTCCTGATCCTTCTAGCGCTTGGACTCCTCTACTCTCCTTCCTCGATCCCGTTTTCTCCCCTGAAACTTCTCCCGAAGTTTCCATCACTTCCTAGTTACGTTTATTGTTATTTTGTATCTTTGTTTTCGACCCACTTCGCAGGTTTAATTTTCAGTTCCCTTTTCCTTGTGTTTTCTGTGGCTCGCGGAGCCCGTGTTCCTTTGTGATTATTAAACCCTCATTATTTTTGTATACTTCCCTGTCTCTGAGAGACAATTCAGAATACAGGTTTGTTATACCACAACTGTAAGTCCTAAAGAATTGTAGCCAAAGAGTTTATATAACACTTTGTTACACTACTTTACCCTAAATTAGATTAAACTACACTACCATACACTACATTACATTACTACGCCAAACTACACTACACTTCACTACATTACATTACACTATATTACACCACATCACACTACACTACATTACACTTCACTGCACTATATTACATTGCATTACCCTAAATTACATTACATTACACATTATGCCACAATATATTACACTACATTAAATTACATCACACTAAACCTAATAACATTACACAGCATTACGATACATTACACTTCACTACACCACATTGCACTACACCACACCACATTGCACTACATTACATTACACTACACTACACTACATTGCACTACACCACAATACATTACATTACACAACAGTAAACACTCAGTAAAACTTGCTATTTTAAAGGCAAATTTTAGGAATTTTGTTAAAGTTAAATTCTACACAGTTTAGTCAAATTATTACACATTATGGCACTTTACACTACACTACTCTACATCATATTACACTACAGCACACTACACTACATTACATTACACATTATGTCACACTATACTACACTAAACTATATTACACCACACTATATTACATCACATTACACTGCATTACACTACACTACATTACATTGCACAACTATACCACATTACACTTCACTACACTACGTCGCAATAAATTAAATAACACATTAGGCCACATAACACTACACTTCTTCACATTACATTACAGTTCTCATTACGCCACATTTTATTATACTGCACTATACTACAATACACTGCACTACACTACATTACACCACTTCACCACATTATACTACACCACATCACATTATATTACACTACATTACACAACACTAAATTACACCATATCACATTACACTACGCCACATTACACCACGCTTAACTACAATACATTACTTTACCCTATATTACACCACACTACATTACACCACACTACACTACATTACATTACACTATTTTACACTACATAACACCACATTACACTACATTACACAACTATTTCACATTGTAATACACTACACTACATTACATTACACAACTACGCCACTACGCTAAACTACAATACATTACTTTACCCTATATTACACCACATTACACCACACTTCACTACATTACATTACCCTATATTACACCACATTACACTACTCTACATTACACTGTACTACACTATATTACTTTAAGTCAAGTCAAGTCAGTTTTATTTGTATAGTGCTTTTTACAATTGACATTGTCACAAAGCAGCTTTACATAGTAA
>JAOUQZ010000012.1:8471578-8486156 GCA_028564935.1 Neosilurus hyrtlii
ATTTGACTCAAAGCACTTGGTAGCTTGATCGAGTTCTGTGGGGTCTGATGGTGATCCAATCATAGTTGATAATTCTGATAACTCCTGAAACCAACAAATAAAGTTTTATCTAAAGAAACAACCAGGTTTGAAATGAAATCTGCAGATTCAAATAGGAATTCGGAGTACAGCTCTAGGGGTCTATAAATAATAATTAAAGGTATCCGTTGCGTGGGTATATTTTTTCCGGAACCGTATGATATGTTAGTCTATAGAATTTCAAATGCATTAAATTTTTGTACAACACCTAGATTATCACTATAAATTACTGCAATGCCTCCTCCACTGCCAGTTAGACGAGGTTGGTGTATGCACTGTGTGCACAATTATTAGGCAAGCTGTATTTTTGAGGATTAATAGTTATTGTACAACTATACAGTGCTCTTGGTTAATCTAAAATGTTAACCCTCATACCTGAACATTTAAGTAGTAAAAGTAAAGGTTTGGCTTTCTAAAGAGAATATGTATGTGTACACCATTATTAGGCAACTATTAGTGTGCAGAATTATTATGCAACTAAATGGAAAGCAAAGATTTTCCATCTCACTTGTTTATTTTCACCTGTTAAAGTAAGAATAATAAACAAATTCAAAATTTACAAATAAACATTCCTGAAATTAAAAAAAAAAAAAAACCCTCAGTGACGAATATCACCCCCCTTCTTTTCGATAACAGTCACAAGCCTTCCATTCCCGGAGTCAGTCAGTTTCTTGTTCTGGTCAGAATCAATTTTTTGTGCAGCGGCAACCACAGACGTTTTTTCTTCTCGACACGTTTCTTTCGACTATGTTGACTGTTTGCAACAAAATTTTTGAGGGTTCTGTGATCACGCCCCAATTTCTTAAATACTTCAATTGTGCTGCATCCCTCTGAAAGACTTTTTACAATTTGTGACTTTTCAGAGTCAGTTAAATCTTTAGATCAAAGGTGCTGGCTGTATTTATGTAAATTTATGTTAATAAGATCACTAAAACAAACTCAGTGTTTTTAAATTTTTGTTTAGTTCGGGGAACAGACACATTTTCTATAGCATTGACAATTTCTGACTTTGACTTCAATCATCCTGCTCAAAGTTCTGTACAAGAGACTGATGACATGACTCATGATACAGGCCATTACAGCCCTAAGACCAAGACATGTCCTCAGAGTTACCTCTGGCTGGTCAGATCAGGTAAATCAATCCTTTTTCATACTGAATTCACCTCAAGTAGAGTTCACTACACAACCTACCAGAATGATAGTGATGTTCTAATGTTCTGCTAAACTAAGTTGTTTTACTGTGTTCCAGAAGAAAAACTGGGGTATTTGTCCTTTATATTGAATGGTACTGTCATGTATGCCAGTTCCATCAGTGCTTCATTGTACATCACCCTAATCCTGACAGCTTATCAGCTTGGCCATGTATGAGAGCATGTTAATTTTTCCAAAACCCTCGGTAGTGTATGGCTGGGGCCAGCCTTTGTCTCACCAGAAGGGACTATGAAACAGTTGATACAGAGATGTGTGTATCTTTAAGACATTATTTCTAGCTGTGCCAGTAGACAGCTCCATGTTTTCTTTAATCAGTTGAGTGGCACCCCCACTATGGATAGACATATTTTTTGAGCATCTGTTTTACATTTGTTCTCGCCTCTCAACACCAAGTGACATTTTGGGTTACGTGTTTATACGCTTATTTTCTCATGTATGAAGTCATATTTGTACAACCTGGCTTTGTAAGGCTAAGTTACGTTAATAAATGACAAGTGCATCGTGGCTGTATCTGTTCCAGCACATTTGAGCTAAGTTAACTCAACCCTCAACCACAGACCCAAAACTATTACTAGCGCCACTATTTTTGACCACATTTGGAGCATGAGTGGGGTATAAAAAGGAGGCAGGGTGCATCCAGGAGATGAAATGGCATATCAAGGTCTGTTTCACTCTATTAAGGTTTGTTAAGCTCTACTGTGCACTAACGCGCTTCCCACCTTCAATCACGACTAGCGTCAAATCGTAATTCATCAAGTGAGATGTTGATCCACCAGGTTTCCCCAAAATAGAATCATTATGATTTTGGGGAAAACTGGTGGATGAACTTGGTGATGACCACGCTGATCATGGCAAAAAGTTTGACTGTCAAAAAATTTCCCATGATAATTACTGTGGAGAAATTTTTGACAGTCAAACTTTTTGCCATGATCAGCGTGATCATCACCAAGTTGATCCACCAGGTTTCCCCCAAATCATAATGATTTGATCCCACGCTTCTCACGATCCTCTCAAATCTCGGCAATTGCAGAGATCATGCACCAGTGTAAACCCAGGTTACTTCAAGTTTAACTCTGTTCCACTGGGTAGCATCCTAAATATTAAAACATTAAACCTGTGGTGTAGTACATTACTCTTTATTATGACAATGTGCCGTAATGTGGCTCAAGTATAAAAATTGTATTCACCTCATTCCACATATATATATATGTTATATATATATATATAATTAGAGACCTCTCTCATCTTTTAAATGGGAGAACTAAATACTGTGACTAAATTTTTTTTTGCCCCACTGTGTGTATGTGTGTGTGTGTATATATAATTACCTTCGGTAATTAAGACCACACCAGACCGTAGTTATAAGGTTCATATAAGGGAAGACTAACCTCAAGAGGAACACTTGATTCTAATTTTATGGACTTGATAGTGTGATAAATTTAAGGGTGTACCTACTTTATCTATTAGTTTAATCTGATTTGTTGTTGTTGATTTTGAAAAAATAAAAAATTGTTGTTGTTGATTTTGTTGTTTATTTAAATTATTAAGATGTCAGGCTTATGTGTCATTGTTGGTTTTGGAGTACATCACCCTTATCTATATGCACTGTCTAAAGATGGTAAAATATTTCTTTCATATATGTTGAAGCATTGTTTTCTAAGGGATGTATTTTCTCACTTGACTGTATGAGAATAACAATTGTACCCATGTGTTGATGATGCTGATAAGATAAACAGTCTAGTTGGATCTCACTGTATGGCACATGAAGTCAGACCATGGGCTGAAATATTGCACTTCAGTATCTTCAATATATGAAATGTCCATATTGAAAATTGACCTGCTGCATGTCCTCTTTGGGGTGTTTTGGGTTTTTTTTCCTCTCTTTTTTGTTTACTCATTCCAGATGTCCAGTCAGGGACGAGTTCAGCCTACCACATCCATTTTCAATATGACCGGTAAAAGTATAATTCAGAATTTCTCAGAAATGTTATAATCTGGCACAAGATTCATTTAATCAGATTTTATCTATTTTTTCCTCTGCAGCTGTTAGCCTCACCCCCTCTACAGCCTGCCCTGTTAATTCTATTAACCATGCATTGATGAGCTCCGCCCCTCCGTCAGTGACTTCCCCACCTCTCAGCAGCCCTAGTCCCAGCCCCACTGGGTAAGCACACAGCTCTCAGGTCTCAGATTGTTTCCATTTCTGTTTATTATTTCTTACTTTTATTCAAAGTGACAGGCAGTCTGGGCAGAGCTGGCTCAGTGGTTAAGGTTCTGGGTTACAAATCCAAAGGTTAAGGGTTCAGACCCCCGCAGCACTAAGCTGCCACTGTTGGGCCCTTGAGCAAGGCCCTCGATTGCTCAGTTGTATATAAAAAAGATAAATGTATGTGGCTTTGGATAAAGGTGTCTGCCAAATGATTTGAATATATTCTACAAGATTATTAAATTTTGTAATATCTAGTGTTTAAAGCTAAAATATTGCCTTCAGGTTTACTCAGATAAGACATCATAAAATAATGTTAGTGTATCCATCTGTTTAGAATGATTCTGTTTACAACTTTTAACTGAATAACATTGAATTAGTATCTGAATAGTAAAAGTAATTAATCCTTCTGAAAGTTTGCAGCATGTTTATGTGAATGTTTTTGTTCCTGTAGTTTCTTTTATCCCTCAAGGACATATACAGTTCATACAGTTTTTGACTCCCTTTTCGAACAAATCGGTTCACAAACAAAATTTGGGAGCCATAATTTCACTCGTTTGCAGCACAAATGCATGTGTGTCAGCCTCATCACACAGCGCTTGCTCACAGAACATCCACTTTGAACTTTTCTCCGATTTTGGTGATATTTCATGTGTCGTGTATTATTTTTTTTTTATTGTTTCATGGATAAGCCACTATGGTACCTGGAAAATTTATTGAAAGTGTAAAAGCATATAGCATATAGGAAAATAGTGAGAATAAACGATAGAGGTGAAGAAAGGAATCTTGGAAATTTTTTAATTGGCGTTGGTGTCTGGTAAATGAAACTTCCTTTCTTATTTAAAATAGGATTCTTTATTCAGCTGGTATGTTGTATTATAATACAATTGTGATATGAGGAGGAGGTCAGAAACAGATTCATCCATTACAGTGTTGTAACTAATCAACAACATTTAAGAACCAATTAATTTCCAAAATTGAGGTCACACTGCATATGATTAAACACAACCTGTCATTGCCCACATGGGTGTTGAAGTCTCCTAGGACGACGAGAGACTCCCCAGGGGGATCGCCCTCTAGCACACCCCCTAGGGACTCCAAAAAGGGCAGGTATTCTGAACTGTTATTTGGTGCATAAGCACAAACAGTCAGGACCCGTCCCCTCACATGTAGGCGGAGAGAGGCTACCCTTTCATCAACTGGGGAGAATCCTAATATGTGGGCACTGAGACGGCATAACGAGGATGCCCACACCGGCTCGCTGCATCTCCCCATGAGCAACTCCAGGATAAAACAAGGTTCAGCCTAGAAGGGTGGTTCTAGAGCCCAAGCTATTCATTGAGGTGAGCCTGACTATATCTAGTCAGTATCTCTCAACCTCACGCAGCTCAGGCTCCTTTCCCATCAGAGAGGTGACATTCCATGTCCCAAAAGCCAGAGTCAGTTGCTGAATATTGGTCTGGCAGAACCCACGCCTTTGGCTGCCACCTGGCTCACACTGCACCCGACCCCTATTGCCACTCACACAGATGGTGGGTCCATGGCAGGGCGGACCCATGTCTCCTCTTTGGGCTGGGCCCAGCCAAGCTCCATGGGGAGAAGCCCGACCACAAAGTGCTCGCCTTTGAGCTCCTTCCCCAGGCCTGGCTACAAGGGGGAACTCTGATATCCCGGGCAAGGGAAACTGTGTCCATGAAATAATGCTTATAGAGGTCTTCTGAACTGTGCTTAATCTGAACCTTCACCTAGGACCTGTTTGCCTTGGGTGACCTTACCAGGAGCTTAATGCCCCACACAACATAGCTCCCTGGATCTTTAGGACACCCAAACCCCTCCACAACAATTACATGGTGATAGAATTTCTAGGCACAGCCAAGGCTTTGAGGGGTTCTGGTTTGGTGGCCACAGGGTCTCGTCTCTGCTTTTTGCAGATGACGTTGTCCTTTTGGCTTCATCAAGCCGGAACCTCCAGCTCTCACTGGAGTGATTTGCAGCAGAGTATGAAGCGACTGGAATGAGAATCAGTAAGTCTGAGGCCATGGTTCTCAGGCGGAAAAAGGTGGAGTGAACCCTCCAGGTCTGGAATGAGAACCGATGCTCCTCCACTCTGAGAGGAGCCAGTTGAGGTGGCCCGGGCAGCTGATTAGAATGCCTCCCGAACACCCTCCCTGGTGTGGTGTTTCGGGCATGTCCAACCAGGAAGAGACCTCAGGGTCGACCCAGAACATGCTGGAGGGGCTATGTCTCTGCTGTGGCATTCTCCCGGAAGAGCTGGTGAAAGTGGCTGGGGAGAGGGACGTCTCGGCCTCATTGCTTAGGCTGCTGCCCCCGTGACCCGACCCTGGAACAAGCGGAAGAAGATTAATTTTTATTTAGCATAGTGTAGTTTCATAATCACTTTAAAAGTCTTTGCTTGAACATGTACTTTGTGTGTGTGTGTGTGTGTGTGTGTGTGTGTGTGTGTGTGTGTGTGTGTGTGTGTGTGCGTGTGTGTGCAGGAAAACAATGCTGGGTGTAAGCACAAGCATGAACCAGGCTCTCATCAGCAGCCATCCTCTGGCTACAATGCAAGGTTTGTAAACAAGGAAGGAAGAGATTCACACAGGTTTTTTTTTGGGTGACAGAATGACTGTCTGCATGTCTCTCATTTATTTATAGTTCATTTTTATTTTAATTCTCATTTCCATTTCATCACACAATAATTTTTTTAATCCCTTTATTTGCATGTCATATATAGATTTTAGAGAAAAATGCATTAGAATCTTTTTGCCAATCCTAAAAGTGAGAGAGAGAGAGAGGGGAAGGTGATGGTCAATATGTTTGTTAATTTTAGTCACGATTAAATAAGGGCTGTATGCTCTTTCTGTTCACTCTGTATGAACTACTAAGCGGTTCAGAAAATTAATGAATGTATATATATATATATATATATATATATATATATATATATATATATATATATATATTCATTTCCGAGTGCTGTACCTGCATATAATCACCTATTTGATGTGTAGAGGTTCATTAATAAAAAAACATTTTGATGAGGATCAGTGGAGAGAAAAGTTGAATACTTTTCGGGACTGCACATTCGATTTCCAACAAGGTTGGAATATGCACAATGCCACAGATGTCGCAAGTTTTTGAGGGAGCATTCAATTGGCATGCTGACTGCAGGAATGTCCACCAGAGCTGTTGCCCATGAATTGAATGTTCATTTCTCTACCATAAGCCTTCTCCAAAGGTGTGGAAGTGCAACTATATTTTTAATATTTAATCCAAAAGTTAGTATTAGATCTAGAGTGTGGCCAGCATTATGAGTGGGTCCTGTTAAATTCTGATTTACCCCTACTGAATCTAGAATAGACACGAATGCTGTTCTTTAAGCATCCTCTGGTTTATCAAAATGAATATTAAAGTCACCAACAATTAAAGCTTTATCTAAAAAAACAACCAGATTTGAAATTAAGTCTGCAAATTCACATAGGAATTTGGAGTACAGCCCTTGTCTGTAAATAATAATTAAAGGTATCAGCTGTTTGGGCATACTTTTTCAGGAACTGTATGATATATTAATATATAGAATTTTAAATGTATTCAATTTATGTCTATATTTGTGTATAATGCCTAGATTATCAGTATAAATTACTGCGATGCCTCCTCCTCTGCCAGTTAGACGAGGTTGGTGTATATAACTGTATCCAGGAGAATTCATTTCATTCAATGTTACATACTCACTTTATCAATGTTTATCGATGTTTCTGTTAAACACATTTTTTTAGATTAAAGGTGCTGGCTGTTAATTCAGTATAATTTAAAATTATGTTGTAAGATTACTAAAACAAACTCTCTGAGGGTTTTTTTGCATTTTTGTTTAGTTCAGGGAACAGACACATTTTCTATAGCATTGAACTTGATCTTGAGTGACGAATCTGTGCAGCTAGCAGATTCTCGGATTAGCCTGTTTGTCTGTTCTCTGGCCTTGCCTCTGGATAGTCACTGACTGACTAGTCCTGTTCTTAGACTATGTGCTATGCTGCAAGAAATGAAAGCAGCATCTTCCCAAGTGAGATGGATACCGTCCCGCCCTATCAGGCCAGGTTTACCCTCAAAAGTACTCCAATTATCTATAAAGCCCACTTCATTTTCAGAACACCACTCCAGCAGTTCATTGACCACAGCCTGCTGTAAGCTACGTCACCACACCGTATTGGGATGGGGCCAGGGCATATTACAGCCTCAGACATTGCCTTCGCTTATTTCCACACCTCTATAAAGTTACTCCTGGTAACCTCTCACTGATGAAGGTGTATATCATTAATTCCAGCATGTATGACTATCTTGGAGAACCTATGCTCACCTAAGAACCTAAGATAACCTGTAATGTCCGGCACTCTGGCTCCTGGGATACACCTAACTAGTGCTGCTGGTGCCCCTAAAGGACTAGCTAATTTGTCTTAAAATATGTCTTAAAATAGAGCTTCCTATAACCAGAGCACTTTCAGGTTTTTCAGTGAGTGTCTCACTGAGGAGAGCAAACCTGTTGGACAAGTGAGGCGCTGACGAATTGTGATCGATCGCTGACGAATTGGGAGCGTTAGCTTCGGCTTTACGAGTATGATGTTGGAGGGGGGATACTCCGCCTAAGACATCCAGAATTCCCGCTGCAGGAACAACACTACTCTGACTTTAACTAGCCCTTTCTAATGTCTGGATGTGCACTTGTAATGATACAATCTTCTCCGTCAGTGAGCTAACTAGTGTTCACCTATCACAGATAAAGTTATCACTAATGACGAAAGGAGAATTGCTAAACATCCTGCACTCAACACAGTGAACAAGTTGGATGATAGCCATGACGCTAAAAACAAACCTTAACTGGAGACTTGTGGATAGTAGCAGGATATTAGCAGGATGCTGTTGATTCCCTCTGCGTGCTGCTTTGAAGTGGAGAAGAATTGGTGTTTGAAGAAAGTATAAATAACATAACTAAACTGCTTCAAGAGAAAAAAAAAAACCTAAAACAGCGAAATTAAAATTAAATCCCTGAAATTTGAGGGAAGAAGCTAGGTTATAAACGCAGACAAGCAGTTGCCAGCATGCGATTCAAAAACAGGAACTGATGTCACACTACATACATCACCACCCTTGGTGATCAAATTTTTTAACAAATGTAATTCATTATTTCCTTAGCACTGGTTACATACCTAAATTCTTTAAAATGGCAGTTATTAAACCTTTGATTAAAAATCTTTTTTCATCCCCTATCAACTGTCCAACTATAGACAAGTATCAAATCTCTGCTTGATCTCCTAGATCTTAGAATAAAAACTGAATTGCAGCATTTATGTTCATATCTTTGTAGTAATAACATTCATGAACTGTATCAGTCAGGATTTAGGCCTCATAGCAGCACAGAGACCCCACTTGTTAAGGTGGTAAATTAAATACTGCTGACCTCTGATCAGGGCTTTGTCTCCCTGCTTGTGTAACTTGACCCTAGTGCAGCCTTTGACACTACTCATCATACGATTCTTCCTGATAGATTAAAAAATGAGGTTGGAACTGTTAAAAGAATGACCCCTCCTGGTTAAGATCTTATCTAACTGACCATTAACTTTTTGTGAATTTAAATTGTGAACGGTATATATTATTGTTAAGTTTGGTGTGTACAAGGTTCTGTTCTAGGCCCACTGCTTTTTTTCTCTATACATGCTCCCCTTGGGTAATATTATTTGTGAACATGGTATCACCATCCACTGTCATGCTGATGACAGTATATTTCAGCAAAGCCAGATAAGAGATAACAGGCTAATAATATTGAAAAATCTGTAAAGGATGCTTATTAAATTCAGATAAAACAGAAGTACTTGTACTCGGGATACAGGCAGCTAGAAATAAGGTTCTGCTTTTGTAGTAACTTTAAATGGTGTTTCATTTTCATCATGTGCAGCAGTAAAGGACCTTGGTGTGATTATTGACCCCAGCCTTTCATTTGAAGCTCATGCCGGTAATATTACCCGGATAGCCTTCTTTCATTTCAGGAATATTACCAAATAAAAAAAGATGCAGAAAAATCTTTTTCATGCTTTTGTTACCTCGAGATTAGATTGTAATCCATTACTGTTGGAATGTTCTAAAAGGTGCATGAACAAACTCCAGTCAGTCTAGAATGAAGTGGCAATAGTTCTTACTATCTTATCTACACTGCACTTGCTCCCAATTAAATGTAACAGTCAATAAAAAATACTACTTTTAATCTATAAAGCACTGATTAAAAAGGTGTAGGCTGCTTAGTGATACCTCTTATAATGAAATATACTGCAGGGGTCAGGGCTTACTCTTACAAAGCACCACATTTCCACACTTACAATTAATGTTCAGGTCTCAGACACAGCCTCTGTTTTTAAGATTAGGCTGAAAACCTACTTGTTTAGTCAAACAATTTGTTACTAAGTTTTTATAAGGTAAAGGAGCAGATCTGGGGGTTCTCAGGCAGAAAGAGTTCTGGTAAACTGGGAAGATTGGATGCTGTCACTCCTTCACACTCACACACATTGCCTTGCCTTGCCATGGTGCCCCCATCTCTCTTCCTTCTGGTTCTGCCTTTTTGGTTATGCTGTCATTGTCAATCATGCCTCTGCTTGCACTCTATCTATCTACCTATCTCTCTCTCTCTCTCTCTCTCTCTCTTTGTGTGCATTTATTTTGTTGAGATGCACACATTACCAGAAGCTCTTGACCTTTATCTGTCTAGATGTATAGACTGTGCTGATGACACATGATTGGCTGATTGTCTATGTGAATGAGCAGGTGTACAATAAAGTGGAGATTGGGCATATTAACTGTATAAGGAAATACTATCACAAACCCTTCACCATGTTTCATCATCTTGTTGTTCATATACTGTATAATTCACATTATACAAAACCAGATTAACTTTGATTGATGATGACTGTCATATCATATATTATTCAACTATTTAGTGAGCTATGTATCATTCTTTTTTTTTTCTTTTCACAGCTCTGGCTGTCAGGAGCGGTCAGATTCCCATTTCAGCCCTAGAAAGCAGTGGGCAAATGTTCCGTATTGGAGTCAAAGCTCCAGGGGAGGGAATATGCTCCTCCCTCTTTCTTAACCACCCCACCTTGTTGTCCATGTCTACAGGCAGACGTACAGATTTGGTTAGTGCAGCACATGCATGTTCACCTTCCGGTGCCAGCCGTATGAGCCCAGACTCCTGCTCTGCCTCTCTGTGCTCAAGTCCTGCTTCCTACTGCTCCTTCAGCGAAGCCTCTCCACCACCTCTAGGAGGGGCATTGGCTGAGTGATTCACTTTTCATCACATTCTGGGGGAGTTGCAGCTGAGACAAACACAAAAAAAATGCCTTTTCAAGTTAAGCCATGTCTCATGTGCCTTTCTCTCCTCCACTCCCTTTCTAACAAATAACAATATATCCCGAAAAAGCAGGTGTGAGAGAACATGAAGCCTGGGAGTGAATGGATGAAGAAATTTACTGGTCTGTTTATCCTAAGAGGCAGCGTGGAAGTGCTTCATTGTTGGTCATAAACAATACTGTACACAGTTCTTTGTAAACAAAAATACATTTTACAAACAGCTGAATCAGAAGATACGAACAAGAGCCAAAAAATATTGTTGTGATAGATACATGATAAACGGAAGGATGGAACTGTGTCCCTGGATGGAATGGATAGTTCAGTACCAAATAAGTAGCTTGAGAAAAAGACTCAAAAAGACTGAACTGCCTAACATGCCAAAATTTCCAAAACCAAAACACCAAAAACTGAAACCAAAAATTGGAGAGAAAAGCTTTATGTATAAACCTAAGTTGTCCATGGTCAGATCATAAGATCCACATAAACACCTTGTTTCCTGAAGTTCTGTTTTTATTACATTTCATTAAAACTTTTGTGTACATATACATCTTTCTCAATCTACCTCTACCATCAGCTTGCTCGAGTAACTATGTGAAACTGCCATTTTTATTCATTATTCACCGCTCCTGCTTTGCTCTCACACAGTAATCCCACACTCAACATGATCCTCTGAATCTAAATCTTAATTCAGACTCCTTCTCATCACCTCTTAATACCAAAGCATTTGTCTGTTCTTGTGGCATCAGCAAACAAGTGTCCAGACAAGACCTCAGACCACTACCACACCAACATCTTCCTTCTAAACAAATTGATGCTTTGCCTGAATCCTTTCCACCATCTCCAGAGTGCTAGAAACCAAAATAGCAACAGGGTGGATGGAGTATGGAATGAAGAATGGAGAAAGAAACATGATCCCACTGATGTTCTACAAGCATCCTATAGGTACACAAAGCATCTGCATCAGCTGTTAATTTCCTTTATCCTTTTCTAAGAAGTAAACCAAAGTGACCAGAATGAATGAATGAGCAAAAAAATTAATTAATTAATTTTAAAAAGATAAAAAAGGAAAAAAAAAACCCAAGGAACTGCTAAAGAAAAATTAAATGAGCGCAGTGGGTGAATGTGAGGAGGATGGACAGAATGTATTGGAGCAACAGTTGATCAGAGACTGTGATTGATTGAATGATGTGGTTGTTTCTTGTGATTGACCTGATTGGGCGCTATAATTTATTGCTGTGATTGAATGCAATGATTGGTAGCTGTGATTGGTCACTGTGAGCGGGGTATGTGATTGGCTGCTGTGATTGGGTGCTGTGTTTGAGCACTGTGATTGGTTGCTGTGATTGGTTGCTATAATTGATTGCTATGATTGGTTGCTGTGATTGGTTTCTGTGATTCATTGCTGTGATTGGGTGCTGTGAGTGATCACTGTGATTAGTTGCAGTGACTGGTTGCTGTGATTGGGCACAGTGATTGGTTGCTGTGATTCATTGCTATGATTGATTGCTGTGATTGGTTACAGTGATTTGTTGCAGTGATTGATTGCTGTGATTGGTTGCAGTAATTGGTTGCTGTGATAGTGTGCAGTGATAGGGTGTTGTGATTGGTTGCTGTGATTCATTGCTATGATTGATTGCTGTGATTGTTTACAGTGATTTGTTGCAGTGATTGGTTGCTGTGATTGGGTGCTGTGATTGGTTGATGTGATTGGTTGTTATGATTGATTGCTGTAATTGGTTTCTGTGATAGGGTGCTGTGATTGATTGCTGTGATTGGTTGCAGTGATTGGTTGCTGTGATTGGTTGCTGTGATAGTGTGCAGTGATAGGGTGTGATTGGTTGCTGTGATTCATTGCTATGATTGATTGCTGTGATTGGGTGCTGTAATTGGGCGCAGTGATTGATTGATTAATTAATGTGACTGACTGCGGTGTTTTGGTAGATCACTGGTGAAGCTCTCTGCTTCTCTCCTCGTTCACACACACTGCTGAGGAATCTTTACTGATCTCACTGACTTGAACTTTAAACTTATACAGTATATATGTTGTCCTTATTGCCTTTTTTTCTTGCTTAATATGTTGATGTTGTATGATCTTGTCTTGTTTTTTCTATTTTTAAGATAATTAGGATAATGTATTGCCTATTTTGATATGTGTATTGAACTTACTGTGGGGAGTTTAAAATATTACTTTGTAAATGTAGCTTCCAAGATATTCCTTGAGAATATTGTGGGGAGAAAAGTCAAAACTGAAAAGCCAAAAGCAAAAAAGTATTTTTAAAATCCAGAAATTAACCAAATAGCAGAAAACCAATGAACAGTGGAAGAAGGAGGGCAGATAACTACCTGCACTGGTGCTCAGAGAGATCGAAGGTGTGTTTAAAAGTGTGTGTGTGTGTGTGGGTGAGTGTGTGTGTGTGTGTGTGTGTGTGTTTAGCATTTATCTTACATATTTTCTGTTCACTGTATCACCAGAGAGCAGTAAGTAGTTTTACATCATCTCAGAAAGCATGACATCATGAACAGAAATGAATCTCACTGTGGTGGAAAGTGAGTGAAGATAAGAGGATGGGAGGGGATTATTTTAACTGTAAACCCAGTCGACATACACTTTTACGGAGTATGTACCCGTTAGTGTTCCTGTCATTTTTTTTATAGGGAAAACAAAATAATTCATGGCTAATGTAAATGTTGTGATTTTAAAAATATTTATGAAATGGGGATGATGATGATGAGAAGAAAACGTTGAACGCACATAAAAATACAGATGTATGAATCTGTGCGTCCGCATGAATCCAAGCACATTTCCTTTGAACGTCCGAATCATCGTGGAATTGAGCGCATATTTAGGAGTACCCGACCCCTCTCTGTCCACGCCCACATTTAAATATGCAAATCATATATAAATGAACCCTACACTGGAGATTCCCGTCTTCGCAGGATCAGAAAACCCTTAGAATATGAGGAAGACGGGAAGGCGCGCAAGAATGTAGTGTTTGGCATGCTGTCCTCCGCCATTAACACCAAACGCAGGGGGTCTGAGTGGGAGAGAGTGTGTGGGGTCTGAAAGTCGAACACATGCGGTTAAAAAAGAAGTGGTCAGACTTAAAGGTGGCCGTTAAGCGGAGGACGGGCTGCCCACCGCCAAAGTCTGGCCCAATCCGGTGGGGGGAGAGGAGAGGAGGACCTCACCCTGCTTGAGCAGAGAGTCGCCACAGTCAGAGGTGACGCTGCTCTTTCAAGGGGGAGTGGGAGCGCATGTGGGATCTCTGATCACCCCCAAGCTCACAACCCTGTAAGATAGAGGTTCATGCAGAAATGTGTGCCTTCTCTTGGGTTTGGCAAATTTAAACATGCCAGTACAAGGAAGAGGGTGTCCAAGACTTTGACTCATGTTTAAGTACGATTTACTTATTTTTTAAAACAGACAGTGAGACGGAGGACACGCAGCCACAGACTCGGGGATTCCTCCATCATCTGCGGCAGTTCTGGGTCACAGAAACGGGGGATTCCTGCTGCACGCCTGACTAGTCGTGTCCTCCCCGCGTGCTGTGCAATCGGTGCTGTGCAATCGGTGGCATAAATGACTGCCTGCTCACAGACATCCACACAAATAGCCTTCTTTCATCTCAGAAATATTGCTAAAATAAAAAATATGATGTCAATGCATGATGCGGAAAAACTTGTTCA
>JAOUQZ010000012.1:8490291-8504113 GCA_028564935.1 Neosilurus hyrtlii
TGTAGTATGTTAGTACATTAGTGTAGATTTAGATTTGTACACTAGTGGATTTAGATTAGTACGTTAGTGTAGAATTAGATTTGTACACTAGTGTATTTAGATTAGTATGTTAGGGTAGACTTACATTAGAACTTTAGTGTGGATTTAATACGTTAGTGTAGTATGTTAGTACATTAGTGTAGATTTAGATTTGTACACTAGTGGATTTAGATTAGTACGTTAGTGTAGAATTAATTAAGTATGTTAGTATAGATTTAGATTGGTTAGTGTACTGAGATCTTTTTGCAGGTTGTGCACATTCATCTCTTTTTGTTTACAGAAGAGAAGTAATCTATACACAAATTCCCCTGTGCAGTTGAGATAGATACATATACATACTCAAGACTCAGTATGTCAATACTTACCTTTATCGTTGGTGGCCCTGCGGAGTCGATGCTTGCCAGTCGGGAAGGTGCTGAATGGGAAACATGCCCAGAGGCAGAACAACAATCACCCACAAATAAGCCAGTAGATGCAGTACCAGGGAGAACGTGGCCTCCTGCTAAGGGTGGCCGGCCATCTCGGTGCTTTCGGCCCAGTGGAGGTGGCTGAAGCTTAAACTTAAAGGGTGAGGGGTGCAGCTCTTCAGGCTGCTGGTGGTGCAGTGGGTGAGCAGCGAAGTGTGAGCCTGGTGCTGGCCCCGCCAGACCCTTATCAGGACGCTGTGGCTGGGGCACAACAATGCTGGGGTAGTGTGGGAAGGCACGTGGACTGAGGTGGTAATTGTAGACGCTCTGGGCATGTGCTTGCAGATAGCGCTTCATGTCTTCAGGGCTGAAGGAGAAGCGTGAGCCAGGCATGGGCGATGGCAGTGAGGGTGAGGGAGTGTAGGGCAGGTTTGAGGTGGGTGTTGAAGTAATAGAGAGCGCAGGTGAGAGCTGTGGGGGCAGCAGAGGGCCACCAGGTAAGGGTGAGGGTGGGAAGGGTACTGGGACAGGGGGAGGAACTCCGTACATGCGAAACATGGAGTCGTGACTGAGCCGAGGATGGTGTGGTAAGAGCAAAGATCTGAAGGCTCGCTCCGCGGGGCGCTCATCACCAGCAGTCATGCCCACCTCTTCCAGCTCTGAGGCGACAGACGTTCCATCACTGCAGTCGGACACGGACCCCCGCGCTGCCCGTCGCGCCACACTGGCAAACACACCAGGACTGCGAAGCTCCTCACCATTCGGAGATAGAACATCAGACGGAGTAGAAGGAGGGAAACGAAAGTAGGTTCCAACACCTGATGGGACAGGAGGAGCACTCTGGGGGATGCTGGATCCTGACCAACCCAGGACATAGAGAAAAAAAAACCACGAGAATGTAATAATCAAGTAGATATACTCCAGCATATATCAAAATATTTATCAAGTAAAAATTCTATTAACATGGTGAGGTTTACCTGCAGACCCCATGTCAATGAACGGATAGTTAACAAGCATGAGCTTGTTGAAATTAAACTTGTAGGTGAATCTTTTTCCTTTAGTCTTGTGCAGGATCCTTTTATTGTAGTAATATCTGGGGGAATAAATTGGTTACAGTTAACAATAAAATCTACTCATACTGGATTTTAACACTGGACCCATAATGTAGTAAACATTAGACAGTTCAGACTGTTGATATTAACACCCACTTGCACCCGGATACAAAATCAATTCCTTCGAAAGGCCCACTCTTGTGTTCGCACTGGTGTTTGATTCTGTACTCTGTACTGTAGCCACACCCACAGTTATGATACTGACATTCAGTAGGGTTGGAGCACCATGTAACCACTTTAACCATGATTACACTTATTTTAATACTAATGGTTTTCATCAAAGCAAAAGTATGTGGACACCCTTCTATCACAATCATGTTTCTTCCCCGAACCTGCTTCAGCAGGACAGTAAAAGGGTTCCTGGGGTCCTACATAACATTTAAGCAGGCGTTTGCTGCAGTTTGTTTTACCTGTTCAACACCTGTGATCATAATGACCTCAATTTTAGAATGTACACTGATAAGAGGGTAAAAAAGATGATGGACAGTGGAAATTTGGATGACACTTAAACTCAAGAACAAGAAAATGAAAAATCTATAAAAAGGAGTTCCACTTTCTTTAAAAAATAATAAATAGAATAAAATTAGTACGAGGTGATCACATGCTCCAAAATGCAGAGAGAACCTGAAGGAAGAACACAGACAAGAGAGACACTTGTTTAACCCTTGCCAGTCTCTCTCTTTCACAGGTATGTGTGCGTGTCCACCAGCTGTCTAGTAATATAATTTCTTTCTTTCTTATAGGAGAGATGTTCCCAGCTTATAGAAAAAATGTAGTTACTTGTGAAATTGACACCCTTTGTTTGTAATGATTATGAATCAAACATTCGTCACCCCAAGAATCGGAACCGAATTGAATCGTAAGCTGTTGTTCGATTCACATCCCTAGTATATACCTATAAAAAGTATAAGTGTATGAGAGCATATACCTATAAAGAATATGTATGTATAAGTGTATAAGAGTACACTGTTAATTATTAGCCAAGTGATTATTTTGACCATATCATCATTTTATCCATAATTCCCAACTCCAAGCTGTATAAACTTGAATGCTTATTGGATTTAATGCATATCAGGTGAAGTGCATTTGTGTAATGAGGGAAGGTGTGGCCTAAGGAGGTCAAGGTGTGCATAATTAGGCAGATTGTTCTCCTAAGAAAAAATGGGTCAAAAATTGTAAAAAGTCTTTCCGAGGGATGCAGCACTCTTGAAATATCTAAGATATCGGGGTGTGATCACAGAACCATCAAACATTTTGTTGCAAATAGTCAACAGGGTCGCAAGAAACATGTCAAGAAGAAAAGACGCAAATTAATCACCAAAGATTTGAGAAGAATCAAACATGAAGCTACCAGGAACCCATAATCCTCCAGTGCTCCAACTGCAACCTACCTGAAGTAGAGAGAACTTTTGGGCCCTTCTTAATCAGGAAATGTACAGTGAAGGTAAACAGTGCACCTCTCTGAACAGAGTCTGGGACGCTGTGGGTGCAGCTGCACTAAAAGTTGATTCTGAACAGATCAAGAAACTGACTGACTCCGTGAATAGGAGGCCTGTGACTGTTATCGAAAAGAAGGGGGCCGATATTGGTCACTCAGGGGTTCCCCCCCCAGAAATGTTTATTTGTAAATTTTGAGTTTGTTTATTATTCTCACTTTAACAGGTGAAAATAAACAAGTGAGATGGAAAATTGAAGGGTTCTGTAGCTGTAATTACTATTTTCTCAAAAGTACCATTTCCTGATTAGCGACATACAAAATGACGTAGCCATGTTCATGCTATTATACATCATATTCAATAGTCATATTCATTCATTTTCTAAGCCACTTAATCATAATTAGGGTCGCGGGGAGGCTGGCACCCATCTCAGCCGACTCTGGGTGAAGGCAGAGTACACCCTGAACAGCTCGCCAGGCCATCACAGGGCCAACACACACACACACACACACACACGCACACACACACGCACACACACACGCACACACACACGCACACACACACACACGCACAACTATTCACACTCACACCTGGGGTGACTTGGAACAGCCAATTAGCCTAATGTACATGTGTTTGGACTGTGGGAGGAAACCAGAGTGTCTGGAGGAAACCCACACAAGCACAGGGAGAACATGCAAACTACACACAGAAACACCCTCGCCCAGGACTCCAACCTTGGTCTTCTTGCTGTGAGGCAGGCATGCTAACCATTGTGCCACCATCATATTAAATTCTCTTTCCAAATATATGAATATATCCGTATGTCAATTTTCCTACTTAATCTTCATTATGCTAGAGCGGGTCACTTACTTACTTATAGATCATAACAGAGACACTCCCTCGTTCTCACCTGAGTGCTCGGCTGAGTTTGTCGTAGTTCATCTGAGGTTTGCACTTACGGGCCCCCCACAGTCGAGCCACCTCGTCTGGGTCTTTAATGACGAACTCGCCATAGTCCCCCTGCCACGCGATGACATCATGATACTCCTCCTTCCTCAGCAGTTCCAGGATGAAATGCCAGAGTTGGATCTGTCTGGAGCCCGGGCTTGACTCTGGCTTATATGACCATTCTGGGAACGCTAACCCTGTACAGAACACACACGCACGAAAACAATTACAGTCACCATGACTACAAAGACGTGATTTTAGGTACCAAAAGACTAAAGATGAAAAGAAAAGACATGTGTAATAAATAAAATAACTCAATCATCCTGAACATCCCCAAAACAGTAATAGAAAAAATAAACATTTTAATTTCCTTTTTTAAAATATCTAAGTCCTAGCAGGGCGATTTTATTCTTATTAAAACTGAATACAGCGTATTTCAGGCAAAAGTCAAAACACAGGCGGTTTCTCCCACACAGAGTTCAGAAGAGTTTACACACAAATATCACCTGCACAGACTCAATATTACTGAGCACAAGGTCACACCCGAGGAATTTACCGCACTCATACTGTACAGCCAAAAAAAGGAAATCTTTTCACACAGCGAGGTATGAGAATATGACACCCCTCTGAGATGAACACCTACAGCACCACACCTTGTACAGGAACAATCTCATATACTTTATATCTAATATCACCTGTTACACATCTCATCTAAATACGGCATTCTAATGTGTTAATCGCAGCATGCAGTGTTCTGATATTTCATTTCAACACAATGCCATTCAGTATAAAACACCAACACAATGGAGTGAGCAACAAAATCCCTTTTTAATCAGTATAATATGAAACAAATCCATGATTTAACAAGCATTGGTGTGACATGTGAGAGAAAGTACAGCGAGACATCATGACTATGAATTAAACTTGTGTGCATCGAGAGCAACTAAATTCACTAAACATCTATTCAGAATTGGTAACGGTCGTCCACGTGGCAAAACAATTTCTCAACTCAAGTTCTAAACATCATTTTATTGGAAATAAATAAAATATCTACGATGAGTATTTCCTTTCCTTTAATTCAACTTCAACTTCATATTTGATCCATTTTAACATACACAACTGAAAATAAAGGCAGTCAAAACTTCACATTCAGTACATCAGGAGGTTAGAAACTTTCAAACACTGTACCATTAAAATTCTAACTTTTTATTTAGTATTGACTAATTAACACATTTAGGACATACGTAGGTGTATTCCACCATGTGTTGTTTAATGTTTTAAGATATAACATTATTATTATTATTAACATTGATGAAAATTAAATACTATTGTGATGGAAACCATCACTGACGGCCCCGCCCTAGCTAAAGTATACAGATACTTAAACCTGTAAAGTAGAATTTCAAACTCACCTGTGATTCCGGTGCAGGTAACTACATCACATTCACGTGCACACCTAACATCATCAGTGTGGGTGTTTATCTCCGTGAATAACTTTTGGAACAAAAATCTAATTACACACTTAAAACACCATCACCCAGCTAAACACGCCCAGGTTAAAGAAACTGACAGAGAAAAACTGCAGACCTAGCGTGTTTAACACACCATGATGTCATGATGACAACCATGAGGGCAACTGCTAAAACCACAGTGATGGAGTTCATCGAAATTCCAGGAAAGTTACATAACCTACACTCACTATATAATAATTTATTATTAGTATGTGCGGCATATATTACTAGTCACCTTGAATTGGTTCTCTTTATAATTTTTCTTCTGTTGCAGCCCGAATGGCAAAGTGCACCTATGCAACGTGCATCTCGGCGCCACAAAGTGTGCTATTACTTTTATTGGCGTTTGGTGTGTTGCCATGGTGACACAATTAGCCAAACACCACAGCAAAATTCCCATTGAAATAAATAGGGCGAGATCGACGAACAATGGTGAAACTCTCCTGAATTTGACAGCTCGCCAAGAAGCCATACTTTCACATAGAAACTTCAGTGTTCATCGCCCCCTAACTGAAGTGAATGTTAAGCAAAAGAGATGAGAAACGGCATGCGGGGTTCTGGTGTCCTTCCGGCTGCCAGACATAATCACACTCGGTGTAAAGGAACCAACAGGCTGATGTGGTGGTGAAGTCATACATCTAGTGTGAGTCCAGGTTCAGAGGGTGTTCCTCTAAAACAGGGTTTCAGAGTAAATGACTAGGTCTGCTCGGGCACTGAGGACCACGTTCCAGAAAAAAAAACAAAAAAAAAACATAGCACATTAAGAGAAATGTTAGACATGCTGTATGTGTATAGTGTTGAGAAGGAACCGGATGTTTTTTTAAAATCGAACACATCACAAGTACGATCCCTTTGGCCTCTGTGCAGTATAACATCATGCGTTAATTGAACACCTCCAACTCAGCATGGGTTACAGATGTGTGTGTATCATAAAGCCCATTAGTCAGTGTGAGTGAACAGAAAACAGACGTGTGTAAAGATCAGAGTTAAAACACTACCAGAACCCACACATGTGCTGCAGGACATGGCTGTGACACTTACACTCATAAGATCAGAGATTTCCTGCTAAGTTTCTCACAGTTCACATCTCCAACCCGGAATAAAGTACAAACACCAACATAGCAAGGGACACCCTTCCAAAAATACTGGGGAAGCGAGGCCAGTTCTGCTGTTCCTGAAGATATCTGGGTGTGAGATCTAATCACATGGTAGAGTCTACTTCAATCATTTATATCGTACTTTTAAGGTTTCATTTTAACTTCGTCTAAGAATTAATACTTTCAGTGAAATTTAAATGGATTGGAATGAGTTCCCATCTTGTGTTCCTCTCCAGTCATGATGTAAAGAAAGGTCACGTCACAAAGATGCAACTCATACATGAACGCACTCAGATGTGTGTGTGTGTGTGTGTGTGTGTGTTGGAACACTTCTGACTCACAACGCGAGGGAATGTTTTTCAATCAGCTCCATAACCGACACACCTTTTCTCTCTTCTCCTCTCCTGCACTCATGCCATCTCCTAGCAACAACACACTTCAGTTCTAAAATCGGAATCCCAAGCGGTGTGTGTCGTCACCTCACTGTGGAAGTGTGAAGATGGGGTGTGTACAGGATGAGTGGATTATAAATAAAAGTTCTGTGATGAACACAAAAAAAAGAAATCTTGATTACACCAACAGCGCTTCACTCAAACACACGAGGATCCGCTGATGAGGACCTGATATTTATAAATGTGTTTGAGAGAAATGAGTGTCGCCTAAAAAGCCAGAACATTTGAGTTCAAGCATGAAGGATTATTATTTACATGGGGCTGTTTTGTTTAGTTTTTTTTTTTTTTTTAATGGTTGACTTTTTTGGTGTATATAATGATACATCACGGTACATTTTATTACGGTTTTAATTATGGAATTAAAATGTTGATCATTATGCTAGCTGTAACGGCATTGTTTAGACAGCAGAGGGCACAATAACATACATGACTTGATTTGAACAGCTCAAATTCCACCAGAATGCCGCAGTGTAAACGATGAAATCCACTCAGCAAGAAATCTTTGTACACATTGCTGAAACAGAAGTAAATGAAGGTAGGTGTTTTATACTTAAGCCTGACTATAGCCTTCAGATGATCTTAGTATCATCTCTAACATCATATATGTCCTCTCTTCTCTTCCATCTTCATAAATGTCTGTTCTTTTTTGTTTAGGTCTGTAGATACAGAGTAATAAAACGGTTACGTTAATTATGATATTACAGGTGACACAGGGTGTATTTGTCCCTCAGGGGTGGAATGTGATTTATTGTATTTTAGCATCTGTTTTCAGACTTCAGTGTAAACAAGATGTTGTAGAAATATGTCACATCTGCAATGAAGATGGTTAAAAATATATATAAATAAAATAAATAAATAAAAACAACACTACTAATGAAAATGTTATACTGAATAAAGAAGAAAGGATTTGAGTGTTTTCGGGGGGGGGGGGGGGGGGGGGGGGGGGGGGATTCACTGCACAGCAGACGCTAAACGTTCTCTGGAGTAAACAGAGGCTGGCGTGGGCCTGAGCATGATGCTGCCGGGCCATCAGTACCAAGCTGCTTCCCGTTTCAGTCGAACTCATTTATCACACATCAGCTCATGTCAAGGTGAGACAGTCTCGTACATTATACTCTGTTTAAGGTTCATTTATTGAAAGGGTGACAATAGTTCAGATGGCACCGTAAATGACATTCCTGCCTCTGGTGAGTGTGCACTGTGTCAAGAAGCAGATGCAGTGCACCTCAACACTGTGCAGCTGACACCCAGAGGTAAAGTACAAAAACAGGTATGGCCCCTGAGGTCTACCCACTGTACTGGGACTGCTGCTTCTCAGATATTTAAAATCACCAATGGGTATAGACTTCAGACCACTTCACACACACACACACACACACCTCGTGTAAACACCGTGACACGATCCCAACAAATGAGAATCGCAACAGAAAAGTGTTGGCCCTGTCGCCCAATCACAGGGGTCTGAGAGCACATGTACGCAGAAAAGAATGGATTTGAAAAGTGGAGTGTGTGAACTTAGAGATATATATTTATACCCCATCGACTGTGAAGAAAAACATTTAACCAGCAAACTATACACATACATATTATATACAAACACACACACACACACACACAAAATGCAGAAATTACTAAAACAAAATAAAAAAAATAAAAAAGTATAATAATAGTAAAACAATTTAATGTTCTGTTAAAATAGTTTCTAACTCAATCATTTTATCTCAAAGAACATAAAAACATTGTAGAGCGACATGCTCGTATAGCGAGCCTAATTTTCCCAGAAGAAATAATGAACCCATTAAAGTGTTCCGGACCCCCAAAACATCCACACACACACGTTTCCTGTAAACCATGAATCGTTGTAATAAAGCAGATTAGCAGCACAACCTAACGCCGCTTTGTTAGGATTTTTTTATGAGTGTTAGCAGATGAAAGTTTTGTCATTTTGACTGAAAATATATATTTATACTGGAGGCCCCGGCTGCGAAGCAGTTGGATGAGCCGGTGTAGACATGGGCTTTAAGGTGCACAAAACGCAGGTAGGTTAGAGGAGGAGGTGTCATAACCCCCAAAGAATCTGTGAAAGTGTACTGCTCAGAGGAGCATTCTGAAGGTCATAAACCATGGAGTAGTGATGATCCAGCACATTAAAAAAGCGAATACAAATTAAATTTACAGTGGCTCTGAACAGACCTGTTACCTTCAGTGTGGAATAAGTTCATCTTATACACACATACACACACACATATCCGATGTAATATTATACACTACAATTACATACTACATATAATGTAGTATACTAAAAATAGTATTTTTATAACCTGTAAGCCATAATCATCAAAATTATACCAAATAAAAGCTTAAAATATTTCACTTTGCATGTATTGAGTCCATATAATATATGTGTTTCACCTTTTAAGTTGAATTACTGAAATAAATATATGCAAATAACAAACACACCGCATATACGCCGGTACAACCTCCCCCCAGGATATACGCCGATAACACACACCCCCTGCGTATACTACGATACACACACCCCACATATACGCCGATACAACCTCCCCCCAGGATATACGCCGATAACACACACCCCCTGCGTATACTACGACACACACACACCCCACATATTCGCCGATAGCACACGAAAACTCTGCATATTCGCCGATAGCACACGCACATCCGCGTATGCGCCAATAACAAACACACCCCCACCCCGCATTTTTGCCAATAAGACACACACACACACACCCTGCGTATACACCGATAACACACACACCCTGTGATACATGGTAGACTATACACAGCTACAGAGCAGATGGTGATCACTAGTCATAACACCAACCATGTGTTGCTTGGTGTAATGTGCTTAAGATCAAACAGTGTTTAGGAGAAGCGTACTGTGTATTATACACCTGAAGCTGCGCTACATTAACTCTATTCCCGTACAGAGATGGTCCTGCTGGGTGCCACCCTGAGACTAAGACCAACCCAGAGGATCTGTGCTTAAGTGAAGCGTGTTATCCATGTAAGACTCCTACACATGTGTCTCTGCAAGCTAAACCTCTCAGAGCTGTTATTTTCACATATTTGCCTCAACAAAGGCGAGATTGAAATTCTCGTTCCTGGCAAACGGTGGTAAAGCGCGTGCTCCAGATGTCTGGGACGCCACGGCACAACAGCCAACTCGGCTTAGACAGAAATCAGACGCATCACTGGGGAGTTCCTTTCAGGGCTGTGATTAAATCAGCCATAGGTGGTCAGGCAGGGCGTGTTTCTTGGCCAATTTTCCTGCAATGTGAAGACTGTTAAACATGAGAAGCAGCCAAGTGACTCCACCAACAGGCCCATGCAGGTCTACAGCACGCTTACTGACAGGACAGCCACGTTAACACGGCATAGTTCACATCACCCACCATACAGAGGGTCGGATCACACAGTGCAGGTCAAACTGGTGAAGTCCTGGAATCCCTGCAGTCTTAAATGCAGTAAAGAGGGAACTGAAGAAACCTAATCTAACCTACATCACTGATAACTTCTGATCCTGCTTCATCTTCAACCTCAAGTCAGTTTCAGACACTCCCTCCTCCACCCTTACACATTCCCCAGATCCATAACTCTTAGTGCAGCCACCTTATACTGAAAACCCTGGCTTTGAATGTTAAAGAATGGAGATGTAAAGAGTTCCACTGTGAGATAAACAGAGAAGAAGGAAGGAGCAAGTGCAGCGTTAGGGTGGCCCGAGTGTCTCCATCTCTCTGGAGGGTAGCCAATGTGAACCCAGCTCAGGTCAGACTTAACTTCTACTTTATGCTGCTGTTCGCTCATTCTGAGCATCTAATTTTAAATGGCATTGCCCTGCCTAATTCAGATTGTACTCGGCTCGAGGAACACATGGCGCGTCTCCTCTCCAGACACACTCAAAACAGCACAATTTACTGGAATCATGCAGCAAAAAACTTTTCTGACCAATAAACACGCTCCGTATATAATCTCCTGTCCTGTCTAGGCTTCATTATAGTGACTGATCTAAAAGTACTAACTAGCTGGTTAAGTCAGAGATGCACGTTATATTTTCAGTCTTATACAGGGTCTTGGTTCATTATCGTATGAGCCACTGGCAGGAGAAGGAGCGAAAGCATATTGTTGATCATTTTCTCTGCATTTACTCTTAAAATTGTGTAATCGAGAACTCCAGCACCAGAAGCAAAAGAAGAAATAAAATAGTAAAAAACGCCAATAAATAGACAGCACATCCGAGTGTGACGAGATTTTTTGTGCTAATCGGTGACTTTTCCACAGCTTGGTTGGCAAGTTGATTTTAAATGAAGATAGACACATCTGTTAATATACTGCAGTGGGGATTAGATGACAGTACACTGCAGGCTTTTCTACTGTGCTCTGAAGAAGAGAGCGATCACTGGCACTCAGGTAACCATGATCCAGATGTGTAGAAGATGCTGTAGTTCATTAAAAGGAAACAATGTTCACTGAGTAAGTATTTAAGTAATAGTAGTTAAAAAAATGCAGTGAAGAGCAATTGTTGGTCATATTGTTTTTACCAAGAAAATAAACCAGGATTTTTTTTCACCCTAATCATCTCGTCTTCTACAAAAAGCACAAGATCCTACAATAAAGTTTGCAATGACGACGTTATGTCGCCCATAGCATCTATAATTCATTGTGGAACACACAGGGTAGAGTTGGATAATAAAGGACTGGCAGGGCTTTATTGTATGGATTTGGGTTTTTCAAACAATTCAGGAAGGAATACAGTTGTTCAATGCTTCAGTTTTCTAAAGGATGAGTGGTTGAAATGCGAACGGACTGATGTCAGTTATATCCAGAAGTTCCAGCCAAATCAGTCACCTTTTGTGCAGTGAACATTTTGCTCAAGATGCATTGATTTAGGACCTGACTGTGGAATTAATAAGGTCCAAACTGAAACTAAAACTCAAGGAAGATGCTGCTCTTCAGTTTAAAAAGACTCCAGCAGTGTGTGTAAGTGCCGAAAAGATCACCAGATTAAGAGAAAAAGGTAAGTCAGATCACGTGCATGTGTGAAAGTGATTCGTTACAGTGAACTCGCTGGGTCTTATATGTTTCATACCAAACAGAGATTACATAGTTTTAGATGGATGAGACTGGCTTTAGGAGATGTACCAAAACATTGAAAAAACATTGAATTGAATCCTCAGAGTTTACTTATTGCCCAGGCGCGTGTCTATTACAGCGTAGGTTGCCAAGTCTTTCCATAACCCTTCACAGCACCTGGTATATTTCTATACAGGGTAACTGAAATGTAACTGTTAACCGGTAAATAAAAGACTAGAAAATGCTTTCACTTCAAATCTGATTTACATATACACTTTTTTGAACATAAACTGGTAGGTCCTGATGCTTGAACCTAGTACAATATCAACATCTTTTATAACTACCTGGCAACCACAGGCAGCTATGCCGGTACAGAGCTGTGTTATCAACACTTCATGAGTGGCAACACTGATCTGAAAGTAACTGGATAACGGACTGGGCTACTGAGGCCAAAGTCACTGGAAATGCTCCTGTGGCCATGTTGCTAGACCCAAAACATTCCCTGCTGAGGTCCTAAAAGCCTGATTCCAATTGAAGTATCTCCTGTTTACTTTTAAACTTTTTTTAAAAATTGTTTTACAGTCTACTATTACTTTTTAATGATGCCTTAGTGTGAAATGTTAAACTGTACAAAGAGAAAGAAACCAGGATGTGGGGAATCATTCCATGTGTAAGTACTGTTTTAAGATTCTTTGTAAAAGTTATATACACGTGTACTTATGTTTATCATTTTGTGACTGTGTTGATATAAAACGTTTAGATTGTGATTAACCTGCAGGTGACATTTAGATACTATTATTTTAGACTATCGAGCAAATGAGTATGTTACTGTGGAGGCAAACTGAGTGTGTGTGTGACTACGAGGGAGTGGAGGGTGAAGGGGTGATGGCTTTCACAGCTCTGGGGAAGAAGCTGGTTCTGAGTCTGGAATATAAGTGATATTAAACTAAGTACAGTTGTGTCCATTATAACTACTATATTAAAATTAAGGCCAATAAAAAATATAAACTCACCAGTGAAAAAAATGCAGGCCAAAAACGTAATAATGTGATTAAGATTCCCATATCTTCCCTTGATTCACTGCTCCATCGGTTTTTAATGCACACCAGATGATGGCGCTAAGACACTTACTTGCGTCTTTTCCTACTTAGTGCAAGATACAAAACTTTAAATGACTTTTTCTTTACATTAGAATTACAGCCCACTACACATCAGCTTTTAGGCATGATGAGAGCACTAGAATAACAACAAAAAACTAAGTATATTGAGGTAAAAGTATGGTTTTAGTTAAGTTTAGTATAACACTAAAACCTTTTCAGAAAAATTTAAAGGTCTCACAAATTTTATTTTAATTTTTTTTGCATAGCAGTACTCAGCTTCTTCCCTCTGACTTCGCTGTTTTACTTTTTTTTCTCTTGAAGCAGTTATTTTATTTATTCTTTCACTGAAAACCAATTCTTCTCCATTTCAAAGCAGCACGAAAAGGGAATCAACAGCGTCCTGCTAATAACTTGCTACTATCCACAAGTCTCAAGCTAGGGTTTGTTTTTAGTATCATGGCTACTATCCAGCTTGTTCAGTGTGTTGAGTGCAGGATGTTTGATAATTCTTCCTTCGTCATTAATGATTTATCTGTGATAGGTGTACACAAGATTGTAGCGTTAGAGGTGCGCATCCAGACTTTAGAGAGGGTTAGTGAGAGTGAGAGTAGCGTTGTTCCTGTAGC
>JAOUQZ010000012.1:8504213-8518407 GCA_028564935.1 Neosilurus hyrtlii
GTTCTTTTACATGCCTCTCACCATAGACAGTGACAGACATGGCCGGCATTTGATAACCCAGTTAGCTGCACTGGGGGTGCTTTTAATATTATTACTTAATAATAATAATAATAATAATAATAATAATAATAATAATAATAATAATAATAATAATAAGTAATAACAATAATAATAATAATAATAATAATATTATGTTTTTTGTTGTAATAGTATTAGTATTATTTAAGGACTGATGATGTGTCCAGGGGCACCATAAGGTGTATCTAACTGTTTTACTGGAACCACCAGTAACTACCAGGAACAGTCTGGTTGACCACCAAGTACAGATTGGTGACAGCTGGAGAGACAGGTGACAGCTCGGAAAGACGGCACTGGGGCAGTGAGGGTAGCATCCCAAGCTGCATCTTCTGAGAGGAAGAACCCATAACAAGCTACATATCGACCTACAGGAGCAATACCCCAAGGGATTCCTGAGAGGGGGGGCGGAAGAGAATCCCAATGGATGTACCAAAAGATGACCACACATAGAAATGGAAATATGACAATGACTATGGAATGCATATGTGGCAAGATATGAAAGAACCGACATGGCCTGCGGATCCACCAGGCCAAGACGAAGTGTGTGCAAAAGGTTCTAGAGTCACAGCATGCAAGAACTACTCCTGGTGAGACACAGGTGGAGCCTAGAGTCCAGAGCCTCCAGGTGATACAAGCACCAGACGCACACAGGGCATCAGAACACCATTCGGTGAAGTGGCCCCAAGCTAATAAGGAGAAGGATTGGCTCCAGCTCGATGAAGATGCTGACACCATTCTGGAAGCAACCACCAACGGGGAAGCTGATTGCCACCTCAAGACAATGACCACGATCATCATCAGTCTAGCTGCAGAGAGGTTTGGGTTAAAGGAGAGGCGTACAGAAAAGCTACCCTACACCATGAACAACAGAGCTAGTAAAATCCATCAGCTCCGACAGGAGCTGAAGAGCTTAAGGCAGCTGTTCAAGGTGGGGAGTGAAGAGGAGAGGGAAGGAGAGGGGACCTCTGGCAGAGCTACCATAATCTGCAAGAGGCTGATGATCCTGAGGAGGGCTGAGTGGCACAGGAGGAGGAGGAAGGAGAGGTCTAGGAAGCGGGCTGCCTTCCTAGCAAATCCATTTTGGTTCACGAAACAGCTGCTAGGGCAGAAGCACAGCGGTCAACTCGCCTGCTCCAAAGCTGAGGTCGATCAGCACCTCTGAGACCTACAGCAACAAACGTAGAGATCAGGAACTGGGCCCCTGTAGGTCCCTGATTGATCCACCTGTACCACTGCTGGATTTCACTGGGAAGGAGCCCAATTGGAGAGAGAACCAGGAAGTAGAGGGCAAGAGCAAGCTCCACTCCTGAGCCTAGTGGAGTACCTTACAAAGTCTATAAGAACTGCCCCAGGCTACTCCAGAGGCTCTGGAAGATCCTGAAGGTGATCTGGAGGAGGGGCAGAGGGTGTGTGGATCCCAAAGAAAGTCTCAGAACATCAATCAGTTCTGAACCATCTCACTTGCTAAGTGTTGAAGGGAAGATCTTCTTCAGCATTGTCACCCGGCGACTGACAGTCTACCTCCTGAAAAACTCCTACATTGACACCTCTGTCCAGAAAGGAGGGATTTCCGAAGGTCTCTGGATGTTTGGAGCACACAGCCATGGTTACTCAGCTTATCAGGGAAGCCAGGGAGAACAAAGGTGACCTGGCTGTGCTGTGGTTTGATCTTGACAACGCCTACGGATCCATGCCTCACAAACTGGTCAAAGAGACACTGAACTGACATCACACCCCAAAGAAGTTCAGAGACCTTATCTCGGACTACTATGCCAACCTCAGCCTGAGAATCTCTTCTGGATCAACAAGTTCAGACTGGCACAAACTTTAAAAAGGGATTATCACCAGATGTACGATCTCGGTCATCGTCTTCGCACTCGCCATGAACATTCTGGTGAAGTCTGGAGTCCAACAGCCACCCATTCGAGCCTTCATGGATGACAGTGACAACCACATCTGTTCTCCTGTCTCCTGGGCTTGTATGAGGTTCAAACCAGGTAAATTGAGGTCTCTTGTGGTGAAGGAAGGGAAGGTGACAGGAAAGTTTTGCTTCTCACTCAGCACCACCAACATACCATCACTCACAGAGGAACCAGTGAAGAACCTGGGAAAGGTGTTCAACTGCAGCCTGAGTAACACAGCCTCCACACAAGCAACCAACCAAGAGCTGGAGACTTGGCTAGCTGTGGTGGACAAGTCTGGCGCCCCTGGCAAGTTCAAAGCCTGGATTTACCAGCATGGTATCCTTCCTCGGATCCTTTTGCTCCTCTTGGTCTATGAAGTCCCCATTTCAACAGTGGAAGGCTTTGAGATGAGGTTCAGCAGGTTTTTCTGCAGGTGGCTGGGGCTGCCATGAAGCCTGAGCAGTATCACCCTGTATGGACAGACCAACAAGCTGAAGCTCCCTATCAGCAGCCTGAGCAAGGATTTCATGGTCACATGATCGAGGGAGCTGCTTCATTACCGGGAGTCCAGTGACCCAAAGGTCACCCAGGCTGGCATCGAGGTTAGGACGGGTCGTAAGTGGAGAGTTTCTGAGGCGGTGGGTGTTGCAGAGTCAAGGCAATGGCAGAGGGTGCTGGTGGGCACAGTGGTACAGGGAAGAACTGGTTTGGGTAGCGGTAGAACACCTCATTATGATAGGGCACAGGGGAAAAAGAGGAGGTCACTGATCCTTGAGGAGGTGTGAGCTGGAGTAGAGGAGAAGTGGGACAGCCAGATGGTGAAAATGAGGCAGCAGGGAGCCTGGACGAGATGGGAGCAAGCTGTGGAGCGCAAGGTCACATGGTCCGAGCTGTGGAAAGCTGAACCTCATTGCATAAAATTCTTGATCCAGGCAGTCTATGACATGCTGCCTAGCCCATCTAACCTCTTTGCCTGGGAGAAGTTGGAGACACCAGCTTGCCCCCTCTGGCAGAATAGAGGAACCCTGAAGCACATCCTCAGCTGCTGTCCGAGAGCCCTGGGTAAAGGGCGCTACCGCTGGAGGCATGACCAAGTCCTGAAGGCCATAGTGGATGCTATCTGCAGTGGAATCAGCCACAGCAAGAGCCTTCACCCAGTTCAACCTCCTATCTTCTCCCAATCATCACTTTCATCAGAGCTGGGGAGAAGCCTGCAGCGGCTCCCCGAAATACCTCCCCTGGCCTGTTGGAGACGGTGCGTGATTGGGAGCTGAAAGTTAACCTGGGACAGCAGCTGAAGTTCCCAGAATTGGTCACAAAGACAACATTAAGACCAGACATAGTCCTCACCTCAGCAGCAACAAAGCAGGTAATTCTCTTGGAACTCACTGTGCCGTGGGAGGACCAGATGGAGGGGGCCCATGAGAGAAAAAGGGCAAAGTACTCGGAGCTAGTGGAGGAGTCCCGGAACAATGGTTGGTGGGCTCGATGCCAACCCATCAAAGTGGGATCCAAAGGATTTGAGGGCCAATCCCTCTGCAGGGCCTACAAGATGCTGGACATCACATGAGCCAGTCAGCGAAGGGCTGTTAAGTTGGCCACCAATGCAGCAGAAGTGGCGTCAAGGTGTTTGCGGATCAAGAGGGGAGAGGCGTGGCACGTAGGGTAGTGCAACCTGGACACAAGCTGGGGGCCTGATCAACCCTGTCTGGGTTGCCTGGGGGAGGAGGTCTGATTGTTGAAAGACCCGAAACCCCCTGTGATCCCAGACTACATCACTGATGATGTGTCCAGGGGCACTATAAGGTGTATCTAAGAACAGAAAATAGTATTATGGAATCATGTGCTGTATGTATAAATACAGTGCTATATGTTTATTCTATAATAATTATATATTGACAGTATATTACTGTAAGAGCTATCACAGCAACCCTTTTTATTGCCAAATATTTAGTAAATTTGATTCATATTTCTGAAAGAGTCCAAATATGAAGAAACACAATGAACAGAAATTCAAGTGTAATAATATCGCAAATCCAAGCAAAATCTAATTAATTTAAAAAATGTTAAAATTCATTCAAATAAATTACTGCATTGTAAAAATGGGAATAAGAGTGACAGTTCTACCAGTACTATAAATAATCAGTCAGAATAAACACATACAGTACTGAACCACACACGTATTACATTTACATTCAAATTACTTTTACTAAAGACAATATAAATCAATAAATACATGCAGAAATTAAACATTTTTAGAGGACCCATTAACTAGAAGCTCCTAGATCCTAATCAGTCTCTAGTACCCGAATTCCAGAAAAGTTGGGACGTTCTTTAAATTTTAATAAAAAGAAAATAAAAAAATCTCTCAAATAACATGAGCCAATATTTTATTAACAACAGAACATAGATTACAAATGTTTAAAGTGAGAAATTTTATGCACAAAATGAGCTCATTTCAAATTTGATGCCTTCTGCAGGTCCCAAAATAGTTGGGACAGGGGCATGTTTACCATGGTGTAGCATCTCCTCTTCTTTTCAAAACAGTTTGAGGACATCTGGGCATCGAGGTTATGAGCCAAGAACGTCCCAAATTTGCCAGAATTTGGGTTGTAAATGAATGCTTTATTAAAGGATACACTAGGAACTGGACACGCAGTATGTCGAGGCAATAAATTAAAGACGTGATACTAAACTGTAGAACAGGATTATGTGGTGTGATACCAATTCCCAAAGATATGTTGATTAGTTTAATTTTCGTTTTCATTTTTAGTTTGTGTGTGTGAATAGAACATTAGAGTAATGTAAATATCTCCCAAAATTGGCCATAAGAAGCACACAAATTAAAATTACAGAAAAATGATCTTCACCAGATAAAAACTGTATTTATTATACACATACACACTTATTATTTATGTTATCATGCACTAAACCTCGGCTGCTCACAACTCTTCGTGGTTGGTCTTAGTAATAGCAACAAGCATAATGAATTCGCCATAGTGCTTGTTCATTGGTCAGGAGGTCTACCATGTCCGACCAATCACAGATCAGTTTGATGACGTAGGCTTATATATACATACATACATACATACATACACACCCACACACACCCACACACACACAAATACGTGTATATATATATATATATATATATATATATATATATATAGAGGCATATATGTATATATCCCCTGATTGGGCAACCACGAAACAGGCTTGTCGGGATGAAACTGCAGTCCTTTTATTTTTCTCACATACCATACATGTCGCTCTACTTCTATGTATTGAGCACTGCTGTATGGAAAATTTACTCAGAATTTTATATTAGATATATATGCTTATTTAAATATACATTGATGTACTGATGGGAAACTAGTAGATGGATTTTGTCTCCAAAAGCATTATAAACATAAAAACAAAATAAGTAATATTTGCATATTGTTTGAAATAAAGACTTTTTATCACAATATTTGACATCTTTTAGTTAATAATTACTAATTACTAATAATTAATGAATAATTACTATATGAAATGTATAGTCTGAAGGATCCTCTGGGTATTTCTCATTATGGATGGTATGTGTATAGTTCAGTATATTGGTTGGTTGGTAAATTGGGTTATTTTTCCTGCTTTTGCCCGCCTACTTCCTTTTACTCCTGTACAGATTACCTGCAGCTCATTGGCTAATGATGGTTCAGGTTTGACCAGCTGTTTCTTGTTTTCCTATAACCTGATTGGAATGAACGGTCTGTCAATACGGCTCCCTTGCTAATGTTACCCTTGTCCCTACTGGTTACTGTATCCTACACTGAGCGCTGATTGGTTGTAGCGAAGAGTTGTCAAGGCTTTGGACTTCATTCACCATTTTGCGTCTGTAGTGTAGCCCGTAAGCGGCTGTACTTTTTTTCCTCCTTCATTTGGAGTGGATTTGCGGAAGAACGCGTTGTTTTCTTTTCTTTTCTTTTAGACCCTCGTGTGGAGGATTCTCATTCCCGAAGACACATAGAGGTTGAAATGACGGTGTATTTGCTGGACACTGTTGGGATATAAGGGTGAGTTTAAATCAGATCCTGATTGTGCAGCAGTGCGACTGCGGTGTTTCTGCTCTCTTCTGTTCAGTGTGTGTAGAGTTTCACTCGGTCATGGCTGCTTTCTCCAACACTCCGTCCTATTCGAACATGTTTCTGCTCTCTCACACACACACACACACACACACACACTGAGCAAGGCGTGTAACACTGAGGTGTACAGTCAACAGAAAACTTTTCTCCTCCTGATGTATATGAAGTGTACAGTGCTCCTGTGTATAGATCTGCTTCAGAGATCCCGCGCAGTACACATACAATGTAACCATACTGAAGAATACATGAAAACATTCTATCACTTCCAGTAACATTGTGTTCCGGTTCAGAAACCCAGTCGTGTTTGTTCTGGTCCGTGTGGCCCTCGGATCTGAAGGATCTCCGAGCAAACACACATCTGTTGATCGGATACTGCGCAGTGTTTTAGCTTCACTGGGAGGCTGTACAATTCTGCCTCACTCACAGCTCAAGTTCATCGCCTTTTCTTAATCAAGTCTTTATAAATGTGTGAATCCTGCAGGGTCACAGCGCGCTTATACACACACCAGTGTCAGATCTCACATTATTCACTGCTATTTGTCTTTATTTCGAGGCTTATTACAGCGCAAAATGTACTGCGGCCTTGTGTTGTGGACAGGCCTGCGTCACTCCACTACTGAGTGTGTGTGTGTGTGTGTGTGTGTGTGTGTGTGTGTGTGTGTGTGTGTGTGTGAGAGAGAGTGAGAGAGAGATAGGAGGTTGTACGCACACAGCTCGGTAGTAAACGCTGCTCCACTACTCCACCAAACTCGACGAGATCTTAGAAATGCTAGCTCACTAAATGCTCTATTAACATACAGACATTAGAATCTCATTAATTCTCTACACATATTTACCAAAAGTAATCAATTCTCATTAATATAACAAGAAATGTGTCCAATGTGATCTGCTTCACACTTTATTACATTGTCATACAGCCTTCATTTAAAAAAAACCACCCAAAAAAACATACTTTACACTTATTACATCATTGCACATCATTCACAGGCCTGGGACTGTGTAAAATAGATATTTCATAAACCAGGTATAAATGCATTAGAAGACTGAAAGATTAAAAGCTGGTGTTATGTATACGTGTGTCATTATCGGTACAGGAGGAATCAGTGAGAAGCAGAATAAGTGATAAAGACAGAGATAATACAGTCGGAGATATTCCCAATTCTCTGAATTAAAGTTTGTCTAAGAAATGCATAAAGGTGACTTGGTTCAACTAGAGACAGAGAGGTGGTGTTATACCAGTCAACAAGGAATTCCCCCACCTCCTCTGTTCCAACCAAGAAACAAAAACCAGTGTGTAACTTGTCCATGCAAGCACTTTTCTTGGTGTATACAGTTCAGCTTTGTTTTGGTATGTGCTAGGCCATTAAATTGCATTGACTTGCATTATACACAATATATCCTACTAAAAACAATAACGTAAACGATTAAAAGGTAAAATATATTGCTGGTGTTAAATCCAAAAGTAATAGTTGTCCTTTTTTTTATTCTGTGTTCCACTGCAGGGCTCTATATTCAAGAACAGGACACGACAGAAATAAGTAAAAGAAAAGGCGGAATGTAAGAAGGAAGCAGAGTTCAAGATATTGCTAGGCTGGGACATATAAGGAAACTTAAGGAATAAACATTTTCTACAAACTGTTGAATATGAAGCCCTTTAAAAAACAAGGCAGACGGTCACCTCCTTCCACACGCACTAAAGGAAGTAAGAAAAGAGGGCTGGCTGATGCAAGCCCAGAAGAGGAGAAGAGGGACACAGAGGAAAAACCCAGGCTCTCCCCCTCCTCTCCCAAAAATGTGGTAACCTCAAATTCAGACTCCTCACAGGATGAGCTAGTCAGAACCCTCAGGACCCCAGAGGGTGAGGGAAAAAGAGAAGGAATACTGGATGTATCAGGGGATTACGAGAAGGAAAAGGAGTCTTCTCGGAGCTTCAAGTCAGGTGGAACACTGAGTGACAGCAACAGCCCTAATCCCTCATCCAGCCGCAAGACAGCTACTTTTAAGGCCCGTGTGCCGAAGAAAAAGTATACCTCTGCGCACTATGCTGTAAACCATGGAAATGATGGAAATTCCAGTACTCCCCCACAGAGTAACAGCAGCACACCTTACAGTTGCTCCAGTGCTAGTCAGGGAAGCACCACTGATGCTGAATACACAGATGTAGTCAATCAGAACAACCAGCTACCTGTGGCCAGTACCTCAGGGGTCAGTCAGAACAGCATGGCAGCACAGCCAAACAGAATGGGAGATGAGAACAGTGAGAGAGAAAAGGTAACCACGTCTAGTCCTCAGCGCTGCTCCTCCACAGACACAGCCAGTGAGCATTCAGCTGACCTTGAGGTGACCACACAGCAATCTGGATCCCACTCCGGTGCTCAGGGAAGCCAGTCTCATGTTAGTGCTGAGCCTCCACAGGAAGACCTACCAGCTGGTCTTTCACAAACACTTGCTAAGGGTTTAAAGAACCAGAGGGTTCTGGCTAGAGTGAGTACAATAAGAGGGGAGAGGTGGCCACCTGATAGAGGACGAGAGTCATCAGGAGTTTTTAGAGCTGGTGTTGTACGAGAAGTCAGTGGTGAGAATGGAAATGTGGAGGTGCAGTTACATGGAGAGGAAACAATATGCAAATACCCATTTCGAGTGGCTACTGAGATGGTAGACGTGATACTGGATGCACCCCCTCCTGGACACGCATCTGTACCCATAGGAACACGTGTGTGTGTGCCTTTTGGAGGGAGCAGTGAAGGTAGTGAGGGGGCCCAACAGTGGTACAGAGAAGGACTGATCACCCAGGTGGACACTCACCCAGCTGTTTCCTTCCCTTATCGTGTCCAGTTGAAAAAGGATCCAACAGATGAAAAGGATAGGACTGTAACAGATGAGGGCTGGAGGGACAAAACTGCTCAAGCGGTGTGGGTCTCACGGCAAAGTCTCCGCCTTTTGGTTCCACCATGGGACCTGGAACTGCCTCAGCCTACTGATCGACGGACGGATAGTCGAAGAGTGGGGGAAAGAGAGAGGGAATGGGTTGATAAAGAGGAGATGGAAGTGGAATCAGAACTGTGTCATTTCAGCATGGTGCATGGGGTAGCAGGGCCAGTCTTACAAGTTACAGGATTGTTACAAGCTGAAAGTTCTTCATTACCTCTCTCCTCATCTTGTTCAATTAGCACTGCCATACCTTCTGTACTCAGCATAGCTCAAGATAGAGCCTGGGAATGCACGAGGCAAAAAGAACTGGAGAAAGAGAGGGTGTTACAAAGGCAATCTGAAAAAGAAAGAGAAAGAGAAAGGATGTCTTTACAAGCACCAGCCCCAGAAGAAGACATGGAGGTCAGCCATTTCAGCATGGCCCCACTCAGGGACAGTGGCCTCACTTTAGCCATGGGCACCAAATCTTCAGGTGTGCCCTCCCAACATCGACCCATTCTCTCTAAGCCTGACTACCTCAGCCCTCATCTCTCAGTGGTGAGGGGTATAGGCACACCATTAGCACCCCATTTATCCCTTGGCCCCTCCCCTGTACTGCTGGGAATGGATGCAACAGCTGGGGCCACAGTCATTTCTTCTACCCCACAGCTGCCTCCACTACCTCCCTCTTCTTCTCGCAGTTCCCTGGACAAAACATCCACTTCTAGTTCCCATGGTACATCAGGGGGAGGCTCTAGCTCATCTTCTTCATCACGGTCCCGTACACCCCTCACAGCTGCTCAGCAGAAGTACAAAAAGGGGGATGTGGTATGTACTCCCACAGGCATCCGTAAAAAGTTTAATGGTAAGCAGTGGCGGCGACTGTGCTCCCGTGAGGGCTGCTCAAAGGAGTCCCAGCGACGAGGCTACTGCTCCCGTCATCTGTCAATGCGTACTAAAGAGATGGAGGCAGGAGGTGGTCTGGGCAGAGACAGAAGTCGGGCCAGCAGTACAGGCACCATTACACCTGATCTCCGTTTAGGAGGTTGTGCCAGCAGTGAGATAGACTGGGATGAGACATCACATGACAGTAGCGAAGCCAGCAGTCGTGGAGGAGACTCACGTCCTCGTCTAATTTTGCCTTCTCTCCTACCACAAGAGCTGCCTCGTGACTTGTCAAGATTTGACTTTGATGAGTGTGAGGCAGCCAATATGTTGGTGTCTCTGGGTAGCTCACGCTCAGGCACTCCCTCATTCTCCCCTGTGTCCAATCAGTCACCATTCTCCCCTGCCCCATCTCCTTCACCGTCTCCACTCTTTGGTTTTCGCCCAGCCAATTTCAGCCCCATCACTGCACCTTCATCTCTCACCCCTCGCCGTCCACGTCATCTCAGTGGAACTAAGCTGGGTACCCCCAGTTCAGAGCGGGATCGCCACTTATCTGGCATCATGCCCACTTTTCAGACCAACCTGACCTTTACTGTGCCTATGAGTCCCAGCAAGCGAAAGTTGGATGCCCCACCACCCCCACTTCCAGTTGCACCTGATTATACTAAATCTGATCCGCAACTAAGTGAGTTGCCACTGGGTCTTAATCCTGCAGCCTTCAGAGCAGTGTCACCTCTAAGCCAGTCAAACACACCATCTTCTCTTTCTTTTCCTCGACCAAGGAGTACAACCAGTCGTCCCTCATCTTCAGCTGCATCCACCCCTCCACCAATGTTGGTTTCTCCTACACCTCCCTCACCATTGCCCCAGGACCCCAGCTCACGCCGCATCGTTCCTCTGCGTGATTCACCTGTAATTGTCCGCAATCCTGATGTGCCACTGGCAAAATTTAGTGATGGTCCCCTGAGCAGAAGAACAAGTTCCCGCACCAGAGAGCATAATCAACCTTCTCATCTTGCTGAGGGTCTCCAGGCTCCTATTCCCATTAACAGGGCTGCCCCCACCTTGGTTCTGGTAACCTCTGCCCAGTCATTAACTACAGCAGCAGCTGGTCATCAAACCTACTCAAGCCAGAGCCTCAGCTGTGTTCCTTCCTCTGGTATATTCACTTGTCCTGTCAGTTCAGGTTCTGGAGGGAGAGAGCAAGCCAGGAAGCCAGGCGATCATGCAGATGTACAAGGAGGGATTTTACCACAACCTGTGGCCTGCCATCCAAGTCCCACCGCCCTACTGCCACTCATTCTACCAGCAGAATCTCCGCATCCTGCACCTCGCAAAGACATCATAATGGGACGTCCTGGCACAGGTCAGATTGTGGAAAAGTATAAAATTTTTTGTGGTGATCTATATGTAGTGTTTTAATGTATCACATTTTGACAAAAAGTTTTTTCATCTCGTTGCAAGGCTTCTCTATTAAAACATTTCAATTAGCAATTTATATGTCCAGAACTGCCAGCCCAATTAAGATAATTTTTTTTTATCATTTCTAGATAATCACAGGTAATATTATATTTTTGAGCAGTATGGCACAAGCAGTCTTGTGTTTTTAAGGAATTATTACTGTGTCTGTAAAAATCACAAAGTTTAAAACCACTGCAAAGATTGCTTTATTACTTGGGGAAAATATGACTGCTCTTCTCATATATTTTTGACTCAACACTATAAATACCAGTCTTACCTTTTCTACAGATATGAGCTAACAGCGCTAGCAGCCAGAGCATACTAACCTTTATGCCACTTGGGGTTTATTTCTTCACAAAGATAAATTGAAAGAAAATTATGCTGAATTAGTTAACTTTATTGCATAAACAAACAGTAATAAATATTAAATATATGTTTTATACATATATGTGTGTGTGTGTGTGTGTGTGTGTGTGTGTGTGTGTGTGTATAGATTCTTTTCTTTCCGTATGTTAAATGGAGTTGTGTAGCATTAGGGTTAGAGCAAAGCTGAGCTTTGTGCTGCAGTTTATTTTTTTGGTAGAATCAGTGTATTTACATATATATCTATTCTTGACCCTCAAATGATAATCTCTTTAACATGGTAAATGATGTCCTTAGTTAAAATCATTTGAATGTCAGTGAGACTGTGCATTGGGTAATGTAGTCCATGAGGTGGAAGCATGCACTATAGTTACAGCATCAAGCAGCTTTATGTACATTGCTTGTAAACATGTACATGCCAAAGATGTACTGTCACAACATGTGGCTGATAGAGTCAAGGTTTAATTTTCTGTTTTGGATGTTGATCCATTAAGGTAATAATATTTCATTGTTATGTGAATGTACACTGCTAAAATATCCAGTGACGTTTACATAAACTATATTATCTTACTAGAACTGACAAACTTTCAAGTTTCCTGAAGGAGCTCTTTAGTTTAACAACGGAATGTTCTAGTCTGACTGTTTACTCTGGAATACACCAAAACGGCAGTACACAATAAAAACAAAAGTTGAACATGTGAGTCTGGACAGGTTTGCACAGGTTTTCATCAGTGATGTAAAAGTAAAATGAAAGGAAAGCCTCCCAAACTACTGTTACACATGATCATATGTATATTTTCATTACCATCTGGTTTTTGCTTACATTTTCAAAATTTATAATCTGCTAAAATCCACTTTTCAGTCTTTTCAGCCAGTTTGAAGAGGCTGTCGTTTAACTCTTGCAAAAGTGCAAAGTCACGAGTATAGGACGTGAATCCATCAGTTCATGTAAGTCAAGTTACTGGCAAAAATAACAGTATGCACAGGGCTTTAAAATTGTTTCAGAGTAGCAGGAGTACCACTAAAAGTAGCAGGAACCTCTGTCCTCATGATGTCGTCATTTTCGCTGACCAACTTATGCATTGTTCTCTGTATATTTTACGTGTAATCTCCATTTGATTGTCTCGAGTCCAGTGGGTCCGGTTAAATCAGTTGTGTATTCCAGCATGAGCTGCTCATGTGTGGTCTGAGCTCAGCTTTGGCTTTTTGTACAGCTGCTATTTATATGTGCTCTATCCGGATGTGTGTTTGAGATAGTGGAGTGTGGAGCTCCGCGTACAAACCTGCCCCTTCCTCCGGGATGTGCTCATTCCATGTCAAATCGAAGTATGAGTTCCTGTGTAAAAACCAGTGTAACAGATCTGAAATATGCGTTTCTCTCTCTAAAGCCAATGTAACAGATCTGAAATGTGTTGCTCTCTAAAGCCAAGGAACAGATAGGAAATGTGTATTTTGCTCTGTCTGTTGTAAAAAGCAGCTTGAGCAGTAAGTACACTGACACAGGAACAACCAAGTGATCAAATACATTTTTGTAATATATTACATATGTGAGATGGCATGCTGTATGTAGGAAATATACAGATTTTTTTCTTTTGAAATAGAAATGAGTAAATGGCGCAGAGGACTTGAGTAGACGGAAATCCCGCCAGCCGCTGGCTTCATTTGAAAGCCCTGTATACAGATATTAATCTGGCAAATCCGATATAAATTACTGAACTTCTGAATAAAATACAACTAGGCACTTCAACACAAGCTTCAGTTCACATGCATCAGACAAACAATAGCTTGTTCATAGGATCGAACGGTATGTCCCACCGTGTATCCATATGCAAATTATTTTCATATTTCAGGGCAGTCAAATGAAGCTGGCAGCCTCCATCTACTGGAGTCCTGTGCATTGCTTACTCATTTTGTTTTTAAAAAAAAAAATCTGCATATTTCCCACAAGCAGCATGCCTCCCTCCATCTCTCACCCGGATTATATTCTAAAAATATATTGGTTACACTGGCTTTAGAGAACAACGCACATTTCAGATCTGTTCTACTGGTTTTAGAGAGCAACGGACATTTCAAATCTGTTACACTGGCTTAAGAGTTCAACGCGCATTTCAGGTCCGTTTCACTGGCTTTAGAGAGCAATGCACATTTTAGATTTTTTACACCTGCTTTAGAGAGCAATACACACATTTCAGATTGGTTACACTGGCTTTAGAGAGCAACACACATTTCATATCGCTTACACTGGTTTTAGAGAGCAACACACATTTCAGATCTGTTACACTGGCTTTAGAGAGCGATGCACATTTCAGATCAGTTCCACTGGCATTAGAGAGCAACACACATTTCCGATCTGTTACACTGGCTTTAGAGAGCAACACACACATTTCAGATCTGTTACACTGGCTTTAGAGAGCAACGCTCATTTCCAATCTGTTACACTGGCTTTAGAGAGCAACACACATTTCAGAT
>JAOUQZ010000012.1:8543363-8558278 GCA_028564935.1 Neosilurus hyrtlii
GTGTGTGTGTGTGTGTGTGTGTGTGTGTGTGTGTGTGTGTGTGTGTTGGCCCTGCAATGGACTGGCGAGCTGTTCAGTGTGTACCCTGCCATTGATTCAGAAGTCCATCTTTCCCACAGACCTAGTGGGATTCAACGGTTAGGCGAATGAATGAAAGTAATGGTATGAGTATTAACCCTTGTGTGTCTGAACGAGAAAGCAGATTTTTGGGGTGGTATGCACAAGACCATTCATTACTGTGATGAGTTTGCTACTCCTGATAGTAGGCTTTTTGGAAACTGTAGATGTTTCGATAAATGCACAGTCCACGATTATGAACTGGCATGTGGTTTGTTATTATAACGTTTTACAGTTGGTTTAGTTTCAGTGTGCCATGCCCTGGATTTACTCCAGAAATGACGTCAGTTTGCAACACATGCTGACCTGAAAATATAAACCATTCCCTTGGCTGCATTTAAATATGATATCATTTGTATGTCATGCATTCTTGGCTGTTTTTGAAGTAGCACGTGCGGTGTGTGTGTGTGTGTGTGTGTGTGTGTGTGTGTGTGTGTGTGTGTGTGTGTGTGTTTCTGCAGGTTCAGTACTGGGTGGTCTGGCTGGAGTAAAGGCCATATCCAAAGGGTTGGATCCAAAAGTGAACAGCAGGAGGCGCTCACGCAGACAATCGTTCCAGGACGAGATCTTCTACATCGAGGTGCTGCTGGGAGTCGACTGCTCAGTGGTGCAGTTTCACGGCCGGGAGCATATCCAGAAATATCTGCTCACCCTTATGAACATTGTAAGTCCACCAGCAGTCCTTTCCATAGCTTCTCTACTCACTTCGTCGCTTTTCCCACTTCAGAATTTGACTTGGGAAGGTGCTGAAGTTGTAGGGCGATCTTTCGCACCTGCTTGCCTAGAAAACTACACGGACAAGCCGGGGCAAGTCACTTCAGTCCCTGATCATTTTGTGTTATTTTAGTCCATCACACAAAATGTTAAAGCATGCTGGGATTGAGCTCATAACCCTGGATAGCAGAAAATCTGGGCTGGTGGGCTTTGCAGGACTATGGAACCATAACCCAGTGGTTTTACAGCTCTCAGATTCAAAGCTTGCATTTCTCAGCTGTCCATCCATCATCCTGACAGCTTCTGGGAGAATGGAAATTCTGTTTGGCTCCTGACAAGCATTTCTTTTTCCCTTTTTTTTTGACCTGAAGTATTAACACGCACATCTGCGGGCAAGCTTGGACTCGCAGGCCACTAGCTTAGCACTCAGTTCAACTTTTTATTCTGCCCATGTAATCGTTTTTCCTCATCACAGCATTCCTGTTCCATTCAAGTAGTTTATTCTTATTTTCCAGAGTCTGTACTTGTTTCCATCGTTTCTCCGTTCACAGTCCATCCTCAGTCACTTTGGTGTGCGCTGCCATTTAGTTGCTTAGCCGAAGACAAGGTACGGTGGAAGCCCTTGCTGCATTATTAATCGAATCCTAATGATTTTCTGGCACTTTGGATCCCTGCTTGTTAGTTGCCTACCTGCTCGGCAGCGTTCCAGGAGCCGAACTAATAACACATGGACAGGGACGGTGACACACTAATGCGGAACCTCTGCTCTGGTTGGAAGTGCAGTGTGTGTGTGCGTGTGTGCGTGTGCGTGTGTGTGTGTGTGTGTGTGTGTGTGTGTGTGGTCTAGCTATTCATTACAGTCTGGGGACATGAATTTGTTTACACAGTCACATTATGGGGACTTCGCTTGCTTGTGGGGACAAATCGCGAGTCCCCACTACGTAATCATTACATTTTAAGGTGAAGATGTTTTAACATTAGGCAAGTAGTGGTTATGTTTAGTGTTAGGGAAATTTCTAGTGTTTATGGAAACTTCTCCAGGAAATGAATGCAAGTCTATGTATTGTCCCCACAAGTCATGGAAACGAGACTGTGTGTGTTTGTGTGTGTGTATGTGCGTCCTCACTTCGGATGAGTTAAATGCAGAAGCTAAATATTCCTTGAGGGATTAATACAGTATGTTTAAAAAAATAATAATAAAAAATCTAAATCATTCTCATCCTCAGAGCCACTAAAATGTAAGTTCTAATAAGATAAATAAAGAACTAATATAACTTTAAAGTATGAGGGGATATCAAAAAGTTTTGAGCCTCTCACAGAAAGAGCAAGATGTTTAGTACTACTTTATTGTTCAACATAGTCCCCTACCAACTCCACACACTTGTTCCATCTAGTTTGTTAGTCATTGATCCCTGATCGGTAGAACTCAACATCTTGGTCCCCTAACTAGCCCTCCACGGCAAGAATCAGGTCACCATCATCCTCAAATCTCTGGCCCTGAAGGTGTTTTTTCAGCCTGGGAAAGAGGTGATAGTTGCTGGGGGCTAGGTCTGGAGAATAGGATGGGTGAGGGAGGAGTTCGTAGCCACACTTGTGCACAGCTTCCATCGCAACTTGGCTGGTGTAGACTGGCTCGTTGTCCTGGTGAAGCAGAATCCCATGAGGGATTTTTTCGTGGCATTTCTCCTTGATTAATTGGTGCACCTACTGAAAGCATTCTCGGGACCCATCTTGCACTTACCTTGGACATGTGGAGTTTGTCATGAAGTATGCCATGTATGGATCCATATGAAAGGCCTGTTGCTTCTTTTAACTCATGGAGAGTGATATGGCGGTTTTCCATCACTAGTTTGTGCACAGTGTTAATGTTTTCTAGGCGGTACTGGTTGATGGCTGTCCTGACGGGGGTCATCTTCTAAACTCTTTCTGCAACGCTGGGATTCCTTCACCCAGCATTTAATAACTCTTACAGAAGAAGGGGAAGACCTCATAAATGGCAGTCTATCACTCTTCAACCTGTTTAGTAGATTGACCTCTCAGGACTAGAAACTTTTTCATCGCCCAGTTTTGTCCATTTTGCCAACTCACTGGGGGTTATGTCTCTTCCACAAAGTATTGTGACCAAACAATTGCAGCCAGCAATATGATCCCACATGGAATCAGTAGCTAAGACATTGATGTACATCAGGTGTGGTGCATTGCACTGTCTAACTGGAAAAAATGTGTGAGTCTAAAAACTTTTTGAGAACCACTCAAAACTTAGATGCATAAATAAATAGTTAATTCGCAAACTGAATACAATTTCAGTCCTGAAGGGCATTGACCCGAACATTTGGCCGTCTGAGGAAACATCTGAACCGACCTGTCCTCTGTGGTTATTTTTTTGTTGCCAAAGAAGCTCACACTCAAAAACCTCCCATCAGTCACTGGGATTTTACACAGTGTGAAATAGTCCATGTTCAACTTTCTACTCGTTTTTTCGACACCTCCAGTCCATGATGTACAAAGCGATGAGGCTGTTTGATATGGTTTCGATGGATCTCAAGAGTTTGACATCCAGCTCACATGCTTTATACAAACTTTCCATGACTTTTCTGGAATTTTATGAACTGCTGGTCAGATTCCTCTGATGGAAAAAGGATGTCTGGTTTATTTTAAAGCTAGTTTAAAGCAACCCTTTTCACACAGTTAATGTTTCCCTAAACACTTGTTTAACTCTTCTTTTCTGTATCATTTGCATTTACATTTAAAGCATTTAGCAGATGCCTTTTTCCAGAGTGACTTGCAGAAGTGCTTTGAATTCACTATCAGTCTTATTTTTTTATACTCGTTCACTAGAACATAGACTAAGTATACCATCAGTCAAAACTCTGTGGGTAGGTGTTGTTTTTTCTTTGTGTTTTTTTTCTGTGTATGTGTGTGTAACATTGTACAATCCAAGTACTGCTGATAAAAGTAGGTTTTCAGCCATTGTTTGAAGACACTCACTGACTCAGCTGTCCGGACATCTATAGGAAGTTCAGTCCACCACCTTGGAGCCAGAAAAGAGTTTAGATTTATTTTTCCCTTGTCGCTTGATAGAAGGAGGGACCAGTCTTTTAGTGCTAGAGGATCTGAGAGAGCACGGTGCAGTGCGGGGTGTGATAAGTCCTTTGGGGTAGGAGGATGCACGTCCATTTTTGGCTTTATAGGCAAACATTAGTGTTTTAAATCTAATGTGAGCAGCTAAAGGAAGCCAATGTAGAGATCGTAGCAGACGAGTGGTGGGGGAGAATTTGGCATGGTTGAAAACAAGCCATGCAGGTACATTCTGGATCAGTTGCAGAGGTCGAGTAGAGTTCAAAGGCAGACCTGCCAGCAGTGAGTTGCCATAGACTAGCCTTGAGATGACAAGGGACTGAACATGTATCTGAGTGACCTCAGTGGAAAGAAATGGATGAATCCTTTGGATGATAAAGAGCAAGCGAACCGCCCAAATTCTGCCTTGATGACCCTGCAATTTTTTTTCAGCAATTGGCCAGTTTAATGAATACTGTAAACACCTGTTGAGAGCCTCAGTGCCTCACTCAGCGAATGGCTGATGTCATACTGGTAGCCAGCCAGGCTCGCTAGATGGAATAAAGGCGCTAGCTAGCAGTGGAATCGGGGACCAGATTAGCTCAGTCTGGCAAGTGTGCCGGCGAGTGAGGTCATTACACATGTTGTTATTAATGTTCAGGGGTGCTCATGAGGGATGCAGCACAAAAGAATGTGCAGTTAGTTGCTCAGGCATTTTCATCAACATTTCTGCCTCTTTCATTTATATTACCACAGGACGTTATGAATTATATTATCAGTTTAAACACAGCATATTTAATGTGGAGCTGTGAACATTTAGTGAATGTATTTTGTTGTGTTTAGCTCAATGTAGTTTAGTCATGTGAACTGGAGCTCCAAGGAGTTTTACGATGCTAACAGCTAGCATGCCGGTTAGCCGAGCTGCGTCCCTTGGTTAAACAGAGCAGGTATTTAGCGCTGTTTGTATTGGAAAGAGATGTCTGTTAAAATTAAACTGTTTGAGAGATTATTTTATTCAATAAGATGTTGAAGGTTTAGGCTATCTGCTTATATATTCACTAATGCATAGTTTTTGATTGAAAGAGTTAAAGTATTGTACTGTAAATTCATGTCTTTGTTGACATATTTGTATAGGAAGCAGCAAAAAAATCAGTGTTCACAGTGTTTAAAAGACTTCAGACGAATAAACACACAAACGCCTGTTAGACACTGTCCACCGGTTCATCCTAAGGGCTGCTACACTGAGCAAAGCCCAGCATATTAGTAAAGTATGTAATGTGATTGCGCAGTGATTTATGGGAAATGATGATGCTGAAGGAAGCTTGTAAACCCGAATGATTACGAGCAGTGTACACACAGAACCATGTGGTCGATTTATTAGGTGTTTTCCCTAACCTGACCGACCGACCCGGCAAAACTGTGTGATGAATGGATTAAGCGAGTTAAACAAACACAGGCAGACTGGAAACAGGTAGAGTTCATTCTGCTATTTGTAGAGACCATTTTACTGAAGATTGTTTTGAGCCAATTCCAGAGCCTCAGTGTGAAATGGCTGCAGGTTTGACAGCCGTCATGCAACCAGCACTACAGGTGTTGTACACTGCAACGTTCAGAAGCTGCCAACAAGCTTGAACAGAAAATCTAAAATTGTTCTAATAATTGCTGTAAAATGATGAGTCAGTCTGTTATAACACTCAATCTGAATGATTGAGGTTGCCTGTTGCATAGTGTATATGCTAATTTCTTAAAAGAACTTTCAAGTTGTGTCCATATTTCACTGTTTCATATTTTATACTTTTGTTGTTCGTGGCTTACAGTGGTGCCAAATTCTACATGTCTTGGAATAAAATACATTATCAGACAATTTGTGCTATTTCTTATGCATTTTTGGCCTACAAAAATGCATGTACATTTACGGACCAGTTGCAATTTATACAGACCAGTAGTGATTCAGGGCTAAATCATAATTGTTCTACAGTTTCCATGATTTTGCCAAACTGGTTTAGGACCAATAACAGTTGTAAATAATAAAGTTGTGTTATGCGTGTGTGAATAGTTATCATTCCCCATGGTTTTAAAGTTTTCAGAATTGTTTTTACCACTATCAAAGCCCTAAATTGTGGGTGATGCCTATATATTTGTGGCGCTAAGCATTATTGTATGTTAAATATTGTTGCATATGAGCATGCTCTTTTTATTACATATTTGTAGATATGTCACAGTATCAAAATAAGTTATAGCCCCTTCTCATGACAGTTTTTCTGCCTTACTAGGTCCCTTAACTAATCATTCCTTTTATTTTTCTACTTATAGTGATATTTAGGAGTTGACATCTGAAAGGACATACAGTAACAGGATCATGGGTAGACGGAAACTTTGTGCTTGCAAACAAACCTAGCTGGACTGGACAGATTGATATCTGTAGCAGGTTGTTGTGCCCTGTTGTAGCAGAAATTGGCTTTACTGTTTAAGTACTGGTGGATATTGTACCTGTTTTGTTGCTCTGCTAAGAAAACCATAAAGCAAGTGCTGTAAAATTTTGTTAATAAAAAAAAAATAAAACATCCCTCTATATGCTGCTCAAAGTAAAAGCACTGGTCACATGTATATTTTGTTAGTAAAAAAGTGTATAATCAAGTAATTTTTAACTTTAATCAGGAGCTTCAGGGGGACTTCCTAACCCTGACCCAGCCTCCCCTCAAAGCATCCCCTCAGCCCCCCGGGCCCCACACCAGGGTTCGCCCGGGACCTAGGCGGCCCGCATAACCCGGCTGGACAAAAAGGTCCACCCTCCTGCCTTGAGAACCCCCCCCCACCCCCAATATTCAAAATCATGGCTATGGGCCTGAGAAGCCAACAGTGTTTCCGCCGGAATTAAAATAAGAAAAGCAATGGAGGGAGCAAACACCAGTGGAGAAACCAATGTGGTAAAAATTGATTTGCAACACAAAGTCAGAAGTAACAATCTATCTATTTAGCTCACAGAACTGGCAGGGAACTCGATAATATTTTGAACTTCATGAGTGTCGAGTGTGACATAACATAAAATGCATAAAACATAAAAGTAATATCACTGTTTTAAGGAAACAAGTGCTCAATTAATTAGTAAAATGCAACTTTATATGTTATGTTTGGGTTTATTCAACTAAGGTAGGTAGGCATGGGGAAAATATGGGAGCAGTACAGGACTGGGAGTTACTCTTAATGGGAGCGGGATGGGAGTGGGAGTCATTTTACCAGGAGTCTGATGGGACAGGAATTATTTTTCACTCTGGCCCAGGATTGGGGTGGGACAAGATTTTTTTCAGGAGTGGGATGGGACAGGAGTGAAAATCCACTCCTGTGTAACCTGATATGAGCAAACTTCCAGGTGGGAAGCAAGCCTCCACTCTAAAGTATAGAGGAAATTAAAACATTTACATTTATTCAGAAATGTATTCAGCACTTTTAGGAGCAGTTTTCTGATCTTTTTGAAGCCCAATCAATTTCTTGCTTAGCATTAAAAATGTGAAGATTTTTGGCAAGCTGTTCATGGTGCATCCTGTCTTTGCTCAGAGTCGGCTAAGATGGGCGCCAGCCTCCCCACGACCCTAATTAGGATTAAGGTTTCAGAAAATGAATAAAGGAATGAATTTATTCATCTTTAATATTTCACATTCTTTACCTTGCACCTTCTAACAGATTTACAACATTTGGCAGACAACCTTATCCAGAGCAACTTACATTTTTATCTAAACCGAGCAGTTAAGGGTTAGGGGACTTTCTCAAGGGCCCAACTCAATGGCAAGCTGGTTATACTGGGGGTTCAAATCCTCAACCGTTTAATCACTAACTCAGACCCTTATTCACTGATTTATTTCAACCATGCTGTGGTGCACATAATGAAGTAAATGTGAACGTTGAATCTCTAATATTTAGTAAGTCTGTGGTAACCTCTTTCAGCAGGAGAGACCGATGACATTTTAGGTGAGCTGGATCGTGTACCATACTCTCTACGCCGTACACTGGATCAGCGCCGGGCACTGGTCATGCAGCTGTTTCAGGAGCAAGGCTCTTTCTTCCCATCTGGTAAGGGCCAGTATGAGCCTAACCACTAGTTAAAATCAACATTCATCAGACCTTCATCTAAAATCACTCATTAATGCAGCAGGTGCTGGAAGTGCCTGGGTTTGAGCCCCATTTTTGGAAAGACTGTTTCTGTGTGTTGTTTGTATGTTCTCATTGTGCTTGTGAGGGGTTTGTCTGGGCACTGTGGTTTCTTCCCGCAATCCAAAGACATGTACATTAGGCAAAGTGGATATTGTAGATTGCCTCAAGGTTTGAGTGTGAATGATTATGTGTGTGTATGTTGGCCCTGGGATGGGCTTCAGCCTTGCTATGACTGAATAAACAATAAAGTGCTTTAGAAAATGGGAGTTTTTAAATACAGTAGGAAACAAAACTGGATGTATTTAAATGTTATTATTTATTTATTACTTTATAATAATCTTTTGTATATTTATCCTCTCTTTTTTAACTTTTCTTCATCTCAGCCCAGGCCACAGTTGCTTTCCAGGCCCGCTACTCCGATACTTTCCCCACTAAGTTATGTTTGCAGCTGAAGATTCGTGAAGTGAGGCAGAAGATCATGCAGACCGCCACACCTGGTGGTTCAGATGGCTCAGGGATAGGAGGAGCTTTCAGCTGCTCAGATTCTGCTTGTGCATCTGGACCATCCCATCTCGTAAGCAGTGAAGAGGGTATGACCGACTTAGATGAAAAAAGCAGCGAGTGGGAAAAGCCTAAGACTGGCACGGATGAATCACAGGATCTTAGATGAAAACTGAAAGAGAGAAAAGGCCTGTTAGAATCAGGAATGGGAAATAGGCAGATGAAGCCAATTCCACTGACAGTATACAGTACTTGCATGGTTTCTGTTGAATTTATAACCAACTGTGTGAATTTCGTTCTGCTTGTTTTCACTTCACTATTTTCCTGTCAGTGGACTCGAGATGACATATTCCACCTACTGACCATCACATATATATTTTATGCAAGTACACAAAATCACCTTTCATAACAGGATTTTCTTAAAAAAAAAAAACATCTGGCGGCACACACATGGGTGCACCAGGTAGTTGTTCCACCACTTGCTTTAGATTTGGAGTCCCTTACTTCAACACCACTAACAGAGTTCTGCACAAAGTATCTTCATAATAAATCAGACTGTTTGTAGGAAATTGGTGGGGAAATAAGCGTGATTGCACTTTGATCTGTGAGAGACTGAGACAGAATCGTGTGGCCATGAGAGGAAGAGATGTTTTTGTGCAATGGAACATGTCCGTTTTGTGGGAGAACAGGCTGAGAACCGAACCTTCGAAAAGATACAAACTGAAGAGTTTCTCACTTTGCAGCAGAGCATAAAGCAGGAGCTATAATGACTGCCAGTACATCACAACAAAGAACCAACACAGAACACATAAATCGAGGGAGGGGTGTGCATCTTCTCACACTGAGCATCGCTCGCAGGAGTAACGATAAAAACACACTCTCTCCCTCTATAAATCCATACGTTTCAGTTGTAGTTGTTTTGTTGTATTGGTGGAAATTATACACCCACCCACCCACCCACCCTGACTTCAAAATAGCTTGCTCTTCTATTATTACGTCTAGTGGCATTTCTATCACAGAGTAATCAGTCTATCCATGCCTTAGGGCAGAAGAGCCAGACTGTTCTAGCCTATGATCTGAAGCTCTTCTCATACCTCTATCTATGGTCTTTCTGTAGCTCCACCTTTAACTGTATATAACCATGATGGCTCAGGGGCTTCAGGCTCTTTGCTCCCCCTTCACCCCTCCCCCCCACCCCTTTTTAAAAAGTTTTTAACAGATGTTTGCACAATACGTGGTCCTGGACCACACTTTAAATCAGGAAAGTGTTTGTTTTTCAAGATATGTAAAAAGAAACTAACCAACAACTGCATTTCAGTTTATTTTATTTTTCCTTCCGTAGCATAAAGTTTTCTTTTCCAAACATAGACCCTTTTTAAATCTTATTTTCTGCTTCTTCTTAAACTGTTACCTAAATTGTTTGGAAAATGCCCCTGAGGGTCTGGTCCAGAATTTGTAACCATAGATGACTTTTAATTAGGAATATGCAAAGGGAAAGATGCACGACCAGCACTAAGGTGGCATTTCTCAGGATCTCCCCTTTCCTTTAGCTCACACATCCTTCACTGGTGCAATAGGACAGTGTGTTAACGGGAAGTCTCCTTAGATTTTAGACAAGTGACCAGTTTTTGTGCCATAGATATTTACTGTTCAAGAGGATAAAGATGTTACAGTATGATATATACAGAAAAAAAACATAAAAAAATATATCAATAATTGAGTGTTGATAAACTTATCTTCGATATTGGGCCTCATTTATCAAATCAGATATAAACAGATTTATTCAGATATTCTCCCAAAAATTATTAAACATGAAGATTGTCTCTGGAAAATATTCTTCTTGGAAAGTTTCTTTCGTTTGTGTAAATGGGTGATATAAATACTAACTAATGTAAAATTCTGCTGAGATTTTCTAAATACATAATTAATTCTTGCATCATTAATTATATTTATTTCAACCATACACACATCTGAATCATTTAAGAAACCCCAGATTTTAAATGTTATTTTAAATCATTTCTCCTCTGATCAGTAATGTTTATCTGTTCCAGAACTTTAGTGACTTTTTTGGGCATCACGAATCCAATGAATACCCACGATCATAATTAGGATTAAGATGTTCAGAAAATGAATGAATGAATGATAAATGAGGCCTAATGTGTGTACTGACACTTATACTTCTCAGTCTTCACTTATATACTTATATACTCCCTGGTCATTTTATTAGGAACATTTGTGTCTCAGTGATCAGGGTATGGTTGTTAATGTCAGGCTGATCCTTTCAAAAATCCCCTGGATTTTCACACACCTGTCTGTAATGTTAAAATAAATACCAGATTCCAGTCGTTCCTTTCTCCATTACTGTGAGTTTTTTTTCCATTTGCTTCAGAATCTGGTTTCTAGCTGACTGGAGTGGAACCTTACGTGTTATGTGTTTTGAGTAGGGCTGTGAGGGGGTGGAAACATCCAGAAACTTTACAAGGGAAAATAAGATGAAAATTTAATTTTCATAGGAATTAACTGGAAACTTGTGGTAATTTATACAAAATGTGTCATATGCAAACATAAATATAAATTTTGTCTTGATGTATACATGCAAACATTTCTAATACAAATTTCTAAAAATTACATTTTTGATTTTGGGCAGAAATTCATCTAAATTCACATGAAATCCGGTTATTTTAAACTAAATTTTATTTAATTTATACAAAAAGTTTTTTTTTAAATACATTTACATTCCCTGGTGTACTTTAACTTGCAAACTCGCAAGTTGGGGCAGCACAGTGGTTTAGTGGTTAGCACTTGCATATGTACTGCAAGAAGTACCTTTCTTTGAGTCCGGGGCTCAGTGAGCGTGTTTCTGTACGAAGTTTGCATGTTTTTTCTGTGCTTGCATGGGTTTTATCCAGGTACTCCAGTTTCCTTCCACAGTAAAAAACATGCACATTAGGCTAATTGGTTATTCCAAATTGCCCCTAGGTGTGAGTGAGAGTGTGAATGGTTGTATGTGTGTTACCCTGTGATAGAATGGTGAGCTGTTCAGGGTGTAAACCACCAGGGTTGCTTGACATATGCTCCAGCCTCCCTGTGACCCTAGTAGGATTCAGTGGTTCAGAAAATCAATTTAAGAATTTCCAACTATGAAAATTCTGAGATTCTTTCAGCCCTACGTCAGAGATACTTTTCTGTTCTCCATGGTTGTAAAGTGTAGATATCTGTGCTAACGTAGTGTTCCTTGTGAGCAGAAACCAGTCGATCCATTCTTGCTTTGCCCCATTAATCAGTAACCTGCAGAGCTGTCACTTAGCATATACTCTGGAGGCTACAGTGTATGAAAATATTCGGAGATCAGTGGCTTGTGGAATATTCCAACCAGACCATCTCACACCAACCATTATGTGAAATGATGTGAATATTTACTGAAGTTTTGGTCTGTACCTGGTTCTATTCTATTCACACTGCACTGCATAAACCAACAGGTGTTCCTAATAAAGTATTCCCAGGTATCCCATTATAGGATGTGTGTCTGTGTGTGAGTGAGCATGCTGTATATAATAATACCCAGTATGCACCTCAGCAGATCAGAATTGCCCCAAATTCAAATGCAATCCATACTAGAAGACTGTTATACCTGTGAGTCGGGTGTTAATATAGAGTTAAAAGGATTCTCTCGTACACAAAACTATAATTGACACTTATTTCCTTGGTCATTCCCCTGCATCAGAGACATGCTCACACACACACACACACACACACACACACACACACACACACCCCAGTACATGTCTGTGTATTCACAAGGTGATCGTATATCCAAATAATTGTCATCATCTGACTCTGAAAAGGAATTTTTGAATGAAAGATGAGCGTGAGCTCATGAGCAGGCATATTGATCATGTGCAATATTTATAAACAAAAAGAATATTAAAATGTTAAAGATTTAAGAAAGTATTTGTTGCCCTGTGTTTTATTTGAAAGAAAGTTACATGCAAAAAAAGAAAAATATTATTTTACCATTAAACATTTTTAGCATTAAATATCTTAATAAAACGTTGTGTTTTCCTTAAATTACTTTCCCTTTGAGATTTGCTGAATTATTCCAAAATAATCACTAAGACCTATGAAACTAGATGGATTTAGTGTGACTGATTCCACCTGAAGAGTCGTAAAGCATCATTATATTTAGTGTAAATTACATTCTATACTTCAGTTTTATACTGAATTTATTTATTTATTTACCTACTAACTTACTTACTTACCTACTTACTTATCTTCTTTAAGTTCTTTATCCTGGACATGCTTCCAGTGATTCTAAGTCCTTCCTACCAAAACAGGACATGAAGCAGGAAAATTCACATCCTCAGGCAGTCAAATCCAGTCAAAAGATTTTTACAACCAAAGTCTTCAGAAATCAAAATTCAGTTGGAATGGTACGGAAAATATAATAAAAATGCTGATTTTTACTTTAACGTCCGAATGAGCTGTATTTCATATATAGGCACGATGAAACCAAGATATTTGTTTCATATTGGTTCATTTCATTTCATTTGCAAGTTTCAACAAAGAAATGCTGTAAAGATGTCTTATTTTTTTCATATAAACAATACATTACTTTTATTTAATTAAATATAATTTCTACATAAAATAAATCACAGTAAAGAGTAATAAATAATCGAAATAGATTTTAGTCATCATGTTTCCATCTTTTAAAAAGAAGATCCTGCTTTCATGAGCCTGAACTTTCAGGTGTTCTCCCTCATCACTTTCTGTGATTAAAATAAACTGTCTCCAGTAATCCAGTGAATATTTGGAATATTACTGCAGTGCATTAGGGGAGTTGGAAAAGGCCCCATGGTGAACAACTGTAAACATACTGTTCAGTCCTGTGAGTGTATGTTGTTCTTCTCTGCTCTCGTTCTCTAACAGCACCAACAGAATCCCATTCATCAGGTCTGTTTTAAAGAGTTTGCTTGTTTAGGTGGAAGATTGACTGTATCCTGAGTGTTAATTAAGTAACAGGCTTACAGAGCTTATTTAAGGTTTTAAAGTTGGTCACCATTCTCCACCTTCCATCTTTCTCAGGTACTATATGGAATAGTTAAGAACTACATTCTCCACTTATTAATCCCAAGTACACCAATTTAAAGTTTTAATTACCTTCACTCACTGTTTATACTGGACCGCTTAGTTCTCTCCTCTGTTCAGTTTTTAACCACAATAAATTGTCCTGAACTACTGTTCCTTTTACTTTCCCAACAACTACTTGGATTAAGAAAATCATTTTTCATTAAAGCTTATCAAATATTGCTTTTCACGAAGCTGCATTCTTATTCCACGCGAGTTTCTCCATGATCTATGATCAACTCGCCAGTTTTCTCTTTATTAAAACTTACAGCTGCTTGGTTGAAATGTGTCTGTAAACCTTTGTTTCTTTTAAATTTACTCTTTCTGACTTTTGTTATTTTCTCTATGCTTCTTTCTAAATTGGAAAAAAATTTCTGTCCAGGTGACATGTTAGACCATTCTGTGCTGCTGCTTCCTGCCTGAGGTCAGGTTCTTTGCATAGCACAGCAATTTTTATACATTTTTGTTTAAATGTTGGAATTTTTTTTCCTGATATCTGGAAACTGTTTACCCTTTTCTTTTAGTTGCTGGGTTTTCAATTCAATTCAGTTCAGTTTTATTTGTATAGCACTTTTTACAATTGACATTGCCACAAAGCAGCTTTACATAGTACAATTAGGGAGAAATCTAAGACTTTCTCCACAACCCCTGGCGACAGTTGCAAGGAAAAACTCCCTCAGTTGACACGAGGAAGAAACCTTGAGAGGAACCAGGCTCAGGAGGGAAACCCATCCTTATTTGGGTAAAAACATAAAATACAAACTATATAAGAAAATTTCATTACAGTCCAACATTTAGCCTGGTTGGTTATACCACAACTATAAGTCCTAAATAATTGCAGCAAGAAAGTCTATATCACCAGCAGTGAAAAGTCATCTTCACAGTGCATCTGATCTTAGACCTGAGTGCAGATTTAAGATACGGAAAATCGACTCAAGATCTTATATATATATATGAGGGCATATATACGATTAGCATGTGGGTATATATGATAAGCATAAGAGTATATACGAATAATATGTGGGTATATACCATAAGCATGAAAGTATATAAGATTAGCATGAGGGCATATAAACGATTAGCATGTGGGTATATACGATAAGCATAAGAGTATATACAAACAATATGTGTGTATATGCTACAAGCATGAAAGTATATATGATTAGCATGAGGGTATATATGATTAGCATGTGGGTATATACATTTAGAATGTGGGTAAGTACGATTAACATGAGGGTATGCATATATATATA
>JAOUQZ010000012.1:8568242-8581169 GCA_028564935.1 Neosilurus hyrtlii
ACACTACATGTACTAATACTATTACTAGCACAGTGCTAATGTAGCCTCTGGTTTTGTCATGTTTGTAGGAATAATTATTAAATAACCCTAACGTTAGATGCTTGTGATTAATTTCGGACAGAACATAGAAATAAAACTTACCAGTCAGTGTTGTTGGCACGATTTTCACGGCCGTCATTTGCATCCATGAGCTCGACCGGAAGTTCCATGCTGTTAACAACTGCAGCATGTGGAGGAGCTACAGGTTCGAGCCGATAAGGCTCTATAACCGGAGCCTGTAAATTGTTTAATCCCCATCGGCACTTTCATCACTGTCTGATGTAAGTAAGTCGGGGGCTGAGTAATTGTTTAAGTCCTCACTCCCATCACTAAAAGACTCGTCCGAAGGGAATGGAGAAGGAGCTTCTCTATCACCGGCAGCATTTTTCTGTTGTGAAGCTAGTCTGTTGTTTTCTGGAAACTACGTCACATCATCACGTGACCAACTTCAGCTCCTATGTGAGCGTACTCAGGAATGTTTAGAAAATACTAACATTTCTCAGCTGGTTTTAATAACAGCAGTGTGTATTGGTCAAAACAAGCTGTGGATGTATTTATATATGCCAGCCAACCAATTTACATGATTTTGCATCGTTAATTAAGACACGTTCTTTAAAGTCTTACAGTCCTTTAAATAAACTCAATTTAAATCCTATAAATTTGTGAAATGCTTGAATCACGACATAATCTATGTTTTCATTAACAGAAACCTGCCTCCGTTATTGCAGGACGGAATTTTATTTGCAGACAGGCCAGTATTTAATATTACAAAAAAGCGCTGATCAACAAGCTGACGTACCTTGTGGTGGCGTGGAACTGCACTGTGTGTCCTCTCACGGCTTTGGCTGGCCTTGATGGTGGAGTGTTCAGCTGATAATTCTCCTCTCCAACGACCAGTGAAGAGCATATCGGAGTGCTGTTTGCCCTTCGCCTGCCACGAGGACCCGAAGAGCATCGCCTCTGTTGCCGGCATCCCACCGGATTGACACTCTTGTCGTGGCCTGTAATTTCACTCTCGCGCTTCAGGATCAAAGTAAAAGGAGGATGATGAGGCTTCCCCCTGTTCAGCCGATTGAGAACGGTTGTATTTTGCTTGGGCGTGACTGGCCTTGTGGCGTACTGCGGCTTTGTATTCAACTCCATATTGGACAGCGGGGACTGTAAAATCTCTGACTCAGACTTGTACAGACGTCGCCTCTTACCAGCTTTAGCTTTCCATGTTTCTTCTAATCCAGTATTGCAGCCATCATGGTCCTCCACACTGTCGTCCTCCAAAAGCACCGTGTGGGCCGATTTGCGCCGGCTCTTGGATGAGGGTGGGATGGGTTTTGCAGTCCCTCGGCTATTGGAAAGAGAAGGAGGAGTTGAAGGTGGCACTAGCGTTTGAAATGAAGGCGTGTCAGCCGAATTCAGACCAGTGGTCCTGTCCATTCTCTTGAAGGTCCAGCAGCTCCCATTGATCTTGCTGAGACTTCCAATGGAGTTGAGAATAACTGTGGCTTTGTTGATGGACAACTTAGAAATATCAAGGCCGGGGTCTCGTTTGCAGTCCAGGCTTGTTCTGATCCGGTTATTGATATTAGAAGAGAAAGAGCTTGCCTTCGGTAGGGTGATGGCATCGAAATCCTGTGGGCTGACACTGACCTTCTGGAACAGGAAGTAGAACTCTGGGCTCCCCTGCACTGTTTGGCGACCAACGGTCAATGTGTCACCATCAAAAATCTCCAACAGGACACCGGACTGGATTCGGACATCGTTCACCCAGGTACCTATGAATGAATGTAAGAAATGAATGGCCTGATGTGTTCACCTGCATGTTCAAATAAAACACTCACTTCCTGTTAATGACATGGAAACAGAAGTTAGTTTTATCACATAACTGGAATTTGGAGGGGTGTAATACACAGTATATCCACTACATTAACACCAACCATGGCTGCTCCTGTCCTTCACTTGGACCTTCCAGCTCTCCTCTCCAGCAGCGTCTGTCTGTTTTTCAGCGTGCAGCTCGGCATGCACACGCGAAACCGCTGTAGATTCCAGGGTGACGTCGCACAACTCCGCCAGACTGCCTAATCTGAACACCGAGTTGGCAAGGGCCGGCCAGAAGGTGTACAGGTCATGGGCTGAGTCTGCTACAGCACCGCTGTGGTTACTGACAGTGCACGATGAGCCAATTCTCAACAGCTGGAAACAGGGCTGGATTCCAGGAAACATGTTGGCAAACCCAAACGGAGGAAAAGCCAGAACGACACCGGCTTTAAGAAAGTTTACACACAAGTGAAGCTCATGGGATTAGAACCCATCATTATGGATTAATTAATTCCTTTAACTTTAATCCTTGTGTGAATTACAGTAGAGGTACTTAAACATAACATTAAAAATGTGTTTATACTATAAAAATAAAATAGCTCGGTTAACATAACCAGCTGTGTGGTGAAGATGGGGTCACACTCAAGGTCTTCATCCTGGAAATAAAGAAAACATGCAGATAACAGAGCAGAATTGTTTTTCAAAAGGACGTTAGAATCATCCCACTGTTTAGAAATATAACTCACAGCACGAGCACGCTGTTCGGATATTCTCAATATATCTCAATCGACTAGCTGTGACTCAAAGCCGTTCTGTGGCTTAGCTTTAGCTTAGCTTAGCATAGCCTCTGCATTACTGCAGTCTTATTGTTAGCAACAAGGGCTAGCATGCTAGCTGTACTGTACTGTACAAACACCGAAGTTATTGAAGCCGACAGTATAATTACATGTTTAACTTGATTTCACTTCGTTATTTCTTTGATGATGTCATCACTGAGATGAGTTATGTGAGAGGAGTGAGTGTCCGCGTGCAGCTTTACCAGCAGTAGGTAAACAGGAAATGGTGGAGAGAAGGCGCTAACACGGATTAGCACTCCACTCAAGCACAGAGAAACTTTATTTACAATGAAAACATACAGCAACTCAAGATCAATAGCGTCAGTGAACCAACTAACTGTTTACAAAATGATAACATACCATAGATATGAGGCCAGTTCACTGCAGACTGAACAGTATCATCTCCCTCAGACTAACTTCTGTAAAGTAGACAGGAAGTGCTTTGAAATTTGGCGCGCCGGGTTCTTTACGTCACCTCCTGTGTGGCTGCGGCAGTAAACTTTCTCCGTGTTTAACGGGGCGTCTTTTTAGGATATTCATCAATTATGTAGGTTATATTTAATGTTCGGGCCATAAACAAAATCTACCTTAAATTCGGAGGATTCGCCTCATGTCTGAACTGGTGACCCCGCAGAACCAGCAAGGTCAAGGGGGCGCGTCCGATTTTCCGGCTCCTCCTCTGTGGGCGGAGTCAAATCATCACAGCCCAAGAAGCGGGAATTCGGATCTGTAGGTTCAGAGACGAGACCTACGTACAGAACAGGGCCCGAAAGTGGAGAGTGTGGGTTAGGTGCTGTATCTGCATAAAGCTTAGAATAAAGCATCCAGTAATAACTCACCATTTTCCTGATACACTTACCATATAATCAAATATCAATTACATTTAAAGTCTGGAAATATATAAAAGCCATTCATCTTTCACACACTCGTTACACTCTATTTTCTTATTTTGCTGTTAATAAAAAAAAAAAAAAACAATATAAAGAAAAGTATAATGTTCACACACGTCACCCTTCAGAGTGTATTGGGGGACCGGGGGGGGGGGGGGGGGGGGGGCACTAACCGATCCTACTAATTTTTCATGGTGTTACCGGTTTAATTTCTGTAAACCTATATATACTGCAAGGAGACCAGTGCGTAATGCATACAGCGTAGTGCACTTTAACTCACTCTGGAGGTGAAAGGACAGGCTTCACTTTATATTTAATATTTTGAGGTTTTGGTGCAACTACACTCTGAGTAAGGATCCTACACACAGTTTTATAAATGAGACCCCAGGTATTGCCTCAAACAGGAGTCATGAAGTTCAATTGTTAGACAACAGCTGTCCAACATGCTGCTAAATAATTTTGTGTGCAAAAAACCATTGTTGTCCCAGGTAACAGCAGGAAGCAGGAACTCCAAATTATGAGAATTGCCTTGCCTTATATTACAGTAATTGCAAGCTGTCTGGGTCACTGCAGTTATAAACTCCAGTCCGTAGAGTTTATTCATTCATTCATTCATTCATTTTCGAAGCCGCTTAGTCCTAATTAAGGTCGCAGGAAGGCCGACCCATCTCAGCCAACTCTGGGTGAGGGCGGGGTACTCCCTAAGCAGCTCACCAGAGCGTTTTAGGGCAACACACACACACACACAACCATTCACACTCACACCTAGGGGCAATTTGAAATAGCCAGTTAGCCTACTGTGCTGAGGAAACCAGAGTACCCAGAGGAAACCCATGCAAGCATGGGAAGAACATGTGAACTCCACACAGAAATGGCCGAACCTGGGAATTAAACCCGAGACCTTCTTGCTGTGATGCAGACGTGCTAAACACTGCGTCACTGTGCCGCCCTTTCCAGAGAGTTTCATGCATGAAATGCTTCAATGTTGTTATTGTTTATTAGTCTACTAGTGATATAATTTTTGTTGACTTTCAGTTCGTGGTTGAAATTGAGATATGAAACAAGAAACAATGACAAATTGTTAGATATATCAGTAAGTAAATTTCTTATGCTAGATCGATGTTTGAAATCATGAGAGAAACAGTTGTCAGTAAGCGTAGCAGAATGACAAGTTTTGTGAGTGGGCTTGTATATGGTGGAATAGAAGGAGTAAGAAAGGAGTAAGTCCTTGGATACAGTTCGGTTTCAGTATTTAGCAGGTTTATATTGAGTTATGAAAATATATTGAAAATATATTATATTGAGGGTGGGAGGACAGTCTATCAGTATGTAATTAAATTTTTTGTATTTGTTTAATTTACTTAGTGTGTTTACCATGTACTTATTGAATGATTTAGCATTACTGTTAGGAGGCCTATAAACTACCTCATTAAAATTATAATTATCATCATCATAATCATCATCATCTTCCGCTTGATCCATGGTCAGGTTGCGGGGGCAGCAGCCTAAGCAGTGAGGTCCAGACATCCCTCTTCCCAGCCACTTCCTCCAGCTCTTCCCGGGGGACACCGAGGTGTTCCCAGATCAGTCAAGAGACATAGTCCCCCCAGAGTGTTCTGGGTCAACACCAGGGTCTCTTCCCAGGTGTACATGCCTGAAACATCACACCAGGGAGGCGTTCGGGAGGCATTCTGATCAGATGCCCGAGCCACCTCAACTGTCTCCTCGCAATGCGGAGGAGCAGCGGTTCTACTCTGAGCTTCTTCCGTGATGGCTGGGCTTTTCACCCTATTTCTAAGGGAGAGCCCCGCCACCCTGCAAAAGAAGCTCATTTCAGCCACCTGCATCTCTGTTTTTTGCAAATGACGTTGTCATTTTGGCTTCATCAAACCAAAAGGACAACGTCATCTGAAAAAGACAGAGATGAGATCCTATGGCCACCAAACCAGAACCTCTCAACACCTCGGCTGCGCCTAGAAACTCTGTCCATAAAAATTATGAACAGAACTGGTGACAAAGGAGAGCCTTGGTGGAGCCCAACCCCCACTGGAAACAAATTCAACCTGTTGTTACCAATTATATTTGTATAAACCTGTAACTCTACAAAGAATGACTGACTGATGGTATCGTCATTGATTCCTAGAATAAGCCCTTTTTGCATCTCAGCACGAGCTATGCATTATGGGATTGGAGCTACCAAGCGGAACTTCGTAAATGGGAGAACGTGAGCAACCGCATATGGATCACTTCGTCTATTTCCGTGACAAGACATAACTGACATATATACGGGACATGGGCGAGGAGTTCTGAATGGAGCAACTAGTGCAGTTTAGACGACTTTAAAAGGTGGAAAGTCCAGGAAGTTAAAATATTTTGTGGGTTCCGTGGGTTCAATTCCACACTTGCCTTTTGGAGTCAGCCGTATGGTTTGGTTGCCGCTGCCTTTTACAGCTGTACATACGATTAAATCATTACTTTCCATTGTGTAGCCGAAGAACTGTGAGGAGAACAGCAGTGTTTTCTGGCATGTCTTTGTATGCGCCTTCAGTCAAAGACTCTTGGTGACTCTATTCTCCTAGAGTTCTCTTAGCAGATTTTTACCTGCTAGCTTGCTCTGCCATACACCTGTGGGAAAATAAGACCCTGTCATAATGAATGTCTTATGCTGATGTTTTCACAATATCAACCAAGCTTTTGGTATGTGTATTGTTTGCGTTGTGTGATAAAGATGTCCCATAATTCGTAGCATGGTCCAGGAGTCTTCTTGACCAATATTTTGTCTACACTTTTTCTTGATTCATTTCTCTGGTTGTATCCAGTTGAACAGTCTGCCATTCTTGATAGGTTTCATTGTATTAATTGTTATCCAGTGGGTCCAGTTCAAGCATGGTGTCCAAGTGGACTGGCTTTGGTCTTGTAAACCTTATCTCACAGGGTCAGTCCCCATTCACACCAGCTCTAGCCTTTTGAGGGCTTGTTGTCTTTCCATGAATGAGGCATCAATTTACCAGGAGTGGATGCAAATGAGCATCTTGCTGTTAGGTTTGTTCACCCAAATGAAGGGGCTGTAGCTCAGTGCTAGAGCGTCTGCTTTGCATGTGTAATGTTCTGGGTTTAAGCCCCAGCATTGCGATTAAAGTCCAGTGGTGTCTTGTTTTTTTATTTTGGAAAAAAGTCGAAGCAAGGTACCTGCTGGTGAAGCAGTAATGTGATGCCTTTGTTGCATATGACACCAACAGAGCAAAGGAAGGATTCCAATGTGCATCGTCTGAAGAAAGCATTACACTGCCTTGCTGAAAAACAGCAAAAGCAAATTTGCAGTAGGTTGCTGCCGGTGGTTGTAGTTAAACACTTCCCCTATTGCTTTTTGACACCTCTCAATTTCAAAGTACCAGAACAAATGCTGGGTTGTAATGTACATCTTCAAATAAATACTTGATAGTTCTGCAGAAGGGCATAAGCAAGCTTCCCACTCTGCTTGGATGTGATAGTACTGATGTACAGGCATCAGAATGGGTCAGGTATGTCACTTGCATCGTACAGGTGCCATGAACTCAAAGTATATGGTGAGACATCTGTGCATCATGCTGATGAAAGATTTTGCGTTCAAAAAATCAGGTCAGCTCCAAGTACCAGCAAGAGGCACTACCTCCCATTTATGAATAATTTCTAAACCTTACACGGAGTATTTTTGTGGTTTTCTTTACAGAATAAATCTCACCTACAGTGTACACAGATGAACATCCTGGTGATAGTTCTGTTCATCTGATCAGCCACTGAATGAGGGGATGTAGCTCAGTGGTAGAGTGTATGCGTTGCACGTGTATAGTCCTGGGTTCAAACTGCAGCATTTCCACTAACGTAATTTCTGTTTTCCAAAAGTGATAAATGCAGCGTACCAGATGCTGTGGTGGCAAACAAGTGTCTCTTAGTTAGATTTGTTCATCCAAAGTGCACAAGAGAGAGCGTGTCGTTCAGTGGTTTGGCGTAACCATTGCATACATATGGTCCTTTACCTGAGCCCTGTTGTCTTAATGAAAGATCTATGGTCCCAAATTAAATTATTACTTTCCATTGGATAGCTGTCAGAAGCATGACAGTGTTCTCTGGCATATCCTTGTATGCGCCTACATTCAAATCCGACTCTATTCTCCTAGAGATCTCTTAGCACATTTTTAGAGGATAGCTTCCTCTTGGAGGAGTGAAGGTTAGGCTTACTCTGGAACCCAGGAGGGGTAGGCTGGAACCAGATGGCAAAAAGGAATTCCAGGAAATCAAGGAGGTCAGAGTTAGTTTGAGCCAAATGATAGTGATAATCGTGATGTTAGGCATTTCTCCTCTTTCTGAAAAAAGGCACGGCAAGCTGACTGAGCTAAAGAAATGAAATAAATAAGTTGCCTATTTTGTGACCATATAAGATCTTAACCAAAGCTTAGCAGCCAGCCAGAAAAGGCAATGAAATGCATAAAGCTTATGACCCAAGATGTGCACCAAAATAGGGAAGGAAAGACAACGATGTGGACAGAAGGAATGGGGCACAATAACCTGTTCTGACATAAACACAAGCCAAACTCAACTGCAAGGACACAGTGATTGGAATGCTAATAGCAATGTAATGCAGAAGTGTAAAGCAAGGCTTAATGCTTAAGCCTCAGACTGTTGATGGTTTGCTCATTAGGGATGTGTAGGGGGTATTAGAAAGATTCCTAAATTTCTCCATAAGTGAATTTACTATGTTAAGCTGCTTTGTGACAATGTCAATTGAAAAAGCGCTATACAAATAAAACTGAATTGAATTTTCAGGATGCGGAACAGGCGCCGTACCACACAGTAATGCCACTGGTCAAGACGCTCTCGATGGTGCCTCTATAGAAGGTGGACATGATGGGAGCCGGTGCTCTAGCTTTCCTCAGTTTGCGGAGGAAGTAGAGGCGCTGGTTCTCTTTCTAGGCCAGTGATGTGGTGTTGATGTTCCAGAAGAGGTTCTCAGTGATGTGCACACCCAGGAACTTGGTGCTGCTCACTCCCTCCACTGTAGCACCTTTTATGGTCAAAGGTGCAAGCTGGGCGTGCATTCTCCTGAAGTTCACAACAATCTCCTTTGTCTTCTCCACATTCCGAGAGAGATTGTTGTGTTCCCACCACAGGGCCAGGTGACTCACCTCGTTCCTGTATTCTGTTTCATCGTCATTGCTGATGAGGCCCACAACAGTCATGTCATCCGTGAACTTGAGGAAAAGCTGTGCAGCGGTGTGCAGTCGTGGGTCAGCAGATTGGAGAAGAGGGGGCTCAACACACATCCTTGAGGGGCCCCCGTGTTCAGTGTTGTGATGCGGAATGTGTTTCTGCCAACCCAAACCACCTGTGGACTCCCGGTCAGGAAGTCCAGCAACCAGTTGCACATTGGGGTGTTGATTCCCAGCTGGTCCAGTTTTTCAATGAGCTGTTGAGGAATAATTGTATTGAATGCCGAACTGAAGTTTAGGAACAGCATTATGACATAGGAGTCTTTTGTGAGGGCTGTGTGCAGAGCAGTGAAGATGGCATCATCAGTTAAACAGTTGGACTGATATGCAAACTGGAAGGGGTCCAGGGAGGGTGGGAGGACAGACTTTATGTGTTTCAGCACCAGCCGTTTGAAGCACTTCATAAGAATAGGACTGAGTGCCACCAGATGGTAGTCATTGAAACAGGAGGGGGATGACTTCTTTTGGACTGGGATAATGGTGGTGGTTTTGAGACAGTTTGACTCAGCGAGGTGTTAAAGATGTCACATCTGTAAGTTCCCCGGCACAGTCCCTCAGCACAAGCCCAGGTATGTTATCAGGACCAGGAGCTTTGCAAGCATTGATCCTGCTGAGTGTCCTCCTCACACTGTCTGGGGACAGTGTCAGCACCTGTTCGACTGGAGAGGGTGGAAACTTCTGTGCAGGTGTGCTGTCATGTGCCTCAAAACGAACAAAGAAATCATTTAGCTCATTTAGCCAAAAGGTGGAGCTGTCACAGGTCTGCAGTGGGGGCTTCTAGTCCATGATGGTCTGTATCCCTTGCCATAGGTTCTGTTTGTCTCTGCTGTCACTGAAGCAATGAGCTATCCTCCTGGAGTACTGCCTCTCTGATGCCACATGACAGGTTGGCCCTTGCTGTCCTCAGGCCCTCCTCATCTCCAGTTCTGAAGGCAGCGTTCCAAGCCTTCCGCAGCCTGTGGACCTCCCCTGTCAGCCATGGCTTTTGATCAGCCTGAACAGTGATGGTCTTTAACACTGTGACATCATTGCACTTGGTGATGTAGGCAGTGATGACCTCTGTGTACTCCTGGAGGTCTGTGATGTTGTTAAAGGTAGCACTCTGTTTAAACACATTCCAGTCTGTGGTGTTAAAATAATCTTTTCTCCAAGGACCATTCTGGCCACACACATACCACTTTGAGGACTGGTCTGCTGACATTAACCAGTGGTCTGTATGCTGGCATTAGTATGACAGTAATATATTCAGAGGGGCCGAGGTGTGCTTTGTAAGATCCTCTCTGAGTGGTGTAAACCTGGTCCAGTATGTTGTTTCCCCATTTTGGAAAGTCTATGTGTTTGTGTAGCTTCGGAAGCACATTCTTTGGGTCTGTGTGGTTGAAATCTCCAGCCAAGATGAGAAAGGTATCTGGATGGGCTGTCTGATGCTCACTCCTGTTGTTGCCACTTGAGCTCGGAGGAATGTAAACAACTACAAGCAGTATGGCTGTAAACTCCCTCGGAAGATAGAAGGGTTGGCATTTAATGACCAAAAACTCCACTGATAATGAGCAGTGTTTGCAGACCACAGCAGCATCACCACACCAGGCATTGTTGATGTAAACACAGAGTCCCCTTTCACATGTCTTCCCTTCCTCAGCAAGAGCTCTGTCTGCTCGATAGCAGGTTAGCTGCTTGTGCTGAATGGTGTGGTCCGTGATGTTACTGTTGAGCCAAGTTTCCGTGAACACAAATACGCCACTCTCTCACGGCCTTCTGAGTTGTCTGTAGAAGACATAAATAGTCCAGTTTATTGTGCAAAGAGCACAATGGTGGGAATAGCCAGCTTTTGTGGGCTAGCCTAGCTCGGATACCTCTGCGCTTACCCCACTTCTGCTTCCTCTCATGCTGCCTGCATTGCCCCCACCGCAGGCGAGGTGTAGGACTGGGGGTTGGTGATGAAGCAGGCATTCAGAGTAGACCGCGGTCTCGTAGCTCTTCTACTTATGTGCGTTTAAGTTGCAAGAAGTGGTCCAGCTTGCACATTTGGAGGAAGACAGCAACCCAGTGAACTTACATCATCCAGACACACCATTATTCAATCCTGCAAGGAAAGGGAAAGGAAGCTTAGAGAAAAATAGAACTTTAAACTGTAGAGCCAAGCAAACAGACAGCAGAAACTGACAATCCACTTACTCCTGACCTTGAACCAGTAGTGCAGCAGTTCTGTAGGGAACTTGAAACAATATAGGGGCTACCAGACAAGCCCAGTCCATTGAAGTACAAGCCATTTAGTACTGTTAACGCTGCTGACTTTGCGACTCCTGACCTAGAAGACCTGACTTGGGGTTATACCAACATGTCAGAATGAAAATTAAGGCAGGAGGACTGAAGGTGGCACCAAAGCCACCTGAAGCAAACTATCAACAGCTGCCACCACTGACTCAGTATGTTATGATAATTATGATAGCAATGGGATACACATTAGCAGTTGTCATAAATGGGGAATTCATGTTGCGTGAAATGTCACTGGTAAAATCGAAATTTTACCTTTGTTTATAAGACATGTGTTACACTGACCTGAAACGAACAGCAATATGCCAGGAAATGGAATGGTACACAGAATGGAACTGATGGCCGGATGTTATTAGCTGGGAGCCTAAAGTTGGTGAGGAACAAGGCTGTAAGGTACGAATCTTTGACCGAGAAAGGCTGGCAAAGCACCAGCAAAGTCAGGCAACAGTCAAGTCGATAAGCGCTGCTACATAAAAGGCAGTGGGGACCTCCTCGCCGGAGGTGGAAAACAAAAAAAGCAACGCTAACAAGGGAACAACTAATTAAGGACGTTAACAGTAACCCAGCTGCAGCCGGGACATGGAATGCAAAGACAAAATGGTTTACCACGATGACCAAAGAACCATGGAAAACACATGAACAGCATTTTTAGAACGGTGAATGGTGACCTAAAACATATAAATGGTCCTGCATATGGTGAAACTATGGGTGGGAGCGAAGCCAATATAAGCATAATTGAGAGCACAGGACAAGTATTGTACTCCCCACATCAGTGGCGTGAAATGGTAATACAGAAGGTGGAAAGTTCAAGTTCAAGAAGCTTTATTGTCATTTCAACCACATATAGCTGATAGAGTACATAGTGAAACAAAACAACGTTCCTCCAGGACCAGGTGCTACATGAACATACAACAATGATCCAATCAAAGTTCGTACAACAAAACAACACAGAGCTAGGACCAGTTTTTTGTCCTAGCCACATAAAGTGCAAAGAATGCATCTATGTGCAAACAGTGCAAGACTGGTACAGACAGTGCAGTGTAATAACAGTACTAAAAAGAAAAAGACAACACAATAATGGAACACTTGGTTCCGAAAGAGAGAGAAAAAGGATTATTTGGAATATGAAAATTAAATAAAATTAAAATGAAATTAAATGATGTACAGAATAGCATCAGTTGAGGTAGTGCAAATAGGATATGGGCCTAGATATAAATATAAACATAGCAGCATAATGAAATAATGTCAAGGTTGAGGTAGTGCAATAAATAATGAAAGATGTAAGTTATGTGTATGTGTGTGGGTGTGTGAGGGACATAGGGTATTGTACCGTTCAGTTCTTACACTGTGTGCACAATTATTAGGCAAGTTGTATTTTTGAGGATTAATTGTTATTGTACAACTATACAGTGCTCTTGGTCAATCTAAAATGTTAACAAACCCTCAAACCTGAACATTTTAAGAGAATGAAGGCTTTAAGAGAATATCTATATGTACACCATTATTAGGAAACTATTAGTGTGCAGAATTATTATGCAACTAAATGGAAAACAAAGTTTTTCCATCTCACTTGTTTATTTTCACCTGTTAAAGTGAGAATAATAAACAAACAAAATTTACAAATAAACATTTCTGAAATAAAAAAAAACAAAACATCACATCAGTGATCAATATAGTCCCCCTTCTTTTCGATAATAGTCACAAGCCTTCCTTTCACGGAGTCAGTCAGTTTCTTGATCTGGTCAGAATCAACTTTAGTGCAGCTGCACCCACAGCGTCCCAGACCCTGTTCAGAGAGGTGCACTGTTTACCTTCACTGTACATTTCCTG
>JAOUQZ010000012.1:8636386-8649435 GCA_028564935.1 Neosilurus hyrtlii
TGATTGGGTAGCTCAGTTCTCCAGTTCTGTATTCAGTACTTTAGATGATTGGGTAGATCAGTACTCAGGTTCTTTATATAGTACTTTTGATGATTGGGTAGCTCAGTTCCCCGGTTCATTATTCAGTACTTTAGATGATTGGTTAGATCAGTACTCAGGTTCTTTATTTAGTCTCTTCATCCCGGACTCCCAAAATAAACACAGCAGCATGACGCTGCTGCCACCATGTTTCACCACTGAGATGACAATGACCAGTTAATGAGGTGGATTTTGACATATGGACATGCCCTTTACCCATGTTTATCATGAAGATCTAGTTGATTAATTATTTTTGAGAAGCTTTAGATTTGGATTTATACCCTCACTCAGATCTAGATCTCAACACATTGGGATTCCAGAGGTCTAGAAAGAAATCATTGGCTTTGTTTTTGGCCTGATGATTTGTCACTTCAAACACACAGGTGAAAACCAGGGAGACCAAATATTCTTTGAACCAATTGTAACCCAAGATATGAACCAAGTCCTACAAATGCTTAACATGCTCTCCAAATTACAAAACAGAAGCTGATAACTCAAAGGACACCAGCAGAGTTTTGATTACATACCTGCCCTGCTGGTCAGGATATCTCTGTTTACAATAAGCTTCTAGTGCAGCATAGACTTTCTCTCTCAGTAACTCCACTTCACTGGGGTTTGAAAGCCCCTTTGCATCTGAGGAAATATACAGACTAGAATAATCATAATGCTGTGTGATAATCAGATATTTACCATTTAAAGGCATAGATAATATGGTTTAGTGCACACACCTGAACAAAGATGAATATTTCAGTTTACCAAAGCAAAACACAAATACTTTTCCTTATTTAAAAATGTTTTTATACCAAAAAAGTCTGCAACAGCAACAGTCATTTAGCAGATACATATTTAAATATATAATTTAATCCAATCAAAAATATTGGAACAAAAATTGGGAAGTCCTGGCTGCGACATCGACCAGACTCGGAATTTGTGTGCGCTGTGCCATTCGTGTTCTTTCTACATCAGATACTTCATTACAACTCAAAAAAACACATCTGATACAGTTCTCTGTTAGTTTCACATAATTGCATTTAAGTAGTGATGAGCCAACAGCTCGTTCATTCTCTCTCGCAGCTGCATAGCACCTGCAACCACAACATACTTGACATGTTAATGTAATCAAAAGCAAGTGTGTCTGGGCAATTTATTTAAATGAGCCAAATCTTTGCCAGGTTTATCCTTTTAATGTGTGTCAAAGCAAATAAACATGGATCAAAAATCTAGTTTGCAAAGTACTTCATTTCTCTAGTGCATCAAGCAGACTCAGGTAGAATCCTAAACAGCACACTACTTGACAAAAAGTGCACTCATGAGTGCACATGCTCCATTTTATGAGAGTATATACAGAGCACGAGGCAATTTGGGATGGAGCCTAAAAGCATATGTCTGGAGGGGAGTGGTCGGAATACGTAAAAATGCTTTAAAAAAAAATACATACATACTCATACCGGATTTGTAGGCAGGGCAAGAAATTGCTAATCTTTTTCTTAGTGGATCAATTTAAGTGGGATAAATGTGTGCTTTTATTCATTTGGAAGCTGAAAGTAATCTTTCCTCCAGTGTGAGCTGAAAAGTGAGTGTTCTATTCTGTAAAAGTAGTAGCACTGGAAATAAAATCAACATCAACAGCATATTAGTTTATAAAACTCTTAGTCTGGTTCAGATTATCAGTTATAATGTTAATGACAGCATTTCCGCTTTTAAAATTTCTGAGTTTATTTTTCTAGCCAAATCTATAGCACAAATCAGACAAGATGATTAATTATAATTATGATTAAAAAAAATAACTTCTACAGTTGAGTACCTGGGTTAAAAAGAATGATGGCTCGGAGACACCCCAGCTCAGTCTTATCCATCTGCATGTCTCTCATCTTACTCACGAGCTCCGTCAGTACCCTGTATCAGCACCAAATCATAGGAAACACACATGCACACACAAACACACAGTACGGCGCAAGATGAAAATTTTGGAGGAAAAAAGGGACATGCAAAAGAAGTGACAGCGCTTTTATGTTTGATGTCTGAATACAAAAATACAAGTTAAAAGCAGAAACAAATAAATTTTTTTAAAAACTACACGATTCAAACTATGAACACATTCAGAAACACAGACACACCCATTGCTCTTTACCCACCTATAAAACATCATAAAAAAATTTGCTGGCTTGGAATATTTGTGTTGTGTGGTGGGTGTGGCTTTATTACCTGTCGAATATGGCCCCAACCTCTGCATTGTGCGCACTCTCCCTGTGTATTCAATCACAACGTGTTATTACAAAGTCAATACACAGATTATTACACTGTTAACATGTTTCTCATGTAAAGATTATGACTGTGTGCACCAGCAGAGACAGTGGGGCCCATTCAAGGAGTAACCAGCTGCAGGCTGTCGCTGAGAAGCGTTTGGACTTGTGGCGTTGCATGACACAAAAACAGCTTTATATGGCAAAGTGCAGTGTTAATAAATTTGCACAAAACGAGTGGGACAGAAAAAAAACCCCCATAAAAACAGATGAAAGTGAAGGAAAAAAAAATCCACATGACATGATGAGGAATCACCCACTGATAATCATGTCATTAGCAGGCTTAGTGTTGGACAATCAGGAGGTACAGCGAGCAGAAAGCACATGCATGAAATCATGAGTAATGACATAGGATCAGTCATGCAAATAAATAAACAAATAAAAAAACAAGAAGCAAAATGTGACTAACTGCATGATGATCAGAGAAAAGTGAAGCAGGTGAATCTCAAACAGCAGCCTGCAACCAGTTATCCTAAGATTTACTTCTAATACCGAGTATTAGTATAAAAATGCAAATAGGTTTTATAAAACAGAAAATCTTTAGCAGATTAAAAGTGCTATGATGAAGCTTTAAAGAAATGTGTGTGTCTGTGTAGATATACTGTACACATTATTTACATGAAAGAGCAATAATAATAATTAAAAAAAACAACATTAAAGGAGTTCACAATCTGCAGGTTCAAGAACACATAAGCATCTCAGAGCTAATTATATAAAATCCCTGCTGATTGGCTGAAAGCGGCCAAAATGATTTAGTGATGGCTAAGAAAATATTTACACATTCCCACACTGATAGTCCTTGAAAATTCAATTCAATCACAAATCATAGGACTAGCTTACAAAAGTAGGCTTTGCATACCATGCAAAATCAGCAAATCTTAAACAAATGCTTTAAGAAAAACAAATGCTAAATGGGGTTTGAGGCTTTTCTGGTACTTTAGGACAAGAGGAACTTTTCATAGTTCTTAAAACTGTTAGAGGAAGTATCCCTGTTTGTGTGTTCTCATTGAAGGAACTGAGAATGACTTTAGGTTTTATAACAACATTTTTGGGACTTTGTTTAGATCCTACTTCAGGGTACGTACTCGCCCACAACAGGAACTGACGCAAGTTTGCTGAGATTGGTACAGTTTAAAATCCCAAACAGCCATGTAAACAGCAGCTCTTATAATAGCTCTTCATTTTAGAAAACAAAGTATAGAGCAAATCACACATCACAGTTCAAACACACAACAAAACACACAGCTCTGATCATGATGTCCATTTCTTCGTGTGATTGTATGATGCACAGAAGCGACGTCGCTAACAAGAAGGCTAACTGACATCACTTCAGCGGTTTTACTGCTGGTGCAAATGCAAACAGAAAGTACATTAAAAGTTTTAACACTGTCACTGGGCTGCCTCAGTCTTTGCTGGGATTCAGTTCTTAGAGAGCACTCCAGGGAAGAGATCCTTTTAAAAAAGTTTCCAGAACTGCTTGATTCAAAAGCACCTTTTGTTTAGGAGAACTCAGGGAATCTGTGTTTAGGACTCACGGATCATGAGAGAAGAAGGGAAAAAAATACAATACCGATACAAGCATTTTATACTTAACCACAACAACAACAACAATAATAACTTGTAAGCAGTAAATGGCTGTAAGCAGTAAGGCTGTTTATGAGCACACGTTACTCTGTGGATGCGACATCATTCGACTGAATCAGAATTCTTTATTGATCCCGGAGGTTGCTCCATACCAAGTAAAGAAAAGGACAAGGATAAAAGTTTCAATTAGAAAAATTACAAATGTCTACACACACATACATACATACACACACACACACACACACACACACACACACACACACATACATATACACACAAACACACACAATATACACACTGTATGTACGAACATCTGATGAATGTATGTATGTATGTATGAACATCTGAATATAACAGGGCATACAGTAGGCTTCACTTCTAGACGATGTATAAATTCGATAATGATTAATAAATAGAAATAATTTACTATAGTCAGCATTTTATGCACGGCATACTGAATGATATCACGCTTCCTGTTTGAACATTATCACTTTAGTGTCTCTTCATCACAATCCCATTTTTGAGATATGTTCCATCAGTTTTAGACCACACATACTCCTTTAATTCATACCGATCATATTAGGAATGGATCTGATAAACCTAATGGAAGTTTTAATGACTGGAGAAGTGAACACATGTTTACTGACCTTTCGTGTGTTATGGGTACTCAAACACATGCATGCTCTGTGTCAATTAAAGACTATTAATGATGTTGCACTATTAATGATGTAATTAGATCCCAGTGTCAGACCTACTGGAAACTTCCTGTCTATGGAAATGTAATAATTATCATAATATTACTTTAGTACAATTTCTGTAAGCTCTCTAATGTTTATAATAATAACATCAATATATAACTCAAGCCAAAGGTAATAACTTACTAAGATCAAGCGCACACTGCGGACATACAAACACACACACAATTTCCTGTAGAATGAAAATCGGTGCATCACAGTACCTTCAGCATAGTTCACACGAAAGGTCACAAAGTCTGGTTTAGGTTGATTTTTAAACCCCGCTGCACATTTATCTTCTAATGAACATAATGGATTCTAATTTCCAACATGTACACACGGTTAGTAATGTACTGAAGTAGAATGTAGTATTACTGAGTCAGGGGAGAAAACTTCTTGGCTGAGACCCTGTGGAAATCTTGTAACAGGACAAAAATAGCGCTGCAGTCATTCCCATGTCATACTCTCCCAAAATTCCCCACTGCCAGTTCAACCAGAGCAAACAAGAAAACCCTCAGTCAGACCGGAAGTCACTGGTATGGCAACAATTTTCTTTCACAATGTTTTACAGTCTGCAGATTATACACATGGTTAGGAAAGTGCACCATTTCTGCTACATGCACATTCAACAATAAGTGTTCCAAGCTAGGTTGTTTAAACATGGCGCAGCACCATGCCTTTTTCGTGAGTGTCTTTTTTTCCATGCGCCATGCCATTTTTAAAGGCAGCAGTTATGTACATGCTATTTTTGTGCAAGTACCTGCCTTTATTTTCCCTGTCTCCATGACCCCTGCAACTAGATTGAACATTTAATCAGTGGGAACTATTTCTTTTTTCAACCAAACATTTTCCAAAGAAACCAAAGATTTTCCCTGCCTCCATGACCCCTGATTGATTGGAAACTACATCCACCCCCTCAAAACTTTTCCTCAGCCAGAATTTTTTTTTTCTTAATCGAATGTCCATGTCCAGGGCACATTACCTTGACTTGTCTACTGTGAAGACTTTTCAGCAAAACAACTAATGACAGTAAATGTTTAAGTTTCTATGGAAGGATTTAATTTTATTTACAAAATTTCAGACTAATCTAAATGTAACTACATAGTTTTATAGTTTATATTTAATTAATGTGACATTTACCTGAGAATCATGATGTAAAGGATATGTGTATAGTACATATAAATTGATTAGTGTAATTTATAAGCAATGCTGAATAAAACTTCACTTAATCTGCATATTCCATGAATAAAACACACTTCTAATTAAAAATATATAAATAAAAACTGTCATATAATTATATTAATGTTTAATTAATGCACTAAATTACTTTGTTTACAAAAATATTACTTTTAACGTTTATGTTATTGTTATTCTGATTAATTGTATCAATGCATACTTTTTTGTGTAAATGAATTCATATTTGTAATTACTGTTGATATACAATATGTAAACAATATTCACAGATATTAATTAATTCACACTAAATTGCATACATTTATACAGTTAAGCAATTATGTATTGTAATTATATTTAAACAACATCCCCAATCTGCCCCGTCCACGGCCTCTTTGGGGTGTGCCCTCTACTGCACTATGCACACTGAATAAACACTCAAAACCACATACACAGGCTCAGCAATATACAACAGCTTTCACCTCACATTCACAAACCACAACACCAAACAGGAAGTGATCAGAGATTCAGATATAAAGTGTAGTTATTCTATATGAAGAAAAAGGCCACACTGGTTAAGAGAATGAGCAGTGGAGAACCAACTGCCCTGATGCTGTGTGATGTATTGCAGGGTAGATTCTCGTTTAGCAAAGTGTATATAGGATCATTTCAAAATGTGTACAAAAGAACTCTAGTACACATTCTAAACTGGTTCCCTGAAGACACATCTTCATACCACCAAATATGGGAAACAACTTTTAAAGTAGAAATTAAGTAGAAATAAGTAAGGGCAGAAAGAGGTGTAAAATCACCTTACTGCTGCAAAATGATCCCTCACAGTCAGTCAGTCTAAATTATATCCTGTGCATTAGGTTATATGATCAGTACATTATCTAAAGAAGCATTAGAAGAACAGAAGCACTTGTCTATTTATCATTTCAAATAAATATCTAATTTTATTAAGTACAGCCGTGTCAAAGGCCAACAGGCCTGCAGTAGATGTTTTCCTTCCAGGTGATGAATAAAGTTTGACGTGGTCCCAGCTGTCTCACTTACAGTTGCTTTACAAATATAACACTCTGCCGATTTGGAAAAAAAGTCTTTGTGTTCAGAATAAGGACATCATATAACCGAGGAGTTAAACAGCATCTCTGCCACTGGAGACCCTGCCCTGCTTCCCCCCTTTATCTTCTCTTCCTTGGTATGAAGGAATGACAGCATTAAAACTTTCAATGTAAAATCAGTTACTGGTTGCTCTTGAAGGTTGGAGTTTTACTCCCAATCAGGGCGACATAAAGATGTCACCGCAGCTGTGGTCCCGACTAGTCTTAAGTTAGTCCAGGTCATCCGGGACCGAGTCAAGAACCAATAACAATGTAGTCTAATTTGAGACAAGACCAAAAGCTTAAAAATGTGAGCAAGACCAGTCTCAATTTTCACAACACACCCATATCCAATCTGACCTGGGAACACCTCAGGATCCTTTAGGAAGTGCTGTAAAACTTTTCTGGAGAGAAGGAAGTCTACTGAGCCTGCTGTCACTGTGATCCGACCCCAGATAAGCAGAAGGTAAAGAATGGAAGGATGTTGTTGGGGGCATTATGCCCCTGGTAGGGTCACCCAAGGCAAACAGGTCCTAGGTGAAGGTCCAGACTAAGAGCGATTTAGAAGACCTATATGATCATTACTATTTTAAGGACACAGTTTCCCTTGCTGGGATGCGGGTAACCAGGGTTCCCCTCCCTGGATCCAGGCCTGGAGGAAGGGCTCGAAGGCGAGCACTTGGTGGTCGGGCTTCTGCCCATGGAGCTCAGCTGGGCCCAGCCTGAAAAGAAGACATGGGTCTGTGCTCCCATAGACCCACCACCTGTGGGAGGGGCAATATGGGTCGGGTGCAGTGTGAGCCAGGTAGCAGTCGAAGGGGTGGGTTCTGCCGGACCGATCCTTGGCTACTGGCTCTTGGGACATAGGATGTTACCTCTTTGGCGGGGAAGGAGCCTGAGATGGTGAGTGTGGTTAAGAGATACCAACTAGATATAGTCAGGCTCACCTCAACACATAGCTTGGGCTCTGGAACCACCCATCTAGAGAGGGGCTGGACCATTGTTTTATTCTGCAGTTTTGGTCATGGGGAGAGGCGGCGAGCCCGTGTGGGCATCCTTGTTGCCCCATCTCAATGCCCATATGTTGGGGTTCTCCCTGGTTGACAAATTGGTAGCTTCCCTCCGCCTACACATAAGGGGATGGGTCCTGACTGTTGTTTGTGCTTATGCACCAAATAACAGTTCAAAAAACCCACCCTTATTGGAGTCCCTAGGGGGTGTGCTAGAGGGTGCTCCCCCTGGGGACTCTCACATCATCCTGGGAGACTTCAACACCCATGTGGTCAATGACAGTGTGACCTGGAAGGGTGTGATTGGTAGGTATGGCCTCTCCTATCTGAACCCGAATGGTGTTTCGTTGTTGAACTTCTGTGCTCATCACGGTTTGTCCATCACATCTCAATGGAGGCCAAGGACATAGAGCCTGAATGGGCAATGTTCCGTGTCTCCATTATTGAGACTGCAGCTTGGAGCTGTGGCCGGAAGGTCATTGGTGCCTGTAGTGGGGGCAACCCCTGAACCAGGTGGTGGCCACCTGCAGTGAGGGGGGCTATCAAGCTGAAATAGGAGGCCTGTCAGGTCCTTTTGACCTGTGGGACTCCCGAGGCAGTGGACGGGTACCTATAGGCCAAACATACTGCAGCCCGGGCTGTCTCCAATGCAATGCGGGAAGAGTTCGGTGAGGGCCTGGAAAAAGACTATCCGTTGGCCTCGAAAAGGTTAGACCACCATGCGGTGCCTCACGAGGGGGAAGTACTATTTTCAGTGGAAGTAGGGGGGCTGCTGTCGGAAGGTGGAAGCGATATTTCAAGGACCTCCTAATCCCACCAACACACCCCCTGTGGAAGAGGAAGAGCCTGGGGATTCAGAGGGGAGGTCTGCCCATTACTGAGGCAGAGGTTGCCGAGGTAGTTATAAAGCTCCTTGGTGGCCGGGCTCTGGGGGTGGACAAAATCTGCCCTGAATATCTCAAGGCTCTGGATGTTGTAGGCCTATCTTGGTTGACACATCTCTGCAATATTGCATGGTCATCAAGGGCAGTACCTCTGGATTGGCAAACTGGGGTGGTACTTCCCTTTTAAAAAAGGGGACTGGAGGGTGTGTTCTAATTCCCGTGGCATCACATTCCTCAGCCTACCCGGGAAAGTCTATTCAGGAGTACTGGAGAGGAGCATCTGGTCGATGGTTGAACCTCGGATTCAGGAGGACCAATGTGGTTTTGTCCGAGCCGCAGCACTCTTGACCAGTCCCAACCTGTCCACATGTGCTTTGTGGACTTGGAGAAGGCTTTCGGCCATGTCCCTTGGGCTTTCTTTTGGGATATCTTGCTCCGGGAATATGGTACACTGGATCTGTTGCTATGGGACATTAAGTCTTGGTTTTGCCGGAGCCAGAGCTTGGTCCATATTGGTAACAACATATCAAATTCATTTCCAGTGGGGGTTGGACTCTGCCAAAGCTGCCTTTTGTCACTGGTTCTGTGCATAATTTTTATGGATAGAATTTCGAGGCGCAGCCAAGGCATTTAGGGGTTCTGGTTTGGTGGCCATAGGATCTCGTCTCTGCTTTGGGCAGATGATGTCGTCCTTTTGGCTTCATCAAGCCGGGACCGCCAGCTTTCGGTGGAGTGATTCGCAGCTGAGTGTGAAGTGCCTGGGATGAGAATCAGCACCTCCAAGTCTTCGGTTCCCAGCCAAAAAAGTGTGGAAAGAACCCTCCGGGTCTGGAATGAGGTCCTGACCCAAGTGGAGGAGTTTAGTATCTCAGGGTCTTGTTCACAAATGAGGGAAGGGTGGAGCGGGAGATCGACAGGGGGATCGATGCAGCATTTGCTGTAAAGTCGAGCTTGTACCAGTCCGTCATGGAGAAGAAGAGGCTGAGCTGGAAGGCAACACTCTCGATTTACTTTCCTACCCTCACCTATGGTCACGAGCTTTGGGTAGTCACCGAAAGAACAAGACAGCAAATACAAGCGGCTGAAATGAGCTTCCTTCGCAGGGTGGCAGGGCTCTCCCTTAGAGATAGTGTGAGAAGTTCTGTCATCTGGTAGGAGCTCATGGCAAAACCGTCACGCGTTCGCGTTGAGAGTTGCTCATGTATCTGATTGGAGTACCTCCCGAACGCCTCCCTGGTGTGGTGTTCCAGGCATGTCTAACTGGGAAGAGACCCCAGGCTGACCCAGAACACGCTGGAGGGACTATGTCAGATGTGTAAGATGAATGAATGAATGAGTCTCTTTAGGTTAAAGACGAAGAAGAAGAAATCATGGCTGGGGACGAGGTCCGAAGAGACGGGGAGTAAAGGGTGAGTGCAGACTGGAGTAAAAGAATGTATTTATGAATGTGTTATGAGTTGAAGCAGGTTTTACTGCCCTCTCCTGGTCAACATTAATGTACATCAGTCCAGAAGCTGTCCTCAGTCCATCTCAACCTCACAACGTCCATATCTGCCTAGTGGGACCTCCTCCCCATCCAACCACTTCCCTGTCTCTCTGTCTCATCCATCATACACTACTGAATAAGGAAAATTTACAAACACACACTGGCACTACAGGATGTCAATCCCCTTAACCTCTGTCTTTTCTTTCTATTTCCAGAACATTGTTGAAACACTGGAGTGTTACGAGTTTTAGGAACTGGTGCATTATATAATCCTCACTCCGAACACTGAGGAAAAACACACAACTCCTCTCACATTATAAGCTCAGCTGGAACATGACATGAAGGAGAGAAGCCTTGGTACGGTATGTGAAGACCTCCAGAGTTTATTTAAAATGTTTATATACAGGAAAAGCACTGGGTGTCACTTTCTGTCCCTGAACTGAGCAAAGTGGGACACCCTGATGTAATAAACACAGTAATGAATGACACATTTTAAGTTTGGATTGTGAACTGATAACATCACAGGAGTCCAGACGCTCCCGCCCTGTGTGTGTGTGTGTGTATATATAAGCCCAATATAGAAAAATTCACTAAACTGATCATGAAACAAGGTGAAGGTGATCCAGATACAATCCCAACCAAAGGAAACCCATCCATCAAATTTAATAATGTGATGTCTTTCCCTTGCAAAATTACAGCACTAAAACTTCATAGAGAGATGGAACCCATGTCTATAGCTCCCACTCCGCTTACCTTTAGGGATGGCAGGAAATAAAATCTTACACCTTTGTTTATTAAAAAAATACAAAACGAATTAGAAAATAAAAAATTTACTTCATGGGTCACAATGTCATTCACTCAACCCTGCAACTAATCCCCAGTGTGCACACACACACACTAAATGTGCTACACACTCTTCACATTAACTGGAGTGCCCTCTGAATGCATAGATGTAGCGAAGGTTACCTATCAAAGATGGCGCCTACTCCAGCGCTGTGTGCACTGTTCCTGTGGACGTGGAGTCCAGTGGCCAGAAGGATGCCGTCCTTCACGGTGATGGAGCGATGAGAGAACGAGGCAATCAGCAGTTCATTCCAACCTGAGGAAAAGAGGAGTGTTGAAAAACCATATACGAGTCTTCCAGTACATAATCTTTGTTTAAAATAAGTCAACTGGTTGAGAAACAGTTGAGGAATAGAAATAAGCGTGATGACGGAAAACACATAGTGATCCCTGTGTCGGTTCGCTTCACCTCCAGTTGACAGAGACTCAAAAAGTGTTTCATTAAAAAGTTTCTGTTTAATGATGGGTAGAACTCTAATCATAAACATGGGTAAAGTTATACACCTCAGAGATTCCCCTGAACATGAGCAAAGTCCTGCTCTCCCCTGAACACCGGGCTCCGTCCTGCTCTCCCCTGAACATCGGGCTCCGTCCTGCTCTCCCCTGAACACCGGGCTCCGTCCTGCTCTCCCCTGGACACCGGGCTCCGTCCTGCTCTCCCCTGGACACCGGGCTCCGTCCTGCTCTCCCCTGGACACTGAGCTCCGCCCTACTCTCAGCTTAAAAACTGAGTACCCCACGGCTCTCCCCTGAACACCCAAGCACTGTCCTGCTATCCCCTGAACACTGAGCATTGCCTGGCTCTCCTTTGAACACCACATGGCTCTCCCCTGAACCTGAACACCGAGCACCGCCCTGCTGTCCCCTAAAAAAAAAACGAGCACCGCCCTGCTCTCCCCTGAACACCTAGCTCCGTACTGCTCTCCCCTGAACACCGTCTTGGACCCCCCTGGGCACTGAGCACCGCCCTACTCTCAGCCTAAAAACCGAGTACCCCACGACTCTCCCCTGAACACCCAAGCACTGTCCTGCCATCCCCTGAACACTGAGCATTGCCTGGCTCTCCTTTGAACACCACATGGCTCTTCCCTGAACACAGAGCACCGTCCTGCTCTCCCCTTAAAAACCGAGCACCGTCCTGCTCTCCCCTTAAAAACTGAGCACCGTCCTGCTCTCCCCTTAAAAACCGAGCACCGTCCTGCTCTCCATTTAAAAACCGAGCACCGTCCTGCTCTCCATTTAAAAACTGGGCACCGTTCTGCACTCCCCTTAAAAACCGAGCACCGTCCTGCTCTCCCCTGAACACAGAGCACCGTCATGCTCTCCCCTGAACACAGAGCACCGTCATGCTCTCCCCTGAACACAGAGCACCGTCATGCTCTCCCCTGAACACCGTGCTGCACTCCCCTGAACACCGTGCTGCACTCCCCTGAACACCGTGCTGCACCCCCCTGAACACCGAGCACCACTCCCCTGAACACCAAGCACCGCCCTGCGCTCCTCTAAAAACCGAGCACCGCCCTGCGCTCCTCTTAAAAACCGAGCACCGCCCTGCTCTCCCCTAAAAAACCGAGCACCGCCCTGCTCTCCCCTAAAAAAACCGAGCACCGCCCTGCTCTCCCCTAAAAAAAAAAAAAAAAAAAACGAGCACCGGCCTGCTCTCCCCGAAAAAAAACGAGCACCGCCCTGCTCTCCCCTAAAAAAACGAGCACCGCCCTGCTCTCCCCTAAAAAAACGAGCACCGCCCTGCTCTCCCCTAAAAGACCGAGCACTCCACGGCTCTCCCCTGAACACCCGAGCGCTGTCCTGCTCTCCCCTGAACACCACACGGCTCTCCACTGAACCCCACAC
>JAOUQZ010000012.1:8662867-8676810 GCA_028564935.1 Neosilurus hyrtlii
CTCTCTCTCTCTCTCTCTCTCTCTCTCACACACACACACACACACACACACACACACACACACACACACACACACCAGTCTTTTAGCAACAAACAACACATGGTGGGAGTAAATTATAATTTTAATGCATAACATTATTTAACAGCAAGCATGGTGTTTATTCCCTCCTTTTTATCTTTAAACACAGTGCTCAGAGAAAAAAGAGAAGAAATCCAAGCATGGTGGACCAAGTCTGCAATAACAGCAAAGGAAGGAAGGAGAGGAGAGGAGGAGAGGAGGACAATGGGGTGACAGTGAAACAGCTAGAATGCATTGGAACGGATTAGATAATGCAGGAGAGGATGATAAAGAGAACAGCAGAGAGAAAGATGAACGAGATTAAGGGAGTGTCGGAGTGTGAAAGGTTGCGAGACTTCCACACGAATGTGTGTGTTTGTGTTTGTGTGTGTTTGTGTGTGCTGATGGTCCATCTCTTATACAGGATGATACGGTCTGTTGTGAATTATTATTATTATTATTATTATTATTACAATAATTATTATTTTCTTTTCTCATGCTCTTCCCTTTCTTGATTTCTTTCTCTACATGCACCTACAGCTTCTGTCCATCTTCAGATCTGTTACATCCACAGCTGTTTCATTTTCAGATAAAAGTCATTCAGTAGTACAGGAGGTATAAAGAAAACTAACGAGTACACCTCACTCCATTCTGGAATTAGAACCAAAGTCTACTAAATTGTTGCACCAGGATAAATTTAAATTATAAATATTTCGGACTATATTTAATTGTAGTTTGTTCCTTTTAACTCCATTGCTCTTTTCGGTCTGTAGTCATTTTGTCGGTGTTGGTCTGTCCCACATCCTGTACCTGCTGTCTACCTTGCTCAGTCATGTCTTGTGCATAAACTTGCGTGTGTTTCTTTTGTCCTGTGTGTTATGAGCTCAGTTGTTTGTGTTTGATGCAGTGTAAGTACATCTCTTTTAAGTTAAGTAAGCTGTGTTGTCAGTACGTGTTCAGTGCAAATAATCTGTGGGTGTCTGTTACAGTGCATGATGTCTGTTCTGTCTGTTGTTGGATCTGTGTTATATCTGTCGTAGTCGGTGCATATCGTCTGGTGGTTGTTGTGTGGACGTCTCACAGAGCGCTGGGATTTCTGAAGTTGTGGCCAGCAAATCGGGCTTGATCTCCCAACTCTTCCTCGATCCTATGGAGTAGAAAATGTGAGACTTGGGTTAGCCTGTTTTCTACGGTGGCCGGGAAGTGCAAAACAAAAATACATTTTCAGAAAACAAATATAAATTTTCAAAAAACAAATATACTTTTTACGAAAACAAATATACATTTTAGGAAAACAAAAATACATTTTCAGAAAACAAAAATACATTTTCAGAAAACAAAAATACATTTTCAGAAAACAAATATACATTTTAGGAAAACAAAAATACGTTTTACGAAAACAAAAATACATTTTCGGAAAACAAAAATACATTTTTAGAAAACAAAAATACATTTTCAGAAAACAAAAATACATTTTACGAAAACAAAAATACATGCAAAGCACTTCCCGGCCACCGTAGTTTTCACCCACCCCCCCACCCCCAATTTTAGCTATATCCAATTCCCACCCGTCAAGTATTCATACGACCAACCAGGGAGGGGTGTAAGCATGCACATGCCCCCTCTGTGACAAGTAATGTTGCCATCCGCCTCTTTATGAACTGCTGCACATGTGCTTTTGGAGGAGGCGTAATACACTCAGAGGGAAAGCGCTATCCGCCACCTCATACAAATGAGCTCACAGATGCCCATGATTGGCTGGTGATCACTGTGTTTTACAGGGAAGTGGACATATGCCTTCCTTCTCTGCAGTGAGAGCTCAGCCAATTAAGTCCCATGGACTCCCAGTCATGCCGAAGGCTGCGGCATCACCCTGGATTCGAACTTGCGATCTCCAGGTTAACAGTCACACACCGTGACGATGCATCACTCGAAAGTCATAAAAGGCAAATATTCTCAAAACAATATTTTTATTCTTACACATCCTAATTCGGAAAAATAAAAAAAAAAAATTGGCGAAAGCTTTTTTTTTTCATTCCCGCTGTCTTAACTTGCTGATTGCACAACAAATTGTTTTACACCAAGTTTCATCACCCTCTCACGGCAGCTACTGTAACTACATCATGTACATTTGCGCGTGCGTACTTGCCTGTCAGAAGTGTTTTGAATCTAGCATGTGCACAGTGCAAACATCTGGCGAGCGAGACTATCAGAAGTGATACTGTCGACACATAGCTCTCATGGCTTTTCATGCTTTTGCACGTTTGAATTTGTTTTGGGGATTTGCGGTGTTTCTTGTGCCTCTTGTGCATAGCCAATTTTTTTGCCATCAATGAAAGTCCCCAGCTCAGTAGGCCTTATACGTGAAAGGACCACTTCAAAACTCAAAACATTAACTTTTTAATTTTCACTAGTATGTTGTTGGGTAGTGTGACAGAACTGGTGCAATTGTTTTACTTGTTTTCATTTTTCAAAGATGAGACTTCAGGTTTGATTCTACATGCAGACATTCTCCATCCTGACCTGATGGCAACAACATCAAAAGCAGTATGTGTTACTTGACTGTGTAAAGCAGGAGTTTGAACGGAATATATATAGTATGAAAATCACCATCAGCTCAGGACAGACTCCTGTATTCACATTATTACGTCTTTAAATCAAAGCAATGGTTCAGGATTCTTTAAGAATACAAGCATGGGCAAAATAAATATATTTTATTCACCCTTTCTTGTATTCTTGTTCTGTTGTGTTGTTAAAGAAAAAAAATAAAATAACTGTGCTTTAAATAAAATTGTATTTAATTTATTTTTCCCAAGTCTCCTGTCTTGGGTTTACACAATAGAAATCTGCCAAACAAGGAGTATAAAAAGAATGGCCTAACTAGTAACTACCAACATCTCCTACCACACTCAGTGCTGTATTCAGTTTTGAAGCAGTTTTAGAATCCTCTGCACTGTTTCAGTAGACAGTACTCTTGTTGAGCTCATGTTTCCTTGTAATTAACAGAGTCCAACAGCTTAAGGACTGTAATCACAATGGCATTGTTTCAACAAACTTAACCAACATCACAACCTTTATTTCCATCCAGTGTTGGTTTATTTTTCATCAACACCTTAACTAGATGACAGGAAAGTTTAACCACTCCATAAAGTCTTCTCCAGCACATCCCAAAGTCCTTCAATAGGGTTAGGGTCAAGACACTGGGGTGCCAATACATATGTGAAAATGATTCCTCATGCTCCCTGAACCACTCTTTTATTATTGGAGTCCCCGATTTATATCCGTGCCATCAAGGAAGAAAAAAGGTATGAGAGTTGATGTGATAACCTGCTCATTCAGTACATTCAGCTCAACAGCCAACTTCATTTCAACTTCACTGAGCCTGCAACTGAAGCAACAATGCCATGGCGATTACATGCTGTGATCAAGGCTGAAGGTGCTCCAACAAAATATTTAAGTCCGGCCAGTGGGGCAATTTGTAATAGCACTTTGAGTTGGTCACTCTACTATTTTAAAAAGTAAATGTTGGATTATATTTTTATTTATGAAATTATATTATTATATTATATTATATTATATTATATTATATTATATTATATTATATTATATTATATTATATTATATTATATTATATTATATTATTCATTCATTCATTCATCTTCTGAACCGCTTATTCCTAATTAGGGTCACGGGGATGGTGGCGCCCATCTCAGCCGACTCTGGGCGAGGGCGGGGTACACCCTGGACAGCTCGCCAGGCCATCGCAGGGCATATTATATTATATTATATTATATTATATTATATTATATTATTCAGTGTAAGAATGTCTTCATTATTTTTCTCTCATAAATTTATATACCAAAATATAGTAAATATGGCAAATACAAGCAAGTCTCAAACGTTCCGCGTACTTGTCGCTTTTTCTTGTGAACTTAACAAACCTTAACAGAGTGTAGCAGACCTTGGTTGTAGGGGACCTTGATGAACTTGGAAACACAATTCCTTCAAGTTTCTCTCTCTTGGGCACACCCTGCTTCCTTTTTATACTTCAATCATGCTCCAAGTATGCTCATTAATTATGGAGCTCCACACTTTTTTGAATTGCGACGGTCGCAGACATCATGTCCCAGTGTAAACCCAGGTTAATTTGAGGAGTCATGAATATAACTGATAAAGTTGCAGAAACTGATGCTTTTGATGTTGATGTTCACGAAAAATATCCAATATTACTTAATTTATTAGCAATAAATTTTAAATCCTTTAAATTTTAAAGTCACTTGAGTGCATTTTTTTCTTGATGCTCCGCTTTAAACTGAATAACACTTCAATACATATTTATTATTTATACTTTCACTGAATTAAAAGTAGTTTTTCAAGACCTGGCAAGAATAAAACTGAGCTCTTACCTCATCAGCTGATTGTATTTGGCCAGACGTTCAGATCTACATGGAGCTCCAGTCTTGATCTGAGAAGAGAAAGAAAATATATGCAGTGTTCTATTATAATCCAAAGTTGATATAGTGTAAGATATTATTTTGCATATAAGGTATCCTCTCTTTATATGGCTTTATGTGTAAGACTGGTTAATCCAGGTTAGGTTAATTTCTAGTCATTAACTTACTGTTACTTCACACGTGGTACACTATAGGCTACATCTCACCCAAACCAGAACAAACACCAAACAAACACAAAACTAATAAGATTATGAAATGTGTAAATGAAAATTCAGATGATCCTTCTTACACCTGAACAAACCTGGTACTAAAGTGAGGATCATGTACTATATAGCCTGGGAAATAAAATTAAGGCAGGGATATTGATGTAAATGGATCATGGACTTCCTGACCATCAGGTCCCAATTTGTGAGACTCTGGAAATGTGTATCAGAAGAGAATAATGAGGCACATCAGGGAACTGGTCTATTGATTTTCCTCTTCATTCTCTACAGACCAAATGTACTGATCAGGTTGATGTGGAAGAACTTGGATGTCTTGTATCAGACTGAACACAAGCCATCACAGCCTCACAGCGACACAGCAAGATCTAGTAAAATGTAACCTTCTTAAAAGAGTGGAAAGAAGAGTTTTCTTAAAGGAGCCTATTGACTAGTAAATATCTGATGTGTTTTATCTTCCGTTATCAGTTCATTTTTGAATATAAAGGTTTCTGGTGAAATCACCCCAGCTCACAGGCTTGGTATCTCTTATTCACTTGTTCTTCATCTTACTGGCTCTGTATCTGTTTACAATAACAATAACAATCACAAGACCAGATAACTTGGCAGCGCAACACCGATAGGTAGAAAGTGGAAAAGTCTGAGATTGAGTGTTACAAAACAGAAGAAGTGATACGATTTCAAGAGAAATAAAAAAGATAGGGAAGTCATTAATATGATTGTTACGCTGATACCGTGAACAGATAGACCCAAATGCAGGACAGAGACGATAAGATCAGGTTAAAGTACAAACAAGATCCTTTATTAGGAACACGGAAAACGTGGAACATGAACACACTGGATCGTGGTGCGTACACTGAGATACGTCCTCTCACTATGAGCGGCACAAGCTCTCTCTGTAAAGATGCGAGCACTCATTCAATGACGGCCCTAGCTCTCTCTTTGAATACGCAGCGCTCATTCAATGACGGCCCAAGCTCTCTTTGTGAATACGCGAGCACTCGTTCAGTGACGGCCCAAGACCATCTGGCAATCGGGACAAGGTAAGCGGCCCCCTTTTATCCTCCGGTGGGGATGAGGAAACAGGTGAGCTAATCAGGGCGGAGCCTGTAATCAGAGAAACACACACGGGAGAGGAGAGAGCAGATCAAACAGAACAGACATGACTAAAGCCTTCGGCAGGACCTCACAATGATGGCGGCCAGTGCAGGGATCATTAACACTCGCGTACAGGAGGAAACAAATGGTTTCAGAAAGACACAGTGGATCCAATTCCATTTTATTTTCAAGAAATACCACTGTACATCTTTATTTATTATACCTGGGAACTGAGTGGGAAACTATAACACAACCTATCTTCGTGGATCTCGCTTTGAGTCATCCTGGAGCAGTGTTTGGGTCTTTTATGTTCAATGAAGGAACATTTAATAATGTTTCAACATATAGAGATTTGTGTGCTTCAGAGTGTTTTTTTGTGTGTTTATGCAAAATGATTTTACTTGCTTCCAAAGCTGCTAGACACGAACTGCTTGATTATATGTTAAATCATGTTGGCTATCCAACTGCAGAAGTAAAATACCCTGAAATACCCAGTTAAATACAACGTGGCTTGTGGTGCACATGTAGACAACATCATTAGTGTAGTCTTCCTGTTGTACCAGACTTGGACAAATGATGTACATACAATGAGATTCAAAAGTCTAAGAACACTGTTAATGGTAAATAAATTTGTATTTACAACAAATTTCCTTAAAAATTGTATTTTTAATTTCATTTCATTTTCAGAACTGCCCTATCCTTTATTAGGGTTGCATGGATTCTGGAGCCTATCTCAGCCGACTCCGGGTGAAGGTGAGGGGGGTGAAGGTACACCATGAGCAGCTCATCAGTTTACTGCAGGGCTGACACATACACCCATTCACACTCACACTGACACCTAGGAGCAATTTAGAACAGCCAGTAAACAGCCTACCGTGCATGTCTTTGAACTGTAAGAGGAAACCAGAGTACCTGGAGGAAACTCGCAGAAGAACAGGGAAAGCATGCAAAGTCCTTACAGAAACGTCCTCGCAGAGCCAGGACTCAAACTCAGGGTCTTCATGCTGTTAGGCGGACATGCTAACCACTACGCCACCATTCTGCCCAACATCACCATTCATGATCTTTAAAAGAACCATTGCTTTCATTCGTAAAGAGTAGGCTGCATTGCCGTCAGCGTGTTTCTGCCCTGCGATGGCCTGGCAAGCTGTCCAGTGTGTACGCCGCCCTTGCCCAGAGTCGTCTGAGATGGGCGCCAGCCTCCCCACAACCCTAATTAGGATTAAGCGTCTTAAATGACGTATTGTTAACACTGTGGTAGCAGCAGAGCTTCTGTTCAAAATACCACACATCCATGGAATAAAATTTTTGTTATGTGTCTTCCTTTGTATAGAAAGTACAGAGATAACAATCGGTGCGGTTATTCATGGTACAGTCTCAGGCTGATGTCATAAATACTGCCATCTGGCTCTCTCCCTTTTCATCGACTTTACTGCAGCCCGGTGTGCCAGAGCCTCAGCTTGCACTATGATTATCATATACACCATATGCCACATACTGGGTGCTCCAAACTGGACGAACAATCTGCTGTGTGTTAATGCCAAGCTGTATATGCACCCTGGCTTTCCATCATGCTGACATGCCAGACCTAAGGTACTGAATGGTGTACTTAGCTCCCAGCCATGGATGGGCAAATGGGGTTTTTTTACACCATTTGTAAACCCCCGTGTCAAACATTTTTATTTTATTTTCTTTGTTGGGTGTATAAGGATCTGCTCATTTGAACCAGTTTAATGGATGAATATAATGCCAACAATAATATGATGGCGTGAGCGGAGTAACAATCTTGTGCATGTGCGGTAACTTGGCAGTGCAACACAGATTCATAGAAAGTCTGAGATCAAGTGTTAAGATCCAGAAAAAGGGATAGAATTCAAACTAGCGCACCACACTGAAAATTTTTCTTTTGGAAGACATTAAATCATACAGTGATGTGGAGATGAATCCCACCTGTCCAGTGCACAGTCCAACTACCAGGTCTGCAATGAATGTGTCCTCTGTCTCTCCAGAGCGATGGCTGACCATCACACCCCAACCATTGGCCTGTGCCAGCTTACACCTGAAAAAGAGGGAAACAGAAACAGTGTTGGTCCACATTTCAGGTGCATAGTTGAACATGCAAACTCCACACAGAAACACCCCAGTCTGGCATTCGAATCCAGAACCTTCTTGTTGTGAAGCGGACGAGCTAACCACTTAGCAACCGTGCCGCCCACACACAGAAACACCCTCAAAATATCTACAAATAAATATCTACACACTGAAGTAAACTGAATGTCTGGTGTATGTAGTGAAGTCATGTGACAGGAAGCTGTGACTTACGCATGGATGGCCTCTGTGACCGTGCCGATTTGATTGACCTTCAGAAGCAGGCAGTTGCAAGCACGTTCCTCTGCTGCTTTTTCTATCCTCTTTGGGTTTGTCACCGTTAAATCGTCACCCACGATCTGGATCCCTACAGAACCAGTCATCCGAGTCCATGCAGCCCAGTCATCCTGATCAAACGGGTCCTCAATAGATACCACTGTAGGTGGAAAGCAAAAACTTAGCTAAACCAACCCGGCCTATTTTGACCGTTCATTCAAGACCGATTCCATGGAAAGGAACAACATTTGGAATCAGTGTTTTTGTAACTATTTTTTTTTTAGGAATAAGGCAGATTTTTCAACTTTTTCAACTTTTGTGAGCAACAGGGCTGGAAAAGAGCATGTCGGTCCCAGTCTGTGCAAGCTGGAAGTGCTTCAACTTCTGCTAGTAAATCAGGTTCTTTAGTCTAGGCTCATTCCATGAAAAGCAATAAAATAAGGAATTAGAGCATTTGATAGTGATAATATAGTTTGTTTTTTTTAAGAATCTGTGGGAGTTTTCCACCAAAGCGATTATAATTGGATTATTAAAAGGAACAGGCCTTCAGCTAACTCCATGCTTACTGACTCTCATGTAAAGAATTTTATGGCAAAATCAAATATATTTGAATTTTTAAGAATTTGAATACAATATTAAAAATGCTACAATAGTTATATTCGGGAGGATAAAATGAAACAGTTATTCTTCTCCCACTCATTGTGTGGGAGCTTAAAGTGTACAGGTATTGATCTTCCTTACAGCATAATTTGTGTATGTAAAACTTCAAAGTGATACAGACGCTTATTTAACATAAATGACCATAAAAAGAACAAAACTGGTCATTATATCCAGTGGATTACTAGCGGGGCCTGAACTGCTGGGGTGAGTAGTTTTTACACGGAAGTGACGTCAACGTGTTGGTCAGGGTTGACGACCCTTGTGGAGACAGTGAGATGTCATATTCTAGTGACTCTGAGGACGAGAATGCTGCCAGAGATGAGCGTGAGTGATGGTGAATCCAAAATGCAGCTAACGTTTTGCCGACTCAGCTTTGATGTCGTCTGTTGGTTTAGGAACAAAAAAAAATGTTTCCTGTGATTTCTGTGCTTGTTGTTTGTGCAGCTCTGCACTGGCTGATAATGTGTTATGATACATGGGTCAGTGATGTAGTCCAGCCGATTCAATGAATTCATCATTACCAGACTGGAACAGCCAATCAGAAAGTCAACAGTGACAAATGAGTTGTAACACTCACATGCGCAATAAAGTCGGGCATGGACTGATGCCGCCAGGTGGAACTGCTGATTATATGTGATCGTTTTAAAGAGCTAGAAACGCTGATTCACCACAGGTACACTTTAAAGCTACTTATTCACTAGTGAATATCATATGTGTTTTATCTTCCATTATCAGTTAATTTTGGATAAATATAAAGGATTCCCAGCAAAATCACCCCAGCTCACAGGCTTAGTATCTCTCATTCACCTGTTCGACATCTTTTTTGGTTGTATGTCTGTTTGCTGTAACGATAACAATACAGCAGAGGAATGATCTTTGATGATAACTAAGCAGTGCCATGCAGTTTCATAGAGAGTGGAAAAGTCAGAGATCAAGTGTTAAGAAATGGAAGAAGGCAAATTATTTTTTTAAATTATAATTTACATTACTTTTATAATAACTAATTATTATTATAATTATATAACTAATGTACCACAATTTTCTCTCTCTCTCTCTCTCTCTCTCTCTCTCTCTCACACACACACACACACACACACACACACACACACACATAAGAATATAATTCACCAAATGTAGGTATAATCCAAACTATTTCTAAACATTTTACTTATTTTAAGCTGTATATTTTTTTTTTCTATTCCCAGATATGTTTTGCAGATATAATATGTTTATATTTTAACTAATTACTTCTTAAAAGAAGCAAAATTATCTGCCAGTAGAAAATATAAAACTTTATATAAGTAAAATAAAAAAACAAATTTACAAATTAAAAAAACATTTCTGACCATATTCAAGATATATGAACTTGCTAAGATGTCAGTTTTTGCAGTGCATTCATTTATTCATTTTCTGAAGTGAAGGGTTGTGGGGAGGCAGGGCAGAGTACGTCCTGGACAGGTTACCAGGTCATCGCAGGGCAGGTTTTTTTCAGTAGTAGAAACAAAAACTATTTTATAAATGACATCATATTTTTTTATATGATTAAACCTACTGTTTTGAACATGTTAGCAAATGCAAACATTTGTACAAATAAGAACTGATATGAATAAAGATATGTTGACTTCATTTAAAATATATAAAACAAAAATGACAAACAATAAAATAAAAACTCATTGCGTGATCTCACTAGACACATCCAAGCAACTCCACATGAAAGCAAATATTTTGCAGCTTAAATACATATATACATATAAAGTATATTTATATGTATATGTATACACATATACATATAAAGTCATGAGAAATTCATGGTTTAATGGTACAGTTTGCGATTGGTTTGCGGATGTTTGGCGAAAAAAAAGCAAATCTGCTGCCATAAATTAGTGGGGTTTTGTTTGCTTTCTGTTCTTAAACCATTGCCTTTTTATTTGCATGTTATTAGTAGGAACAAAATGCGAAAAAATATGAATAATAACAAAATATAGTGAATATGGCAGATGCGAGCAAGTCTTAAACTTCTCTCAAACTTTTCGTATGGAAGCCTCCAACTTGTTGCTTTTCCTCGTGAACAAAAAACTAATAATTTACTTTTAAGACCTTCTCATGACATGTGCAGACTGTTTGAGAAGAATTTAACTTTGCATTTTGTGACATTCATGGAAATTTTAAACATGTTTACATTTCTTGTGATGAGTTCACGAACCAGGTAACCAAAATTTGATGCAGTGAATGTCGCGAGCCAAATTTGAGAATGAAAAGAGATTCAGACAATTTGTTAATCATTCAATTGTAACAATTTGTTAATCATTCAATACCTGGAAAGTCATTGACAAAACTCTGGTAGATCTCTAGGAGCTTCTCACTAGTGATGTATCTTTCAGGATCCGGCGGTGACTTGAAGTCGAGGTCATACTTCCCATCACGGTAGAACTCAGAAGCAGCTACATCCATCCCAATCACTACCTTGTCTGTGAAACCTGCCTTGTCTATAGCAGTCTTAATCAATTCAAGAGCTGAGAAGAACAAAGGAAGAAAGAGTCATTTGGCTGAAACTAATGTGATGTTTCTGCTTTCTCCATGGACAAAAACACTGATTCAATAAAACAACCACATAAAGCCACACCTTCACTATTCTCAAGGATATTTGGTGCAAAACCTCCTTCATCACCCACATTAGTGGCATCCTGTCCATACTTCTCCTTGATCACTCCCCTCAGCGTCTGATAGAGTTCAGCCCCAACACGCAGTGCATCACGAAATGATTCTGCCCCAACAGGAAGTACCATGAACTCCTGCATGGCCAGCTTATTTCCAGCATGGGATCCACCATTTATTACATTAAAGGCCTGCAAACAAAGGAAAAGAAATATTGAAGCAAAGAAAGACTAGTGGAGGAAAGGGATGAACTGTGTACTAATAGAACAGATGTGTACTAATGTGCTATGTGTCCCACATTCTTTAGAGTCAAACTATTCCTTAAACACAGTTAGTAACTCATATAGAGTATTCCTGAATAAATTAAATGAATAACTGTGTTAATTGAATGATGAGGTGAATTTATATATCTTACAGGAACTGGTAACACTAGTTCTGTGTTTCCAGCCAGATCAGCAATATGGCGATAGAGAGGAATTTCTTTTTCTGCTGCTCCAGCTTTGCAAATAGCCAGGGACACCCCCAGTATGGCATTGGCTCCGAATTGAGCTGTGGAGATACAGAACTGCTGCTCTTACTTCACCCATGACAGTAAAAAGAAATGCAACTGACTTCACTTTTATCATTTAAAATTATGTACAAATTCAATTTCCAGAAAGATTAAAATTCCAGAAATGAAAAAGTAATAATAGTAAATAAATAAAAATGTGTTAATTCACATGAACCTTTAATTAACTGGCAAAAGTAAAAGAAAAGGTTTTTGGGGACCAGAGTGGCACCTCGACAAGGTGCATAACAATATTTTTACTGTTCAACTTAACTGTATTTTGTAAATATAAACAAAGTTAAGATATGATTTGATTCCAGCATTATTGTAAACATTAGATTTAAATTATATTCTTAAAAATTTGAGGTTACACCTCTAATGTTATTGTTAGCAGATGAGGGATCTTGACTGGGTATACTGTAAAAGTAACAACTACCAGTTGGCCTGGGCACTGCAAGCAAGGATCGATCATGGCTCAGAAGTTTGTTCCAAAATTATTAAGTGAAGTCTTCATCATTTTAAAGGGAACATTTCCCAACACAAGATTGCAGAGAATTCCAGTCTTTCTAAATCTACAGTACATAATACTGTGAACAGATTCAGGGATTTCAGACACATCTCAGGGTGTAAAGGGCAAAGTCAAAACCCACTGTGGGATGTGTATGATCTTCAAGCCTTATCTACCTGAGATACAGTCATGCTACTATGACAAATATAGCTGTATGGGCTCGGGAGTCCTTCCCAAAAATTCAACGCGCACACAAAACTTCAACCTGAACCTCTATTATGCAAGCAGGAACCCATACATTAATTCTATGCAGAAACGCTACTGAGTTCTCTGGGCGCAAGCTTGAAGTCCATGCTTATTTCAAAGGACAATGCCAGGCCTCGTTCTGCATGAGATAAGACAGTTTTTGTCAGTTAAATAAAGGTTCACATGAATTAACAAATCAGATATATTGCTATTGGAAATATTCCAATTTTTCTGGAAATAGTCACACAGTAGACATTTGAGTGAATTACTTTGGTCTCTTACCATTGACATGAATAGTGTGCTAATGATTGCCGTGTAAGGAATATAACACAGAAGGGCATGTGGTTACTGGAAAACAATCAAATAAACAGAGTGGCATGATCCAGCCCAACATGAAGTAGAGGTCCATTACCACAGTGGATTATTTTCCAATAACAGCACATCCCAAAGTATTTTATTCCTCTTATACCACAGCAATACCCCAACACATATATATATATATATATATATATCGATTTCCCGTACCCCTATTTCCCAGATTTCAGATTTCCCGTATAAAATCTGGCGCTGGATATTATTTGTTATTGCCAGAAAAATGCTTGGACAACTCTGGGAATCAATGATATAAGTTCAGGTCGGTCATGATTTTCAAACTTCCCTCCTGTCTGGCCCATTCCCATCTGAGTGGATGGACGAAAATGAAGCAGCAGAGGGGCACGAAATAATTTCCGATGAACAGATCTTGGAATCAGTGACGGGAGAGTGAAGGGAAAGTGAAAGTGAGGACAGTGACAACTAGCCGGAACCCACATTTAAAATTAATGTGATAAAAGAATGTACTGATTCGCTCCTTAAATTTGTAGAAACACAATATTGTGTATCGAGTGTCGGATAAGTGTTCTAAAAGTCCGGGACTGCTACTGAATAATGGTGATTGCCAGACTGATTATGGTAAATGTCTGGGAAAGGGTAGGGACCCCAGATGTTAGTGATTGCCGAACTTTTGAGGTTTCCAGACAGCCTATCCCCCCTAGTAATCTGGGACATCGAGGGTGAAGTGTGTGTGTGTGTGTGTGTGTGTGTGTGTGTGTGTGTGTGTGTGTGTGTGTGTATATATATATATATATATATAT
>JAOUQZ010000012.1:8687212-8697334 GCA_028564935.1 Neosilurus hyrtlii
ATATATATATATATATATATATATATATATATATATATATATATATATAAATAAAATACACACACACACACACACACGTACGTACATACGTTTGTTTGTTTGTTTGTGTTTTGTTTTTTTTTGTGTGTGTTTGGGGGGGGGGGGCTTAGATGTCATTTCATTCAGTATTTCAGGAGTTTGTGCTTAAATATATTAATCCTGGTGTAGATATAGTTTCTCACTGCACAGATGATGGTTTTAATCAGAACATTTTCACACCTCCAACACAAACCTGTCAATAAATGGCATGAATGAGTCAAAATCCTAATCTTGTACATGTTAACATGAACCTCGATGACATCATCTTTCTGAGACTCAGTTTTCAAATAAAATCATTATAACAGAAGCTATCAGCCTCAGATTTTGCACATGGAAAGAAATTAATCTTAATATTTGAATGAGATTAACTTTTACCGAGTGCTGTCTTCCCCTTTAAGTGTTTTAGTCCATAATTAAAGGTAAAAATAAAGTTAATTCTTGGCAGGTAAAATTTTTCCTGTTCTGTTTCTAGACATTTCTTCTTATTTTAAGTAATATATCCATTATTTTATTCCTTTTTTTTGTTTGTTTTTGAAACCTAGGGTTTTGGAGTGTAAAGTTTCATGTAAACTGTTGAATTTTGGTGTTGTGTTACATGGCCAGGGGTTAAACTTTTCACCACCATACAAGTTTCTACTCTTTTCATTTTTTAACCTAAGCCTCGACTTTATTTGCTTCTAATTTATAAAAGCTTAAGGTATCCACCTGCTATCCCAAAGACCTTCACAATGTCTTACTCTTGACTGTGTTATGAATGTTTCTTTTTCCCATTCAGGTCAAGAGGACTATGACCGACTGCGACCCCTGAGTTATCCACAGACAGATGTTTTTCTTGTGTGCTTCTCTGTGGTCTCACCCTCCTCATTTGAAAATGTCAGAGAAAAGGTTAGTGTGTGATGAACTATTAATGAGATGAGATGTCTGTGTATATTCTATCTGTCTTAATAGCTCGTAGAAAGATTCTAGATATTAGCAAAACCCCATAGGCATGGAACATGATGGTTGTCCGGTGTCCATGTTGATGTTGATTCTCTGTTATGTATCACTGTCTTGCATGACAATAGGAAGAGATATTATTATTATTATATATTATTCTTTTTGGTTGGGATTTTTTTTTGTAAATCTGTAGAGTATACAGTAGTGTGCAGGGAAGATTATACACCACCAGGGCTAATAAAAAGAAGTAAAAATTAAAAGAATTTAAAAATTATTTATCATTTTTTGCTGGAAATGTATTGACCAATGCTATTTTAGGCATCGTGGACCAAAAAAAATCATTCCGACAAGTATACTGAGGTAACGTAGCATGAATGAACTTCAAATCATATGCAGTGGTTTAGTGAGTGATGAAATTAAAAGATGCAGTGATTTATACACTTAACAAAATGAAGATAAATCAGAAACCAAGTACTATTCAAGTATTTATTTCATGAAATATTGGATCATATTTATGAGAATAAGTAAACAAACAACAATATATAGTAGTAATAAAAAGAACAGTCTCTTTTTTTGAGAAAAAAAAGTCTATTTTTGTGTAAACACCCTTTACTTTGGTTACAGCATTTAACCTTTCAGGAATAGTGTTCACATATTTTTAATTCTCCGTTCGCCAAACCATTTCACGTGGTCTGAAGTTCATTCTTGCTATGCAAAGTCCAAAAAAATAACATTCGCGACTCCTTTCAATGTTTCTGAAAAATTGGTATTTTCAGTGTTTTTGTTTATTAGCCATACTCTTACCTCAATATACTTGGAATGATTTTTTTGGTTCTCGTTGCCTACATTAGCACTGTTCAATACATCTTCACCAAAAAATTATAGAGAAGTAAATTTTTACTTTTTATTAGGTGCCCTTTTAGACAAAAGTGGTGGTGTATAATCTGCACTGGCCACTACTATATATAAACTAATTCAAATAGCATGATAACCAATCAGACCTTAAAGATACCCTTGATTGGCAAATGCCATCAAGCGCTGAGTACCCCAAAACATTTTCCACCCAACATTACCCAAGTTTAATTGTTCCGCCTACATACAATGAGCAGCACCTTCCCTTTCTCCATCTTCATGGCTGAGGTGCACTTGAGCCCCAATGTGTGGCAGCCCACTGCTCCGAGTGTGTGTGTGCTCACTTTGGACACCTTGCGGGATTAATACAGTATATTAAAAATAATTTGTAGTATTAGTAGTACCATTGTGACAGCACTTGTATGTACTTCAAATGGGGCAAATACTGATATTGCCTGACGGAACCGCTGATGTCATACGTGATGGTTTTAAAGAGCTAGTAATACAAATTCACTACGTAAAGGTCAGGAGGCAGACATGACAGGCAGTGAAAAACAAACCCAGGCTTGCACAAAAATCAATAGACCCATCGCTCGGGAGCTGTGTTTTTAGGCAGAATTAAAATGTGTGTGTGTGTTTTTATTTTACTACCTGTATATGTTGTGAGATGTATGCTTTGCAAAGGTTTGTTGTCGCCGTGGACTTGCTCAGTAGAAAGAAATGTTTGAATTCTTTACCAAAGTTTGTTTTTACCATGTAAAGCTGCTTTGCGACAACACTGGTTAAAACAAAGTGCTACACAAACAGAATTTAACTGAATTAAGAGTGATTCTAAACATGTAGACGCCCACCCCCCTTCTCTTTTAGTGGGTGCCAGAGATTTCCCATCACTGTCCTCGTACTCCATTCCTGCTAGTTGGTACTCAGATGGATCTGAGAGACGACAGTAACACAGTGGAGAAACTTGCTAAGAACAAACAGCGCCCCCTGACACCTGAGAGTGGAGACAAACTGGCCAAAGACCTCAGAGCTGTGAAATACGTGGAGTGCTCTGCCCTCACACAGGTACGCTGATTCGGATGGGGGGAACTTTCTTCAGCATTGTGTTGTATCTGGGATTTTTCTTCCTCTGTGTACCTGATGTATGCATGTTAATCAGGTTCCCTAACATTAAGATTATTTCCTTTCAGCCTAATCCTTTAAGGGTCTGTAGCTTATTCACGAAAAACCCTTTATGTTCATAACTACATCAGAATAAAGCAGCACATTCAAGCACAGAGAATAATTATTTTCATCAACTTTTAGTTGTCCTGTTTCATGTCTTTTACATTCCGGTAAAGGAGGAGACAGCATGTGTTAAAAGTTACTCTCGCTTAATTCTGTACATTAATTTCTTTCTGGGTGTAAAATCTGAGACTGAAAGCTTCTGTTCTAATCATTTTATGGGGAGTTATTTCAGCACAGAGTCTCAGAATGATGACATCACAGCCCAAGTTAAACTGTACAAGAAAAGCATTTTGATACGTTCGTGCCGTTTATTGACATATTTGTGTTCCAGGTGTTAAAAGGTTTAGATTAAAATCATTTTCTGTACAATGGGAAACTACCAGTGTTGGTAGCATGTCAAATTCGTTTCTGGTAGGGGTTGGACATGCAAGTGAATATTTTGCGACTTAAATACATATATAGCGAAAGTCGTGAGAAGGTTGTACAGTTTTTGCAACTGATTTGTGAGTAATTTGCGCATGGTTTGCAGATCTTTGGTGAACAAAATCGAATCTCCTGCTGTAGATCAGTCATGCTTTGTTTGCCTTTTGTTCTCCTGTCATCCGCCTTTTTATAGTGTGAATAAAATGCAAATAAAATATGAACCATGAGAAAATATACATAATATGGCAGATTCCAGCAAGTATCAAGCCTTCTACGTGAAAGTCTCCAACTTTTCTATTTAACTTGTGCACGAAAAATAAATAATTTGCAAGCACTTTGTGAACTTCTTGCAAAATGTGCGGACTGTTTGAGAAGAGTTTGAGACTATTCCACATCAGGGCCTCGTTTGCAGAAATTTCAGACATTCTGATTTTTTTACGATGAGTTCATGAACCTGGTGACTAAAATGCGATACCGCACGACATATTGAGAATGAAAAGTGATCTGTGTGTGTTCGATCACCCCTTAAGCAGGATAAATGGATAAACGATCTAATCAGAGTGGTTCTTCTTTATCCCTATATCATACTGTGTATGTTTTATCCCTTCTGTTGTTTCCTATAGAGAGGATTAAAGAACGTCTTTGATGAAGCCATCTTGGCCGCCCTGGAGCCTCCTGAGACCAAACCCAAGAAACGCTGCATTCTCTTATAAAAGCAATTCAGGACCAAGCTGATGGGGAGAAAAATGTGAGGCATTCAGTCAGTGCCTTTAGTTTTACAAAATTAAGAGTGGTATGTGTGAGATATGCTGACATCTCTCCTCCTGACTTGTGACTAGTCTTTCTATACAACACCTTCATATACACACACGCACACAAAATGGTTGCCTGCCGAATGGAAATGGCGTGCTTTTATTTCTTTCCTGTGTTATTTAGTTTAACAACTCTGCCATTACTTAAACATTCAACCACTTCCATGTGTTTCTCACATCCCTCACTCTGACTTTGTTTAGCCTCAGCAGTCTTAAAAAGTGATAAAGTGATCTGTTTTCCTTCTTTCATTCCTTCGCTTTGAGGCAGTTGGATCTCCAAGTGTTTCGTAGCACCTCTGCCCTCTGCAGGACTTAAACTGATTTTTTTTATTATTATTATTAATGATTGTGGCGTATTAATAATGACAAGTATTGTATGATGATTTTTGTTTTTATTTTTTGGTGAGTGGGTGTTTAACAGTTAGGACTTTTAGTGCAATTTATTTTTAATATTGTTTGGTTTCTTTTGTGCTCCCTCCCCTTTTTTTAGGTGCCACTTTATCACCTTGGTTGGTCTTTTTGACTTTTAAAGAATATTAAATGAAATATAATCTATTACATTAGCTGGTCTCTACATTGGTAGCCATGGTAATTAAAGCAATAACAATTACAAGTAATAAAGTACAGTTTGTGTAACTGTAATTTAAAAAAAAAATACATGAATTGTAAACGGACCTTTTATTTTGTCTTTACATTGTTTGTTTCAAATCAAATACAGCAATTGTCTTGTTTTCTCAGGGAATTGACTTTGATGTCCACTTGCTGCTCTATTTCACTCACCATGGAAACGCTCTAAACGTAATTATTTTATGGAGGGAAAAAAAGCTCATGATTACATGGATCAGAACTGGAAGTAGATTATTGTAACATTCTTTGAAAACTTTTACCTGAGCGTTGGCACACAAACAGGACGAAGATACCACATGCGTATTTATTAAAACGGTGACTTTCCTCTTTACTTAAAATAAATAAATAAATCGCCTCGCTGCCAAACAACAACTGGAGACAGAATTCCAACTTAAAAGTCACGTTGGCCAATCAGAAGCTTGTGAAATTCCCAGCTAGAGGTGCAGCCAGGTCTCGCCCATAAGTGGTGATGCTGGTGGTGGTGATGTGGGAGTGTTGGGTGTACTCTAGATGTAACTTCTCTAGATGTAACTCCGGATGCCTCTGTTCTCAAATATAATGGGAGATCGACTGTACATTTATATATACCTATTTTACCTCTGTCATTCTGCAGGGCGGTGTAACTTGATGTTATTAGATAAAATCACCAGTTGCACAGTCTACCCCTCGTCATGAAAACAGGCTTCAGAATATCTTAACCCTGAAAGGAGTTTTCCAAACAGTCCATTTTCACTGACCCGTTTTTCTATGGACCCGTTGTTTTGTTTTGTTTTCCCCCGTGTATGTGTGGACAAGGCTTTGTGCATCTCTTCACTGTGGTTCTGAATACAGTCTGAATTTCACCACCAAAATACAAGTGTTTATTTTATTTAAAAAATCTCTCCCAAGCATCCTTTCATTTTACTGAATGAGCTGCATTGAAGATCTGGTACTAGAATTCTCCTAGTTGTGATTGTGAAGCGTATTATTTGATTTATATTTTCTTCCTTCCACAACCAGCCTTTACAGCGTCTCACTGTGGAGTCTTTAATTCATTCTCGTTAACAGAAAATCTGGTCAAGGGAATTTGGTTTATTGTACATTTGATTGACACGACAAGAAAACTGATATCCATCAATCATAATTCTATTTTTAACAAAAGCTGAACAATCATAAAATTCAACTCGGGTTAGTCTGAGCCATGGCTCTTCCTGTGGGATTGGTTTATTAAATACTACCAGGGCTCAGGTGTAGGAGTCTCATTCTCAGCTGATGTGATTAGGGCATGTGAGAGATTTCAGACATTGACTCGTGCCTCGTTGCTTAGGAGAGATGACGAATGCGACAGGTGTGTTCATGGACATGTAATTAAACTCCATTTTCTCAATGCTTAGTAAGTGACTGAGCATTAACCTACATACATCATCTACATCCATGAGGATTATGAGCCCTGCTACTGGAGCACAGTTCTATTACACTGCCCCGATGATATCAGTACCATTCCCTGGCATCTGGAAGAACATTACATCATGTTTTTACCATCATAAGATAAAAAAAAAAAATCAATGTGCAATTTCTGGCAAAAATGTACAAGACTTCAAATAATTACTGCTGTGACTGTTTCAACTGGATTCTCAAACTTATATCCCTAATTGATGAAGTGAGTACCTTCTCTTTTCTTAAACAACCATGTTGGAAGCCCAGTTTCTCGCTCCAGGAACACGTCACTGTCTCAAAAGGGTTAAATTATTGGCCTGCATCAAGCAAATAAAGGCAGGCAGGCGCACAGGCTTTTTTCTGCTGTAGTAAAGGATACTGTCACATTCCCACATACTTTAGTTCCCATGGCTAATACCCACAACCCAGGTAATAGACCTAGTATTAGATTACTGAGCTGGAATGTGAAAGGCCTGAATATTCCTATCAAACGTTTTAACAAGGTTTTTTTCACATTTGAAAACACTTAAATGGTGATATAATATTTCTACAAGAAAGCCACTTGCGTGACAGGAATCATATTAAACTTGAATGCCCGTGGATGAGGCGAAAGCGAGAGGGGTAGCAATTTTGTTTAATAAAAGGGTTCAGTTCACCACATCCAAAACAGAAGCCGATAAAAATGTTAGATATCTGATTGTTGCTGGTACTTTATGTAATTCAGTCCTCTGCCTGCCCACCAGCGGAGTGGTTAACACATCTTCCTCAGAGCAACAAGGTCCTGGGTTCGATTCCCGGGCTCTGAGAGGGCGTTTCTGTCTGGAGTTTCCCTCCCACAGTCTAAAGACATGCATATTAGGCTAACTGGCCATTCCACATTGCCCGTAGATGTGAGTGTGAATGGTTTTGTGTTGGCCCTGTGATGGTCTGGCAGGCTGTTCAGGATGTACCCCACCTTCGCCCAACTGGGATAGGCTTCAGCCTCCATGTGACTCTAGTAGGAAGTGGCTGGACAAATGAATGAGTCATGGAATATGAGATGGATGGTTGTCCCTTGTCTGTCCTGTGTCCACGCTTCACTGTATAGAATTAACCCACCGACTCCATTTGGATGGTTGTCCTGTATCTGTCCTGCGTCTATGTGTCACTGTATGTATCTTATTGACTTCATTTTGGAGAGCACGGGATTCAAACCCAGGACTTTCTAGACGTGAGGCAGATGTGCTAATCACTATGCCACGATTCCACCTAACAGATGTTCATAAGGTTAATTATTGTTACTTGAGGCATTTCTATTATCACTTGTATTATCATTAACTACTTGTGTAGCATTTATAGAATCTCACAGTTTTTGGGTGGTGGATCTCAGCTAAAGCTTCTGCTCAGGCATGGATAAACAAATATTGGGTTACCTTCTGGCTCTCCATTTTTATGTCATAGCTAGTCTTGTCGGAGTCTCTATTTATGGGGAAAAATATAAAAGAAATATATCAATACTATACTCGCCAAATTTGAATTGTACAAATAGATATCATATCTGACCTGTGGGGGGCTACAATTCTGCATGTCGGTTCACGATCATTAAGCCCAGGTTTCAGGCCCTTGTACTGGAGAACTGTTTACTGTATTATAAGTGGTGTAGTGTTTTCTTCACTCCCTCCTCACATTTCCATACACCCAGGAGAGGCTGCTCAAGATTTTGTTTGGTTGAATCAGGTGTTCGAGGACAGAGTGTTACAGGACCAGGGTTAGGAACTTGTGTATGACAATATCTGATGCTCGGTTTAAAACAGACAGTTAATAATGAGGAATAACATGTTGGTAATTTGAAGAGGCATTACATTAAAGATTAAATTATGTGTAAGTGAGTTCCGCATTACGGGACCTTATTTTGGAAAAAATGAATACGAATGGTAATCAACCGTGAAACTATCTGTTTGGATTTCACTCTGATTTCCACTGTATGCTTCTGCAGCCGGTTTAATGTTTTCATAGTCATATATTGGGACAAATTCACAGCAAACTAAATTATTTTGCTTACAAAGTAATTTTTTTAATTGGAAATCATACTACAATTCAGTATAATTAGTATCTCGCCATTGTGTCTCCACTAGTGTTAAATCTTTCTGAAATAAGGTCCCGTGATGCAGAAGTGACAGAGGCTCGCTAGACGTATTACGATCATGATTTGATACAGACACTGTTTGACAAAGGCGGTTTGGTGGGTTTTTTTTTTTGGTGTTGTATTTGATTGACTTTGTCATCACTGTTCCTTCAATATCTGTAAAATCTAAAAGGAAATTTGTTTCCTAACCTTAACAAACCCAAATCACTTCATCAGTGCAGTTTATCAGTGGCATCTAAATATTACCCTCAAGTGTATTATAGAGTGGAACCGTCCTGCAGTAATTTAGCACTTTCATCAGACACACCTGTATTGTCGGCCGGTATTGGCTCATGTTCACCTGTGACCCAGACCAAAAAGCGGTGTAGAAGATGGGTGGATGGGTATGAGTGGGCCAATGTGTGGATGGATGGATGGATGAATGGATGGGATCTCGAGTGGCAGATTAATGAAGTGTGACTACCTACCTGGAGATCGCAAGTTTGAATCCAGGTCGATGCCGCAGCCATCTGCGACTGGAGCTCTCATGGGAGGGAGGGATGGCATACACTCCTGTGTCACTCACAGCGATCACCAGCCAATCTATCTGTGAGCTCATTAGTATAAAAAGGGGTGGATAGCACTTTTCTTCCAAGTGTATTAGGCAGCCTACAACTGCGCATGCACAGCAGTTTGTAAAGAGGCAGGTGGCAGTATCGCATGTCCCAGAGGGGGAATGTGCATTATGCCCCTTCCTGGTCGGTGGTGATCGTATGAGATAAAGAGGCAGAACTTGAGGGGTGTAAATTGGACACAACTAAAACTAGGGGAAAAAAAAATGGGGTTGATGGGGGGTTGCACTACTCCTAGAAGTTAAATGCTGAGAAACGTTGATGTTAACATAATTATAGAGTAAAAAGAACCCTGCTATAATAAAGTTATTTGCCGAGGATGAAGCGGATGTTACTGAATAATTATCTATTCGATATCTACCGAGCCTTGTTGATTTAGTATATCCCTTTCAGAGCCAAATTAATTTTCTTTCATTGGAAAAATCTAATATTAAGTGAAAGTTACCTTATGGGGTTACAGAAAAGGAATATACTGTTATTTTAAATTTTACTGCTCTCTGCAATGCATTATGGGATGTTGCAAATTTGCACCAATGTTCCTTAGGGGACTTTATGGTAAAATAACACCACAGCAGACACCGATTGAAATGATGAAAAGCAGTTTAATTTCTTGTTTTGCTAATTTGAATTGTAAAACTTGAATTGCAAGTTGCCTGATGCCACAATGGAATGAACAACAAGCTCTCGTTTATGGGATTTACAAATGCTTCCTCAACTAGAATTGTTGCAGCTTAAGGAACATTTTTATTGGACAACCCAGTATATGCAACTAAGTCCTGCAGTGGTACTTAAATGTTTAAAATAATGTAATGAAAGTTCGTCTGGTAATTAACTAATTAGTAATTAGGTGTTGCAGATTTGCAGCCTCAGTCTGGAGAGGGAAATACTACACGGGAATATAAAAAAAAAAAACTATATATTTTTTTACATATTTAAACCATGACAGAGGCTGGTCAGGTAAGTGCTGCACACAGCATCATTTTGAAATTTTTCTTCATAAACTCAAAGTTTTGGT